>JACBWW010000035.1:7990203-8077703 GCA_020086605.1 Lanius collurio | reverse complement strand
CAGGGTCCCCCTGTGCAGAGGGATGTGCCACCCTGGCGAATCGCAGCCTGTGAGCATGGGCACGTGCTGCTGCTGCTGCTACTGCTGCTGCTCTGTGCCAGGTGCCACCACCAGCACCAAGCAGAGCCCAGGTGGGAGCTGCAGCCCCCCTGCCCTCCCTGAGCCTCGCCACCCCTTGCTGGGCAGGACTGCTGCACCTGAGTTTGGCATCCCAGTATTTACTGAGTGTGTTTCCCCCTGAGTTTTTCCCCTGAGAACAGGGAGAGGGATGATAATTACCTTGAAGCAGGGAGCTTAATGAGGTTCTGACTAACCCACTGATTTTAAAGTGGTCACCACTGGTGAGCCCCCACACCACTGACCACTCCTCTGGGACATGGTGTCATTGCCTTCCCAGGCACTGCACAGGCTCCCTGGGGACAGCAACGTCGGTATGCCCTTATAGCTCCCCTCCAGACAGTGACCCTGTCTGGCACGAGGAGCCTGCTGCTCGCCTCAGCAAACCACTTGATTTCCTCCAGAACTGGGTTCAAGTGTCGCAGGGAGCACAGCGCGGCAGGGCCGTGCCAGCCTGCCAGCTTGCTGGGAGGGAATCGGTGTGTTTTAAAAGCACTTTCCTAATGCCAGGTTGAATCAACTCCCAAAAGGAAGTGATTTATAGATTTGAGAAGAGTGCATCAACTGGTTTTTGTGTACAGCTGTTCTCCCAGTGCCCTGCCTGGTCCTCATATGTAGAGAAACTTGGGAAAATGCAAGGAAAGACGCAGCGATGAAGATCACCGTTCCAAAGTTCTCTCACTGAGGTGGTTTGGGTAGCAACAGGTTCCAGCAGTCTGGTGGGAGGTAGGAGACTTCAAGGCTGTGACCCTGACAGGGTGGCAGGGGCTGGGTGCTGCCCAGCTGGGGTGCAGCACTCCTGGGCAGGGCTGGGTGCCAGGGGTCGAGCCCCAGCCGGGCAAGGGGGGCTCCGTGTGCATGAAAGCAGCACCAAGGGTCACGCCTGCTCTGGGCACATGAAAGCCATCACTTTAAGGGTTTTCTCCTTGGGTTGTTTTGAATCTCTTTTCTCCATTGCTCTTTTTAAACTTGTTTTTAATTTGTTATTCTCTTTGTAGGCCTCCTTTATTTTTATTCTACTTTACCAAAGTGCCTAGATTTTATTCCCATCCCAGCCTTATTAGCATTTTGGTCTTTGATCTCTTTTTAAAAGGATTTACACCACAGTTTTATGATTCAATTTTGCAAAGTGTATTTTCACATAATCTACAGAAATGGCTCTGACAAGAAAACTTTACAGAGAAGAGAGCTGCTCCCTGAAAGGCTGCTTGATGGAGATAGGGGCAGGGGTTGTCGCAGGCTGCATTGATGGTGCTCTCCAGAGCACCCCACAGCCCACCACGTCTTCTTTGAGGACTAGATGGCCAGGTGCCCCCCACCACCTCACCCCTGAGGACCAGATCTGGATGGGGCTGCCCGGAGTCTTCCACCCAAGTAGCACATCTCCTCTCCGCTGCACAACCTTTAGCAGCTCCTTGCTAGGAATCACTTTCTAATGAGCACAACAAAGAGATAACAATTAATGAGGAAGCAAAGCATTTATTTCTGAGCCCTAATTAACATTATCCCAAGCATTCTCTCAATGCTCTTTTGATGTCATAAAGCATGCTGGAACTATAAATGAGCTGCTCTCCCATTAACACTGCCATGCCCCCATCCTCTCCCTCTGTTACCCAGGCATTAACCAAACCACTACATCCACGGGAAGTTAAAGGCTGCATCTTTACTCACAAGAAAACAAGATAAACAATGTGCAGGTGGATTTTTCTGTGATGTCCCAGGATGGGAAAGGATGAAAATACAGATGCCACAGCACTCAGAGAGGGCACGTGTTGTGGACATGCTCCTGGCCTCCTCCAAAGGCACTGGAGTCGCCCAGTCTCTCCACCTGGCATGCAGAAGTGGGTCTCCACCATCTGGAGTTCATGTCAACAATATCTTTGAAAGGAAAAATAATTCTAGGTTCTTCCCAAGCCAAACCATGCCTGAGTTAAAATGTTCCCACTTTCATGGATCTGCAGTGGTGAAATTGCATGTTCTTCCTGGAATGTAATATGGAGATGCATGATTTCCTGCCTTGCATAACTCACATCCAGAGCTCTTCCAGCTCACCCTGCCTTCACTCTGCAAAAAACAAAGCTGCAGATACCTGCCGGGCTGTTACACAGGGATCGTGTCACTGCCAAGACCGATTGTGTTCACACACAGCATCTCCCCAGTATTTATCTGTTTTATGTGGCTTATCAGGTGCCAGTGAAACCTCTGTTCCTGACGGGGTAATGCAGGCTTGAAGGCAAGAGGAACCCTCTGGCTTACACCACATCCGTTACTAATCCACCGAGATGCAGCACATCAATAACAATGCTTGAAAGGAGAGGAGCTGTCTCACAGCCCCTTCCCCTGCACACACACTCAAGCTGCTGAGCTCCAGGTGCTCCCAGAGCAGGAATTTTGTGGATGAAACTCCAGTCGGGGTGGGAAGAGGCCCATTCTGTATGCCCTATGCTTGACAGAAGGAAGCCGACAGAATTGGAATTGTCTCCACTTGGACCCCTGTCTGCTTTTACAACCCAACCTCCAACCGCGCTTTCACGTGAGAGCTGTCACTGCTACTGTTCCCCTGGTGCACCTCAGCCAGAGCTGTGCTGCAGCAGCAAAGAGCCTCTTCTTCATTATTTGGCTTATATCTGGCATTATATCAGCATTTTAATGTGCCTCCTTGTGGGAGGGAGCTACGGGACAAGCTGTACTTGCTGCTGTGTGACCCCGGCCCTGCAGCCACGCTGGGGTGTCTGGCAGCCGTGTGGGCCAGGGCTCAGCACTGTGTGGCCGGGGACAACTCACAGCCCCCAGCCCATGCTGACATCCCCCAGGTGCTGCCCACAGCCCTCCCTTCCCATGGCGACCCCCGAGCAGTCCTGCATGCACTGGCACAGCTAAACACTTCTTGCCTGTGGCACGGAGGTGCTCCAGCACTTGGACATTTAGGAAAGCATGTTAATTTTGCAGGGGTTAAGCAGGGAGGAGAAAATCGGTGACAATGCCTGTGCAAGGAGGGCAGATGAGAGGAGCTGCCCCGTGCCCCTGGACACCTGGAAAGCAAAGGACACCCAAGAGCTCCCTGTGAAAGAGCGACCCCCTGCCCAAACCATTTGTCATTAATTCCCACTTAAGAGAAGAAAGAAGCTGTGCAAACCATTAGGAAGATAATTGGTCTCTTCTCTGTGTTTCAATAAAAGCAAGGGACAAAACACCATGTATGTGAAATAAGTACTTTAGGATAACAGCACCCGTCACCTTGACAACTCGGTCAGAGGTCTCGGCGTGGCGGTGCCTGTTCAGTGAGGTGTGAGGAATAGAGGACGCCGGGGACAGGGGGGAGATACTTGTCTGACCAGCAGAGATGTGAGGACCTCAACAGCCTGTTAGCTGCAGGATTTCTAAACAGCCAGCAGCTTTCACAAGAAAATGTTGCAAAAATAACCCCTGCGGAGCCGGGGCAACAGGGGCGGGCTCAGTGCCGGTGCCGGCTCGGCTGTGACACCGGAGAGCTCCGAGCCCCTGGCGGCGCAGGGAGCAGGGGTGCCTGCAGCTCCGGCGGGGCTCCGGCCGTGCTGGGACAGCGCGGTCCCCTGGGCAGCGGGGAGCGCACGAAGCAGGGCCGGGACAGCCGGGCCGGGGTCTGTGGCAGCCGCGGGGACACAGCCCCACCAAACCATCCCGAACATACCAACACGTAAAACAACATAATATTGCAAACAAAAGGTGACAAGGTAACATACTAATATGAACAGACACAAAATCAATAGGAATTTCTATTTAGGTAGGAAATCAATAGGAATTTCAAGGTAGGAAAAAAGGAAATTACTTACCTTTAATTTGAGCTCTCTTCAAGTCTGCTTCTCCATAGACGGGCGGCGGTGGTTGGCGGGACTAGGGCAGCAGAAGTGCCGTGGGGATGATGGCAGGGCCACCTCCCCTGCTGCACCGGGGCAACACATCCCCCCACGAGGTCCCTGTGCTGCCCCACATGGTCCGAAGCAGCCCGCGGGTCCTTGGCATCGCTGCCCGCGCAGGACAGGGCTTTGCCGAGCCAGGTGGGCACGGAGGGGGCGGATGCTGCACAGACCCCTGGGGCGCTGTGAAGGGAGCACCCGCAGCGTGGAGGGCCAGGTGTCCGAGGGGTGCAGCGACAGCTCACAGCTTCAATTTCTAGTGTCCTCATTCAGCTGCACTTCCATGGCAGTGTCTGAGAAACAGGCCATCCTTGGGAAGAAAAAGTCAGTGCAAGGTACCTGGGATGTGGCAGCTCAGCCCCTACCCCACAGGACGATCATGCAAATGGGCTCACTGGTCCATGCAGAGCCCTTCTGATTCCAGCACGCCTTGGCCAAGGCTCCCGGCTCTGGTTGTGCGATGCTCTCAGAAAGATGAGGGCCTCAGTTTGAGTCCCTTTAAATCAAAAGATGTCATGAAAGTGAGGGATTACTGTTTTGTGAAAAGCAGAGCTAGCTATGCCTCAAACTCTGCCCCTTCACTCGCTTAAAATTAAAAGACTTCTAAAAGTATTAGTATTCCATTGAGGATCTCCAAATAGCTTCCTGATGTGGTTGAAGGTGGAAACAATTTTAAGCCACTGTTTCCAGTTAGATTTGAATGCAGCAGCAAAGTCCAGTGTACCAGCATTTTGCATTTCATTCATTCCTGAGTGCTAAAATGATCTGATGCATTTTAATTTACACAGAATGGGAGGGAGGCAGGAGCTTTGGTGAGAAGTGGGCAGGATGGGCTTTTGCCAGGGAGCACATAGCCACGAGTGCATCTGTCTCTGGCTGTGGGGGCAGAGGGCAGCGTGCTGGAGCTCCAGCTCTGTGCCTTGGGCTGCCATAAGTTCTCCTGTGCCATCCAAAGGTGCATTCCTCCTCCTCTCGGCTGGGATCGGGCTCCACATGGTCAGACAATGCCTCCTTGGCACCCCACCCTGTTGCAGTCAGAGCAGAATAAGGGCAAAGTCCATCTGGCCCTGCGTGTTAATCCTGGGTTGTGTCTCCACTTTTCTGCCACCATGGGCTGCTTGAAAAGCACATTAACCCCAGCTACAACAGCATTGATTGGAATAGTCAGCAAGAGGAGACTTTTCAACAGAATATAAACAAAAAAGGGAAAATAACTACGTACAAAAGATTTTCTTGGCAGTTCTCTTGGTTTTTTGCCAGAGGTCCATGTGATGCGCTGTGCCACCACAGAGGTGTTGGAGACCTCCTGAGGGGATGGTATCTGGCAAAGGGAAAGAAGCAGTGGTAGAGTGCAGGTCTGCAGCACAACCTGGCAGTGTCCCATCTTGGACCTCTGTGAAAACCGGCAACAAATCATCTCCACTTGCTGGAGACACTAAATTGAGGTGAGTACTGAATGAGCTTGCAACAGCACAACAAAAATCCAAAGGATTTTATCATCTTTGTAGCAGAAGGGACATATGGTAAATAAAATTTAATGCTGCCAAATGGGGAGAAATGCAAAATGGCCTAAGAACCATAAAGCAAAGAGCAGCATGAATGGAGGCAAACTGGTGCAAGAGGGAGGATCTGAAGATAAAGAAACAACTGAGATAATTACAAAAGCATTGAATGCATCCATGGATATTCACCCTGGTTTCAACGTAGCCCCAGCCCTGGCAGAGCCACCTGGTCCAGTGCCACGTGGGGACTGGCTTCTGCAGGCACTCATTGTCCCTGTCCCTTTGTGTCTCTCACGAGTTTGGATCTCAGGGCTCCGTTCCTTCCTGACACCCCTCCCTGGGGACTGGAAGAGCAGTCATGTTCTCTGTTAGGGTAGGTCAGAACCAAATGACTCTCTCCCTGAGACAGTCCCCTGTATGAAGGTCAGGACCTTCCCCAGATTTCATGGGTTTAGTCTGAACTTTCCATTCCTCAGTTCTGGCTCCTTAATGAGGCCCAGTCCTTAACTCCATTGCATTCCTGGGGCAGTAAGGCCACATCCCAAGCTCAGATTATGCTGGGGTTCAGATGCAGGCAGAAGGCTTATGGGCCTCTTTTGCCTTTATTGAATAACACCTTTTTTCCACCATGGAAACTGCAGCCAACTTCACATTTCCCTGCAACACCATGCTTGTGCCTAATTAAGCTCTATTAATACTAATGAACAGACTCACCATAGCCCATCACTTTAGTGCTTAATCTAATGCCATGTTGTGACACTTGTTCAATGATGATTTCAGCCCATGAATCAAATCATTGTGGTTCAACCCATATGCCCAGCTCCCTTCTCACGTGGGAGCAGAGAGAAATCTAGGCCAGCATTTAGGAAAACTGGATAAAGAGCTTCTAATTAAATAAAAAGTCAGACACGAGGCCAGGTTGTCCCAGTGCAGGGCAGCAGCTGTGGGAAGGGGCAGAGGTCCTGTGCATGGTGCTTCAGCCCAAGCAGAGCCCAACCCCAAAGCTCATCTGCAGAAGGGAAAGAGGCACAGAAAAGGAGCAAAGAGGGACACCAGAGGGAAGACTTCACTAATGAATCCTTTCTTTCTTTTTTTTTAACCCTTCCACATCCCAGAGAAGAACTGAATTCACTTATTCTGGGAGGAGAAGCCACTCCTGCACTGAGTACTGCCTCTTGGAATAAATGGTTTGTCAGACTTGCAAATTCTGAAAAAAAACCCTGCCCTTTAATCCCAAAGGTTTCATGAAATCAAAAATGCTCTTTATTCCTGATATGTTCCTATTGCTTGTCACCTAGCTTTGTAGGGTGACACAGAATTTAATTCTTTCCATACCTGCAGACAATTCCCAGATTTTTGTGCTCCTCAGGTACTGGTTTCCCATTTCAGTGGGCCACAAAGCACCCTGTTTGTGCTGGATGCTGGACTGGGGTCTCCATTCTGTGCTCTCTATTTAATGTTGCTGAATTATTCAGGTGGGAAACTCCACTGAATACAAAGGCTCAAATAAGAAACATTAAAGTTAGAAAATCCCAGGCTTTAAGAAGTACTGGAAGTGAAAAAAATATTTCAGCCAGGTTGATTTATGTTTAAAATACTGAAATATACTGCTGCACTGATCGCTTTGAATTGTGCTGTCATGCTGGGTGGCAGAAAGAGATGAGATTTTTCAATATGTTAAAGTGTAAATGTTGTTAAAAACACAGTATTAGGAGATTAAGATTCTGACCCTTTACGTTCCAATGATCGTAAAAATCAGACTTGCAGCCCATTACGGAACAGCTTGCCGAGGCATCACACTGAATCACTCCACCACCAGGATGCTATAACCCTGCTCGAGCTTATTCATAGGCATCTGCTGATGTGGCATCTACATCAAACTGTGAATGCAAATGCAACGTGGAGGGCTTGGATGTGCTTTAATAAACCCTGCCAGGTTCCCCCTCCTCATGTCAGAGCTCTGGGGGAGAAAGCAGCTCCTGCAGCCGTGGGACATGGCAGCCACGGTGGCCACACAGGGACACTTGCCACAGCACCAGCCCCACTGCACCACTGCAGCCCTTCCTCTTTCTTCATCCATCCTAAATTAACCTTGCTGGGAGCAGTCCGAATCTGGACAGCTCCATAGAGAACCCCCATTGATTACAGTTAATGAGGCCTCACTGTTTAGAAGAGCACAACACGAGTGGCTGCTCTGCTGGGTACACAGAGCCACGTCCCTCTGTGCAGCCTGGGCACTGCTGCGTCCCTTGGGCACCAAGGCCAGGAAACAATCCTTTCCATCCAAATCTTCAGCTCAGAAGGCTGCCAGATGGGGAAGAGATACCCACCCATGACCTTCCCAAGACCCTGCCCTGTCCCCCTCAGCCAGGGGCTGGTCCCCAGTGGGACAGCTGGCTCATCTCCTGCCAGGAGCCGGTGCCACCGGCTGCGGGTGCAGCTCCAATCCTTCCAGTAGCGTCAATTATTTAATGTAATGAGGAGGATCCAAGCACTGGAACTTTTCAGAAAGATTTAATATTTTATGACAGACCAAATTTGTGTAATGAAAAAGCCTGATTTTGTGTGTGGGAAGATACTTAGAAATGTATGCTGGTGCCTGGGAGGCTGAGGCAGATGAGTTCTGGAGCCCCTCTCAGCCTGACCCTCCTCCAGTGGGACAGCACTTCTCACCCATCCCACCATCCCTATTGCCAGACACAGCCCTGGCAGTGGCACCAGAGGGACACAGGGACTGTGGGACAGCTCATCAGCCAGGCTGAACCTCCAGTGCCCTCCTTGAAGACAGCTGGGGTTCAGCACAGAAACATGCAGATTCTGGCTTTTATTTGAAGCAGGTTTGAAAGAGCAGTGAAGGTTATTGAAAACATAACGAAAGCTCCTCCTTATTTCATTAAATACAAATGTGAGTGGGGTCATCAGTTTTTATAGGGGCTCGTAAAGCATCCCTCTTGTTCAAATAGGCTATCAAATCACCCAGGGCTCCTCTCTGTGAGGAGCGCAATAAACCCGGAGTTTCTTCTTTAAGAAACTCATCTCAACATCATAATAAAATAACCTTAAATAATACAGTATGGAACAGGTTTTCAATAACATAATTATAGGCTTCCATTTTTTTCCTGGCAGGTCATTTCTTGGTATCTATTTTGGATGCCATATTGCAGAGGAAGGGGGCAGGGATGGAAGCATGGGCTGATTTTGAAGCATGTCCTCAGGTCACAGCAGATCACCTTGCCTTTCCTTTTTGTGATGCAAGCACCGAGAAGCTCAGGGGAGCTGGGCAGAGCTGCAGCCTGTGGAGATGGGACAGCAGAAGTGAAGGTTAGCTCGGGTCATGCTTCTGAGCACCAGATCCCATGGCAAACCCTCTTCTGAGCATATTGGCCAGCACAGGGATGATCAAGGTTTTGGATGATACCCTCTCTGTGAAGAACAGAGGACGAACATCCATTGATGGTGCAAACAGACAGGGGCAGCAGGGGCTGCTATCATTCAAAGCCTTTACAGTCATCTGGCAAAAAATCCCTCATATTTTACTTTGTTTTATTGATCATAGCACTCATCCAGAAAGGATTTTAGATGGACAAGTTGCCTGGAATAAGATCTTTGTAAAAGCAAAGAAGCTGTATTTATAAACCCAAGGTTCATCCTAGCTACTGACTGGGAAGGAGAGGCAGTCACAAGGAGCAGTCAACCCTTTTCATATTGCCCACCACCTGTCCATGCATGAACCAAGCAGGAGAGAAACCCGACTGCTGTTTTCCCCTGGAGCTCCCCATAGCCTCTAACCAAGCACATGAAGCCAAATCCCAGACTCTTTTTGTTGGGTGGATGTTTCTAGCTACCCACAAACACTCCAGACATATAAGAGTTGCTCAGACAAGGAGGGACCATGTTCTCTCAGTGACACCAGCCTGGCCAAAGGCACCTGGTACATCCTGCAGCT
This sequence comes from Lanius collurio, assembly GCA_020086605.1. Taxonomy (NCBI): domain Eukaryota; kingdom Metazoa; phylum Chordata; class Aves; order Passeriformes; family Laniidae; genus Lanius; species Lanius collurio. Next base: position 8,068,242 of record JACBWW010000035.1, on the reverse strand, counting down.
GCTGGGTTAATGGTTGGACTTGATGATCTTAAAGGTCTTTTCCCACCAAAACAATTCTATGACTCTGTGATTCTCCCTTCTTCCTCTCTTCTGGGTGATGTGAAGCCTGGGGTGTGCTCAGAAGACACAGCATTCCCCTTCTTCCACCACCTTGAGACAGTGCAGTCCCTGCTGGAGCATGCACATTTTGCACAGATTAAAACCTCCAGCAGTGTATCTGGTTTCCTTTTCTTGTGTAATTGGGGGCTGACCCACCTGTGCTATGGAGTGTTAGTCCCCAGGAAATGTCTTGCTGGGGAAGCAAATGGTGGGTATGTTCTAGACCTGTCATGATTATAATTCTCTGCTTATTTACCTAAGTTCTATCTCTCCTTGATTTGGAGCAGCAGTCTGATTTTTAATGTGTGGGTGTCCACAGGGTGTCACTGATTCCACTCGGGCATTCTCGCTTCAGTTCCAGAGAAGGTGCATTATTTTTTGCATGCTTATATCTGAAGCTTTATTTACAGATAACAAGCAGCAGTTATTTGCAATAGGCCCTAGGTGTGAGCTACTTTAGAGCAACGCACACAAAAATCTCAAACCAGGGTGATGTAAGTGCAGAGCCAACTCTGGTGCACAAGTTATATGCCCAAGTGTACACACACACCCCGTCCCACACACTCATGAAAAAAATCAATCTGTACATCATCTGCACGTGTTTGCAGATAATACAAAGTTGTGTTTAAAAAAAAGGAAGAAGGAAAAGCCTCAAGTGGCAGTGCAGTTAAGGAACTCCTAGGTGTTTTTAATAACATTGATCAGCCCAAATGAAAAAAGCCAGAGCAGTGGGAGACAGGAGCAGGCAGCAGATGCTGACATTCTATCACAGCAGACACATATTGACTAGCGGTCTGAACAAGTCACTCACTCATCAGCGGCCGGCCTGATTGAGTTGCCTGCAGCCAGTAAATGAGCCTTCCATCCACTGTGGGTCGAAATGAACTGCAATCTTTTCAGACCTCGTTGTTGGCCAAATGAGAGATTTAAAACCCCGGAGGACTCCAAATGAATTTACCAAGGAGCCACAGTGACTAACAAAGCTGCAATACATCAGCGCCGGGGCACTGGATATTACACACACTGCTGGATGATCAGCACTGGGTATTTCGCCAGCCGTGCTGATCAGCTGCGCTGAGCGATGCAGAGGTAACCAGATTAACCAACACAAAGTGTGTAAACCTTTTATGGGTTCTTTAAGGATTTAAAGATTTTGATGAGAAAACACTACAAGTTTCCCGAGGGAAATTCGCCGTTATTGATTTAATGTTTGCTTGCATGCTACCTGTCAATTTTCCAAGAGCTTCAGCAACAAAATTCGTATTTGATATTTGACAGATCTCTTCCTAGTTTGCATGAGCAGAGCAGCAGAGTGCTTTTGGAAAGAGCTCCCTTTGAAAACAAAAGAAGGGTGACTCCTGCACACACCCATTTAACCAAGACATAATCTCAGGCTAAAACGAATTCCAGGACCAACTACAAGCTCCAAAGACTTCAGAGGATGACTGGGGATGGCTCAGACTGGCTGGGTCCGGCAAATGGGGAAATTCCAATCTTGTTCAGGGATTAGTTGATTAAATACTCTTCACCCACGCACATGCATGTGTGTGTGAACACATTGCATGTGATCATGATGATGGAGGGATTATATTGGCTCTTCCTCCTGACTTAGACTGAGATTAGGAAGTTCAGGTTTCTCAGGTCCATTCAGGCATGCTGGAAGTGTGTTTGGTGTGCTGAGATGAGGTATGTGAGGGGAGCACACAACAGCACAGGTCTCAACCAAACCTATCAGAGAACCTCCAAAGAGTCAAATGTTGAGCGCACATGAATCCAGTGCAAAAACCACAGAGGGCAGGAACCAAGAAAGGAGCACTCCCTCCATGTTCCCTGGGGGTATGGGGAGGGATTTCTCACAGTTTCTCCAGTCTGAGGGACCCAACATACCTGTGAGACAGGCAGAGCCCTCTCCTTCCAGCACCTGCTTTCTGCAGCCCAGTGCTGCTCCCCCCAGGCAGTGAGTATTCCACTGCTAATATTTCCATGATAACAAATTGTTCACTAGCAGGGGAGACAAATGCAATGCCCCTTCCCTCTCACAGCTAATTCCTTCCTCTGTGCAGGTGCTGATCTTCTCCCTCTCTCGCTTGAGCAGAGCACTGGGCAATGATTCAGGCCGGGCTTCACTCCCTGCTCTCCCCAGGTATTATCTCCTGACCAGTGCACCCCCAGCACCACACAGTTCTGTTTGTGGGTTACTTCATTCCAGCTGAATGTAGTAAAATGGTTTGTCATCTCCATTTTTTTGCTCTAGTGTCCTAGAGGAATATGCTCTGAAATGCCTTCAGCAAGAGCCTCTAATCTGGAAGAGTCATTTCTCCCTCTGCCTCTCTCAGTAGAGGAGGAATGCAGTGGCTGCTGGCTGGAAAATTAGCCCAGGGAACTCTCTCTTCTGTCTGTCTCTCACCTCATTAGACTAGTGAGAAAATGTAATTGTAAGTCTCTCAGGCTTTCTCCTCGCTGGATGGCGGGGGACTGTGCTTCACAAGGGCTGGGAGAGGCAGAGCTGCACCCGGGTGTCAGCACCGCACGTCAGCTGAGCCTCCCGCCTCCGACCACGAGCAAAGCGCAGGAGGGTCCCCCTGTGCCCCACCACGGCTGCCCCCTCCCCAGGGCAGCTGTCCATGTGCCACCCCACGTCCCACCAAGGCAGGGGCAGATGGTGCTGGGCACCACGGGGCTGCACTGACCAGCAGGCAGAGGCCACTGCTTGGCCACACAACCATGTGCAAAGCTGGGCAAGGACGGTGTGGGGCCGGCCACGCTCTGCAGCCCTGGGGCCAGCCCTCTGCCCCCCAGGGAACAGCAGGCTTGGGTGCAGGGCTCCACTGGGGAGAACGTGGAACACAATGTGTTGTCCATGCTGGTCATGGCTGGCTTCTGCACAGGCAGAGGCTGCTGGTGCCACCACGGTCCTCCCAACACAGCCAGTGGGGACACCACCCTTCAAACCTTCAGTTCCAGTCTGCAGCACCACATCTCTTCTGGCTCTTACAACTGTATGCCTGCACTACAACATATCTTCTTTTCTTGAACTGTTCCACTCTGGATTAAATTCCGTGCCTGCTTTACCAACTCTGGTTTGGTGCTAATTGCAAGCACCAAACGCTTTCTGGGAGGTGAAGCCGCAGGTCCACATGAAATGCAGTCTCTGCCCCTGAGATCCGAAATAAAGAGGGATGTTATTCACACCAGCCCCTGATGCACACACGTGTATTTGGCGAGGTTAAGAAAGATTCATATGCAGAGGCTGATTTTGGTGTTGGATGGGAGATGCTGAGGCTGAATCCAACCAGCTCAGCAATAACGTGTCCACCGTGTGTTTTAAGGCAGGAAGCAACGCCTCAGCTGAAATCACTTAAACAAAAAGATTGCAGTGAGGGGCATAATGCAAGAAAGTAATAAGGTTTAAAACAGGTCAGAGCCCTTTCCCTGCTCCACTGCTCCTGAGTGAGATGCATTATTTAATGGTCTTTGGTCACCGCTGATATACTGTTGATGAAATAGATGATTTTGTTCAAAAGAGCATTAGAGAAGAAATATACAATACTGCATTACACTCCAGCACAGTTCTCTCTCTGGTAAAAGCCAATAGATTGAAGGTTTTTCCTCTTGACAGGAAAGCAAAGCAGTCAAAATGAAAAGTCTTATAAAATGGCAAATACAAATGGTAATAATGCCACCATATTCAAAATTAAATTGTTGTAATTTTAGTTTCTGAGCATGGCAAAGTAATACAATATTCAGCACAGGCTTGGGGAGCAAAACCCTTTGGCAATAACGACAGTGCCTCATGAGCTAACCAAACCATCTTTTATAAAAATGTGGAGTCTGATGAGGCTCTCCATCAGCCACAGGAGCTGTTGTGTTGTGGTACCCCAGATGTGGAGCGTGTGGCTGCAGTGCTGCGCTCAGCCTAGGGAGGTCTCTCCTGAAAGGAAAAGATGTTTTAGTTGTCCAGATGTGTTGGATTAGAGATCGGATTGATGACAGGCTGCAGCCAGACCTCAGTGCTATCAAGACAGAAGAGCTGTCTCACCCTTTGTGCTCCATCTGGTTATTTCCAGGCATGGCTGAAGAGTTTGGTGTGGCACTGCCAGCACCCCTGTGGCACAGGGCACTGCTGGTGAGATCCTTGGGCGAGCAGGGCTGGTCCTGCCTGTTGTCTGCTCGTGAGTTTGCTGCACAAGGACTCTTCCCGTTGCTGTAGCAAGCGGGCGAGTGTCTGCCTCTCCCACTCCTCCTGCCTCCGCAAGCCCTGCAAATAGCTTTCAGTATTGAATCTGCAGATTGCAACTGCTCCATGTTTGAATAGCCTGCTGACCTTTCCCAGTAATGCCTCTTTTATAACCTTCATCTTCTGCAGGGGTTCACGCCATCCCTGTACTTACAGACCAGGAATCCAATGTGTAATGATAACATGGGGCCGGGCGCTCCAGCCATGCAATTATTCTCCCTGCGCCCCTGTTTTCGCTGTGACTTTCATCGCGGTTAAATGCTGCTATTTTCTTTTGCCAGGCCCTGGGAGAGACTCGAGTTTGCCCTCGACAGGTTCAAGTCTCTTCTGCCAACAGAAAGATATTGCGCTGCATATAAACGGCACATCCGTCTGAACGCAGCTGGGGCCAGGCTCCTGGCGGGACGGACTCCGGGGGCTCCGGGGGAGTTACCGGGGGTGCGGGGCAGCCCAGCCGCCCCTCTGGCACGGGGCAGTTTTGTGGCCCCACTGCGCTTGCCACTGATGGAGCCTGGGTTCGCAGGGTGCCGGGCCCCATCCCTCGGGGAGCAGCTGGCACTGCAGAGCAGCGCCTGAAAATTTCCGCGGAAATTCTAGAATGACCTCATGGGCAGAGAGGACAGCCGAAACAGGGCTGACCCCAGCCTGTCCTCGCTGCATGCCCTGGTGGAGCCTCAGCAGCATCAGCGGGAAGGTGCCCGCACAGGTCGGGCAGCCCGTGCCGGCCCCTGCGCAGGGCGCTCCCCGAGCCGCGCTCCCGGCTCCGCGGCAGCCGTGCCACACATCCATTACCCGGTAATGGGGGGAATGCAGCAAAAGCGGCACTGAGAGAAAGGAATACATCACTAGTAATTATCTCTAACCAGAAATCTCCTCCACTGCTCCAAGCCCCATCATTCCAGCCCTATTCTAATAAAGTGACACCTTTTTAATTATGGTAAGGACAAATCTGAAATTCCGGTAAGTAATTAGCAGGCATAATTTGCCATCTCTGACACAATGTGACTTTATCACGGGTTACCTCAGTGCAAGGCACGAGTGCAAGGCTGCTGTATATCCTCTTTTAATTTTAGAGAAACCCAAACTGTCCATTTATTTTTATTACAATGTATTTCTCGAGTAGTTGAGTGGACAGCACTGAGAGTGCTTTGAGAGTGCAAATAAACAGCAGCAGCCTTGGAATGTTAAATTTAAAGGTTGTTTTCAAGAACAGGACACTTAATTTAACAATAAACTATGTTTTTATGTACCTCCATGATACCCACTGTTACCAACAGCACAAGCTAGCTGGGCCCATTCAGAGGTGTGCAGGACCCACTGAGCCATTCAGCCTGGTTTATTTTCAATGAAAGGAAGTGCCCATCAAACCAGAAAACACTTCCACATTGCAATCCAATTATTTATTTGTGCTTCCAAAGGCTGCTTCCAGTTTTATTGTCTTCCTCCATTCTCCCCTGCTATTTGCATGTGTGCTTCAAGGGTGGTACTTGCTTCTGCTAATGGGCATAATATTAAATCCTGCAAAGCATGGCTAAGAGAGATTTTTCTTAAAGAATCACAATCTTTTGTGGAGTTGATGTACAGTGTGGCAAGGTTCCTGATGTCCCGGTGATTCCTGGGGCTAATATTCTTACATCTAATATATATTTGAGAAATGTGTACTGTGAGCTAAATCATGAATATTTTAAGTTTGAGCTCTGTTGTCCAGTTGGGATTAGTCAGTGAAGCTGTGTGGGTTTGTTTCTCCTCGACAAGGGGGCAAGGGCTCCAAATCTGAGTGCTTCTCTATGAATAAAGGACTTGAGATCTGATATACCAGGACATACAAAATAGACTCAGTTGTTGGGGCTCCTTTCTATGCATGGCCCAGCACAAATCTCCACCTTCCTCTGGGAACTGCAGCAACTGGGACAGCAGCAACTGTTCAGGAAGAAGGAAACAAATTGGTACCTCTGCTGCAGCAGGTGGGAATGACAGAGGCGCTGGTCAGGAGCTTACTCAGGCACCAACACAGTCATGAGGTGGGCAAATCTGGCCAGGCCTACACACAGGACTGACCCCCTGACTGAGCTGTCCTCGGGCACCTCCTCAGAGGCAAAGTCAAACAACTACAGAGCAGCACAGTGAGCGTGGCAGGAAAGGAGCTCTGAGATCAGCTGATGGCAAGCAGAGGGTTCTGTGCTCAGGGGAGTTGTGCCCTGCCAGCAGTGCTGTGCTGCTCTGCCATCCAGCTCCAAAAAGGTCCAGCAAAAAGAGACACCTGGTCTGGCAACATATGTTTGCATTTGTTGGAAATCCGGGATAAAACATCCCTCATAAATAATTAAGTCACCAGGGCTGACACCGAGAGTGAATTTCCTTTTAATGTGGCCCTGGAAGACAGGATGCTCTGAGGGCAAAGGGGTCCTGGGTGGGGGAGGATCCCAAGGAGCAGCTGCATTGGTGGAGGGTCCCAGAGGGCCAAGCACAGCTCTGTCCTGGGACTGCTGTGGTCTGTGCCCACACAGTGCTTTCACCTGATGTCACAAGGACTTCAAGCTCAGCAACTTTAACAGCCCTTTAAGACAGATGGGATGTTTCTCATGGATAGTCTTTCATTCTGCTAATAAAGACTTTAGAGATATTCCCAAACCCCCCAAATCCTAGGCTGTTAACCTCTTAGGAGGTGAGAACATCAGGAGGTTTGCAGGGCAGAGGAGCCTGAGCTGGTGCTATGTGTGATGAGCAGCCCAGGCTGGGTTGAACTTCGGTGTTAGGATCCCGTACTCTAGTGCCAGGGGGACAGCAGAATCTGAACTTTTATTTTGCGCTGCAAAGCCCCCCAGGCACCCCACAGTCCTACTGTGCATGCAGGGCTCCAGATTTGTCTTTCCTTGTCTGCACTGGTGAGAGGGAGATGCATTAATAAGGTGGGGAAGCAGGGTCGGTGGCAGCCCTCGCTCTGCTTGAGGAGGAGTGATTGCTGCGCAGAGGGCTGGGAGGCAGGAGGATATAACCCTAATGTCTGCACCTCAGGACACGCCATTAAAAAGGCATCTGCACTGACACAGATCTGTTGTTTATCAATACCCTGACAAGCGTTTCCCCTGCAGCATGGAAACACCTACATGACACGGCGGGTGAGAGATGGAGCAGCCTCGCCGCTGCCCGGCGGTGCCAGCCCTGCCGGGGGAGCCAGCGGAGCCGCGGGTGCCAGCACCCCGCAAGCGTGGGAGCAGGTGAGCTGGCAGCACGTAAAGTGAACAGGGTGGGAGTGATGTAAAAAGTGCCACTGCTTGATCATGGCTATTTGCAGCTCAGTGCTTCTGTTGGAGAATTGTCTGGCATTTTATATCAAAGAGGACTTTTACGTGTAAAAACTGACCTGAACCAAAAGTGAAAGGTAGTAAATATATCAAACCAAACATTTTCAGACTGACAAAAGCATGGTTTTCTATCTGGTTTTCTTCATTCCCATAATCAATTTTTTGTCTTTTTCCAGCTTTCCAGCTTTTCCCAAACTGCAAAATCACATTCACCATCCCACCTCCTCCCATTCTTGTCTCAATTCCTATGGCACAGAAATCCTAAGGGTGACAATGACATTCACTTCACAGAGCCCAAAACCATGACCACATCCCTTCCCAGTTCAGCTCCAACTTCCATTTCAGCACAGCACAAAAATATATACAATTTCTCAGCCTCTCTTTGTGGGATTGCTCCGTCCCCTTCTTCCTACTGCTGGTGCCCCCAGCTCATCTTCTGCACCTGCCAGGGCTGGGGGGCTCTCACACCACTGCCTTTTGTCCAGTGCACAGATGAATCAGCACTGCCTTAGAACATCACATTACATGTAGCTTTAGTTAATTAAATGTAAAATCATTGGAATAAAATTATCCTTTCATTAGAAATTAACTCAGTGCTTAAGACTTCAATAATTACTTTTTTCTCCTCAAACCACATACAAAACGGTCAGTTAAACAGTATGTAAAAAAAAGTTTAATGACCACAGAGCAATCAAGATTACTATTATTTAAGCACAAGCTATTAACATGTGCAATGAGGTATTAGCTAATAAATTATCTTTATAAAATTAAATTGTAATTTTATCACAAATTTTACAGAGGTTATGAGTTTTAATGGCTGTATTTAGCTGTGGCACTGAGCATGCCGTTTTCCTTCATTACTTCATTAGCAGTTTGCATTTAGACTCTTTCTTACTATTATTTTAATTTAGGAACAGGATTAATTGATTTATTTCTCTCCTCTTTGGTAGCCACTGAGGGCCGGGTGCCACCATGGCTCACGCTCTTGCTTGGCTTTCCGTGCAGAGATGAGCACTGGGACACAGCAGGAGATTCATCCTCGGACTTCAGGAGGAAGAAGAATTCGCTCTGGGGTATCCTTGAGCTGCAGAAGAACCCTGTGCTGCTCTTAAAGGTGCTGCCCCTCTGGGTGCTGCAGGCTCCAAGCATGGGGAGCCCCGTGCCTGCAGATCCTCACCCCTGCATCCCCCCTCCGCATTCCACTCATGTTTTCATGGAGGCAAAGGCCATGAGGAGATGCTTCACACCTTCTGCCAGCACTGGAAGGTTTTGCAGGGCTCCCACACTCTGTCCCAGTATCCCTGGCTCCACTTTGTGGCCAGAGCCACTGTTGTGCTCCGGTGTGGCAGTGCTGGGAGCCGTGCTGGGAGAAGCGCTGGAAGTGCTGTCTGTGGTACACGCCAGTTATAAACTCCTCTGCAAGTTCCCTGCAGACAGATATCCTTGAGACTCACCTCCATCTCCCGCTCAGGTCACAGGGAGATTTAGAGATGGGGAGCTGTAGTTAAGGTCCAGATCTGCTATCTGAACTTGAGTGATGGAGGACACATTCCCGGGACATGTTTATTGTCACCCGGCGGCCCGCAATCCCGCTCTCGCAGAGCCACCTCCATTCCCCGTATAATTCATGGGCTGACTCCATGGTGGAGTGACTGATAAGGCCTTCATGCCGGGCTTGCCGGCCACATGTCTCAAGGAGACTCCAGAGGAGCTTCAGCACAATATAAATGTGGCTCCGTGTCAGCCTCAAACCCCTGGAAAATTCCCCGTCTCGAGAGTGCAGCATTTTAAGTAATAAAACCATAGAGAGATTACAACAAAATGTGACAGGAATTTATAGCCCTCTGCATGAACCTTTTACCTTAAGATGGAACAAAGTTGAGGGAAAAAAATTGCGTGGTTCACTTAGGTAACCTTTCCTACCACCCCCGCTCAGCTCCTGGCCCCACATTCCTCTTCGCTGATCTAATAGCAGGAAAAAAACAGCCAGGCAGGGAACTGGGGAGCAGACATGCTTTAACCCCCACTGCCTCCTCCCTGCCTGAAGCACCAGGATTCCAGAGCAAAAAGAGCCCCAGGTTGTGCTGAGGGGTGGTTTTAGCCCCTGCTCCTTGCTGCTGTGGGCTGGGACATCGGGGCAGGCTAGGACACCAGGACAGACTGGCTTACAGAGAGGGTTTTCTGTATCTTTTTATTTTATTTTCCCTCAAAAGACACCAAAAATTCTTAGAGGATCTATAATTTCTGATGAAAAGAAGGGCTAAGCATGGGCTCCTGTACATGCCCATACCCTAATGACATGAGGTCTGCCTCCAACTGCTCCATCCCTCTGTGCAGGGAGGTGTTTTTATTGCCTGTGAAAGGGTCATGCAGCACAGCTAAGCAGATTCCTGGCTCTCCCTGATGCTGAATTTACTGCCACTTTCAGCAATAAACAGTGGAATTAATTCTGAGTTTACTAATCCAAAGAGTAAACAATATCCAATGGAGACACTCAGGCAAGATAAATGCAAGGGATTAAAAGCAAACAGGGTGAAATCATTCTGCTCCCAGCTAAGGAGTCATTGGAGGAGCATGAAGCCTCCACATATAGTATTATCAAATTGTTAATAAAAATTTCTAAAGTCTGTAGTAATCGGAAGGTTTTCTTTCCAATTCATCACAATTGGGGGTTTTGTACATGAAGCACACTTGGTGCTGAGCAGTTACTTCCCACTGCACAGGCTGACAGCCAAGGAAGGATTGGGCAGAGCTGCTGGTTTAAGAACACACAGCCAGGACAGAGCTGCTGCCCCCCTTAAACAAAGTGAGAACTTTTGTCTCCTGTGCAACAAACCCACCTGCAATAGTGCTGCATTCCCATACAGTATTTTGGTACCTATTTTATATCATCCTGGGTTACTGCTGTGCTTGTTAAATAATTAAAGGCAGAGAATGTGTTATTTACTGTCCATTTAGTGCAGCAGGCCCAGAGCTTGGCTTTGATTTTCAGTCCGGAAGGAGCAGTGACACGGCCCTGAGGAATTATCCCGCAGAGCTTAATTAGCGTGGCACGGTGCAAACCTGCATCACGGGCTTTATTTGTGAGTCAGAAATAATATTTGATTGTTACTTTTATTGGTTAATAAATTTTTTAAATATTCATTTATATTTTTGCAGATGGTATTTTACAGCTACCAGACGTTCAGAGTCAAGTGCGATGGTTTTGGGGACCATTTTAGCAGCAGCACCAACTTTCTGTGTGTGAATCAGCTGGAGAAATACAACACCCCAAACCAGGCTGGGGAAGTCTTCAGGGTGCAGCTGGTCAGTAGCTGGGATGGACACTCCAGCCACTCTTGTCCCTGACATCCTGCTGATGGACCCCATGCTCTGTTGCTGCAGGCTCTGGGCCCCCAAACTGGGAATGTTTTGTTGCCTGACCTACATCTACACCCCATTTTCATTATCAGGGCTGTAACCATCTTCTTTCTGAACTCGAAAAGTGCAGGAAATGGAAAGAGTGTGGGGAAAATTCCTGATAAATGAAAACTTCTTCCTATAGAAGAAGAGTATTTGAATTTGTCATCCTCAGACAAGAATAAGTTGGTTCTGTGAAGAAAAGAGTACAAATTATCAGCCCTTCAAAGCTTTCCCATTTAACCACTTTATTGCAATACAACTGCCCATAACATTTGCTTTTAGAGCCCATGATGCTGAGTGTAGTTATTACATTGCATACATAAAAGATGTTTACAATTTTTTATATATATATGTAAAATGTTGATCCCCTGGGCCACATCGATTTGTGCCGGCTTCACGGCTGGGTTGGTGCAGGAATTTCCCTAAGAGACGTGATTAGGCTGCAGGGAACTTTCATTCTTTTTTCCTTTTTTTAATCTCCTGCTTACCCATTTAACAGACCTGTCTTAGATTCCATTTATGTCAACATTTTGGGGCAGTATCAGGGTATTCTCAGCTCGGGGGTACACAGCATACACAGGCTCTGACACCTCATTTTCACAGTGTGCTCCAGCTGTACATGAAGGTGGGTTGATTTATTAGTTCTGGGTTGTTTCTACAGCTGGAAACAGAATTGGGACAAATGCAGCATTTAGCACTTGGTGTGGCAGGGTGGGCAGCAGGGCTCTGCGGCGCAGGGGGAAGGCAGTGCTGGGAGGGCACATTGGAGCTGCTCTTTGGGATTGTCTCAACTTCAAATTATCTCAGCTCAAAAGGTCTCTGGGAACCGCCTCAGCTTCTCCCTTTGCCTGGAGCAGGAGCACAGCATCACCTCCAGCTGGTGTGCACAGCCCATCCCAGGGGGGCACAGACATCCCACCAGCACGGTGCTGGAAGGGCAGGCCACCGATGGCTTGTCCCTGTGCCACGAGGTCCCCGTGCTGGGAAGGACCAAGCCTGCGGGGAACTGTGTGAGAAGTTCCTGGTTTTGTAAAGCAGAGACATAAGCAACTGAAAGGACAAATAATTTCCCGGTAATTTGTTTTCTAATGAGCAGTGGGTTGCAATTAAGAGGGTATTCATTCTAAAGAAATTAACTGTTCTCCAACAGAGAAGAAAAAACTGGTTTATAGTTTCAATCTTCAAATTTTGACGCGCTAATCTGTAGCGTGAAATAATAATGGGGGGAATGCTAGAGATTTCTTATAAAAACTATTGGAAAAATGAATGAACTCCAAGGAACTGGAAAGTACCAAAGCTGAAATGGTGGCTCTGCAGAGGGGACCCAAATAAATCGGTCTAGTGGGAAAGGGAAGGTCGCCTGTGGGATGCACTCTGCTTCCAGCCTGGCAGCAGTGCAGGGCAGGTGTGGGATCCATCTGGGATTGTAGCATGTGTGGATAGATGAGAAGACAAATGTACAGTTTATTCACATACCCATTGTGCCTCATCCTAGAGCTGATTTGAGAGGAAATAAAAGGCCACATATTGAGATACTCACAGCATTTAGGGAAGCACATGAACACAGCAGCAATATCTGCACTGTTTTCCCTTACTGGAAGAAAAGCAGAGGAGTTTTATCTGTATATTATACATTTTTAAAAGACTCTAAGTGTGATCCAGGATATTAGACACTATTCAGCTTCACACAGGTATCTGGTAAAATGGTTTAAACATTTATTAAATATAGAATGATAAAATACCTTGAAGATCACATCCAATCAACACAGTTTCTGCTGTGGAAAATCATGTCTCATTAATCTGTTAGAATACTTTGAACCTACCAATATATAAATGGATAAAAGAGAATATCATGACATATTTTTAGACTTTCAAAAGGCTTTTAATGAGGTCTTCCCACAAGTTTTCTTAGGAAACAAGATGAAAATGGGGGTAAGAGATACAGTAACGTAATGAATCAATAAGATGGACTAAGAGGAAGGAAACAAAAGTGGGAGATAGTCAATTTAAAGGGTCACTAGCAGAAAGCTACATGGTTACACACTCAATCTGATGGCATTAATATATTAATTACTGACCTGGAAAAGGAAGCAGGGGTATAGATTAGTTAAATTCAGAAAAGATGAAAGAAATTCTGAGAAATTTGGCGGAGGCAGAAGGATGAGAGGTAGTTAATGAAGGCTGATGTTGATAAAGATGAATGCCCTATACCCCAGAACTTCCCCAGGATGTAACTGACCCATCTGGAAAGTTGGTCATTGCAGAGACCTTGAGCAACCTGTGTCCAAAGCCAAATGGCAGATGGGATGTCAGGGGCTCAGAGGATGGGAATGAGAAGAGAAAATATTAAACTAGCTGGTGGATCCTGAGGATGCAATGGAAGCATGCCATGTCTCTAAAAGGTACTGTGGGATGGACTGAGCTGAGAGCAAAGAGGGAAATGACCCAGGGTCTTGGGAGCTCAGTCTGAAGAATGTGAAACCATGGTGGGTGTGATGAGGACAGGCAAAACCAGGAGCTGCCCTCCCCAGCACAGGAGCAGGGGACACTGATGTGAGTTCAAAGAGGAAAATTCAAAATATAAGGAATGAGGTTTTCACGTGAGATGGAGGAGTGCTCCTCACAGAGACACCACAAGAGCCCTCGGCTAAACGCTGGTGGCCCAGAGAGGGGAGGGAGCTCTGTATGCCTGGCAGTCAGAGATCCCTTCCCTGTTCCCTGAGGGGATTGCTCTGGGTAAGGGCAGGCTGTGGCAGCGATGCTTGAACACTGCAGCTCCAGGTATGCAGACCCAAACACCAGCTGCACAATACCAGCATGGGCAATTTTATCCGCAGATTTTAGGATTTATAAAGCCTAATGCTGTGTGTTTAGTTTTCTAGATAGTTTCTCTTATTGCTGTTCTGGAAATCCATTCCAATCAGACACCAATATCCAGGCTTCCAATGCAGTGGGATGCAGTGTGGAGAGGTGACACTGAGTGGTGCCCGCAGGTGCAGTCTCATAAGCATGGCTCACCTCCACAGGCAGTTTATAATAATCATACTTCTCATGAAGCTTGAGTTCCATTGCCTCCAAATTAGATCTCAGCACTTAAAAAAAAAAAAAAGGTAAAAGGAGGAAAATCAATGCAAACCCCGTTCCTCCCTCTTGTTCCTCGTGCCTCACTCTGCCTGCCATCACCCACAGTGCCCGTGCCGGGGCAGGTCTGGCTGTCGGGTGGGGGCTGCAGGGGTTCAGGCAGGGCCCCAGGACTCGGCAGCCTTTTGGAGGCAGCAGCTGCCCAGCACAGGCCCAGTTTGCCCAGTCCCACCCCAGTGCCCTAGCAGGGCCACACTGCAGACCACTGCTTCACTTGGAGAGCTTGGGCAGCTTAATTGTCTTGTTAAATATAAATGGGCTGGTGATTTCTTAAAACTGGAAGAGTGTGCAAAGCTATTAGGAAGAGGATAATACCAGTGGTATTTAAAAATTAAAATCAGCTGTAGCCAATCCCAGCAGCAGCAGCTTTGTCCTTTGGAGCCTGACTTTGACAGTCGCTCATGGATGCTATAAACACAGGGCTGTGCTCGCAGCCAGGCAATAAAGTGACTGGTGCATTTCTTTTTGCTTTATACACCACTGTATTGATTTTGTAGTTTATTTTTTCTTGGAGGAGAAACTAAGGTATTGCGATTTCATTTAGGTACTGCATTATAATTTCCCTGATGATTTTGTCAAATGTTCCTGGAGGAGAACACCTTCTCTTGGCGAGCAGGATTCAAAGACACCAAGCCGACTAATCCATACCTAATTGGATGAAATCGTTATGCACTTTCCCTCCTTTTGGAGGTTTTTTCAGAGTTCCCGGTTCCTTAGGGATCCTAAAAGCCACTGAAGAGGTTATTATAGTATGTCCTCAGGGATGTTTAATACCCTAGCCCTGTTCAGACATGCAAATAATCTAATTCAAAAGCCTCCTAATTAGCAAGCCAGCTACAGTTCTGGATAAGGGGAGAGAGAGGGGGAGAGAGAGAGAGATCTAAAAGGACGGTGCTTTTTCCTTTTATAGGCTGCTATTGTGCAAAAGGCAGCATAATGGATAAAAAGTAATTGTTCTGATTTTAATTGCGATCCACTATTTATAGTTTTGTTCTGTCATCTGAATAATGAGGGGATTTTGCTCCTGCAGCTCTTGCTAAACACACTGCAACTGCGTCTACACAGGATACAGCAAGCGCCTGGCATCTCCTCTTGGAAGCACAATCTTGCCTAGCAGAGATGGTCCAAGTAAAGGATGTTAAGCTCGTTAATGAATTAGCCATTTAATTGACATAATTAGGGATAATTATTTTCTTTTAATCTATTGCCAATTTTAGGACAATTAGACTAAACAACGGTGAAGCAGATCACAGAGGGTCCTGTGCAATTCCAGTGAATGCTCTTGCCCTAAATGAAATGGTTTCAATACTGGGGATGTGCAGGTGGATGGAGCTGAGGGTGGCTCCTGGCTCACCTTGCTGGTCCTGATGAGGAGACAGAACAGCCTGCACACCCTGCCTCTGGTGAGGAGGCCCCTGGTCCTTGGAAACAGCTCCTCATCTGGGATGTGGGGCCATGGGATGGTCCCCACCAGAGCCAGGAGACCCTATTCTTGCTGTTGTGAGCTCTGCATCCAGGCTGGAGCTGCACTGCACTGTGCTGCCAAGTCCAGACAAAAATTAAATTTATAAAGACCTGCTCAGTCAGCTGGTGCAAAAGCACAGCGATACCTGGATTCATGAGGAGCAAAATGCTGAGGAAATTGAATGCAGGACTGAGGCCAAGCCTGTGTCTGAGCAGAGCAGAAGCATCACAAAGGCCGCCAGGTCCCAGGGGGCTCTGGGGCAGGTGCAGCACTGCCCTCGGAGGGGGCAGGTGCAGGACCCCCATCCCTGTGCCTTCCGCTGCTGCTGCAGGAGGATGAGGGGCTTCAGGTGCAAGGTGTGCCTGGGGGAGAGGGAGAGAGCCCCTGTGTGAGGAGCTGAGCCCAGAGCAGCACGGGGGGAGGCTGGCCCTGGCTTTACATTGCCCAGAGCCACCACTGTGTGCCCAAGCTGGTGCCAGAGCCCTGTGCAGAGTGGGCAGCCACTGTGTTCCTCCTGGCCAGGCTGGCCCCACCTTCCTACAGCCCCTTCTGGCTCGCACCCCCTGTGGCCCAAGTTCCACTGGCCCGTTTGCAGGCGGTGGCACTGAGGGCAGGAGTTCTGGCTGAGGCAGGGCTTGCCAAGCCCGTCTCCCCCAGTGATGCTCACTCTGCTGCACGTGGCACTGCTCGTCACTTCATTATCCTATTAGAGACCCACACAGCACCTGCTCAATTGGAGCCTCGTGTGCTAGCAATTAATATGTTATGCCCTGATTAATTAGCAGGGTTAATTATGATTGCTGTTGCTTAAACTATGTAGAGAGAGACGGCATCATGTTGCTGTGACTTGCAGAGCTGGGGATGCACCCCTGGGATTTGGGACCAGCGGGTGTGAGCAGCAGCCACCCTGGCGGGAGCCCTCACCAGCTCCTGCTGCCCTCTGCACTGGGCAGCCACGTCTCTGCTGGCCCAATTAGCGAGTCCTTCGAGGGTGGCAGCTCCCACTTCCTTTGGGAACAGAGGCCCAAGAGCTGATCCTGCAGGCACTGAAGGGACTGTGGCTTTGTTCACATTTTATCTGGTGTAACTTCAAAGCGAGTTCTTTACATATATGAGAGCAATCACCAGACTGGTTGGATTGCTGATCTTGACAGGTACTCTGGGCTTTCCCTGGACTCAGGAGTTTCTGGCCAGTTTTCCCAGGCAGGCATCGGTGCCCGGAGCCACGGGCAACTCCAGCTCAATCGGAGAGTGCTGGGCAAGGGCTGCACAGCCAAGGGGCCAGGGGCTGCTCAGGAGGGATTCCTCGGCTTCACAGTCACAAAAGCTGGCTGAGAACCACAGGGCAGTCTCCAATCTGGCACACAGCTGAGCATCTCCCATTTCCCATTAAGGTTTTGATTTGTCTGTGCATGAAATAGTGAGACTTGGGGTCTTTTTGGCAGTTGTGAGTGAGAGATGACCACCCTTCTCATTGACTTATCCCTTTGAAGCTATCATCACTCATTTCTCTTGGGAAGAGAATGTGAGGCACTGGTAAATAATATAGGGTTGTGTATTTCTTTATCTCCCATAGTGTGTTGTCTCCTACATGCTGTTCTGCTCTAACAACATCCATCAAGACAAATGCATACCTGAGAACAGCCTCCCTCAAACCTCAGAAATCTGTTTCTGAGGTCACCAACTATACAGAAAAGACAAAGAAGAAACAAGAAGGAAATTGCACAAACAATTAAACATTTTTTTTCCATAGACAGAGAGGACTCCCCTTGTCTGAACGAGGCAAGCACCAAAATAAGAATGCCACATCTCAAACACAAGGCAATCTATTATTCTCAGAGCAGTAACATGATACATTATCAGCCACCTTATCCTAGCAAAATGTATCATTACCTGCACTTTCTGCACTTTCCAGATCAATCCACTTTAAAAATGTAGTAATATAGAAGGGTATTAGGTACTAGAAAACTCATTATGAAAATGGCGCACTCAAATTCTTTAAAGGTGATATTTCATAAAATATACTATGCCTAGCTCTTGGCTCAATCATTCTTTTTAATAGCTCCATAGCAGCCAGAAAATAAAGTATTCATGAAGATTGAAGAAGATGATCCCATGAACTTCAATTTAATTGGTGCAAATTAAAACGATCCATCTTTTCACGCTGCCCGTCTATCTCCAATCATCAGTGCACCGCACGTCCAGCACCCTGATTACAATTATCTTTTAATAGGAAAACTTGTCACTTTTTGTGTGATTTACATAAGCTTGCACAAACTTACTGGTATCATTTAGGGTTGGAATGTATGATTTTTTTTTCCATTCAAGTCCCCTACTACAGTTGGGGGAGGGGGGGACCCAGAGATGAGGTGAGCTCTTGGCGGGGGGCTCATTTACTGCACTTAAAGCCTGGACTCATACAAGAAGAATGCCAGAACGAAGCCTTCAATACATCTTCATCCAGCAGACCTCCCCCCAAAGAAGTGCTAATGCAGTCAGATTTCATGGTGTCTTTGCAATGACCATTGCAATTACAATACAAAAACCTAGATGACATTTTGACTTTTAATTAGGAGGGAAATGATGCTGGTCCCTGCTGATGGCTCTCTCTCTCCCTCCAACTGCTCCTAGCACTCCCATCCTGAGAAGGTACCCTGCAGGGTTTAATAAGCCATCAAATCATAGTGGTGTGGGACGTATTCTCAAGAGTTCAAATAAAATTACCATAAATGTATGTTTACTGTTCCTGGCCTAGTATCTGGGATCTGGCTGAGGGCTCTCCAGCCAGCAGCAGCACAAAGCACCCACAGTATTAATTATTGTTACTATCATTATTATTATTTTCTTTGTGATGACCACAATCCAAAGGCAAGGATGCTGCAGAATGATTCATTGCCTGAAGCCATTTATGTATATGTTTCAATTTTTTTCCTTATCTTTGAAAGGCAACCCTCCCTATCACAGATGGCTTCTACCCGTTAAGATGTTGGGAGATTTAGCTCAGTCTTCTGAGGCTGGGTTTTCCTATGCATGGAAATAATGAGCATTGTTTAGCTGCTGTCCATGTGTTCCCTGATAGCGTCCACCTGAAAGGAGAGCATAGGAACCTGCAGAGCAGCCTGTGTCTTCCCCATGATCCCATGAACCCACTCACACCTCCACTGAAGCACATGGGGGGACAGCTTTCGATAAGCTCTAATTTCCAGCTCCTTCTCTTCCCCAGCCGGGAGCAGCGTGGCCGCCTGGCCGAGGCCCCTGTGGAGGTCATCAGCCTGCGAGTATTAAACTTTTTAGCACATCCACTGCAGAGCAATTTTTAGGACTCCTTTGCTGGCAGAGTTCAAATGAAACTCATGGCTGATCTCATTAAGCACTTGTCTCATTTTGGTGCATGAATATTAAACAGGAACATGTGTGAGCAGGACGCTGCAGAAAGAACATTTTTCCTCTCAGCAGCGCCTGACACAGCTGCCGGCACGGCCGGACTGACATCCCGGGGGCTCAGCCCTGCCTCCTGCAGTGCTGGGCAACAGCTCCAGAGCTGCTGCCCACAGGCAGATGTCCACTGTGCCCAGAGCTGCTGGCAGAGGAGGAGGGTGGACAGAGTGAGGGCTGCAGTCCTGGGAGGAAGGGTATTTGGGAGAGTATGCTGTGGCAGAACTCCCCACACCTTCCCTGCATCAGGTGATCCAGGAGGGTCAGCGAGGGATGACCATGGGGCAGTGGCAATGGGAGCAGCCCAACTCCCTCCCACATCTCAGGTGTCCCTCCACCTCTGCCCAGGCAGCTCCCCAGAGCTCTCCCCATCAGTCTTGTCACAGCAAACACCACCAGTCACCGTGACCCAAATAAACTCCAATCCTCTTGATCTATCAGGGAAACGTGCGAGGCTGACCTGCCATAAATCCCGGGGCAGCGGGAGCAGCGCCCACACCTAGTCCCTCCTGGCCCCGCCAGCCGCCCACCTGCCGCGCTCCCCGGTAAGCAGGTAATCATGAGCTGCCACAGAAAGGTGACCCATTACCGTGATGGATTTGGTGTGAAAAACAAATGGACTGAGACCTGCGGATTGCTGTCCTTAGTGCACCTTGGCCTTTTGTTCTGTCATATCAATATCCGCACGGGGCCTCATTACACGCAGCTCCTGCGCCCTGGTGGGAGCACAGGGTCAGCACCGTGCTCATGGCTGTGGCCAGGCCCACCCAGGACAAGCTGCCCGCTCTGCCAGCGGCCACTGCCCGGCACCCTGCTCAGCTACGTACTCAGTGCACTCACTCTTCCCTCTCCTGGTGAGGCTCAGCCCTCTCTGTGCTGAACAGGCTTAGTCCCACAAGTGCCTGTCAAGCAGCTGCCGGAATTGAACCATGCCCAGAATGCGGCACAGCCCAACCACCCCAGCCCTGATCACTGCAGCACCCCAGGAGCTGCTGCAGCAGGAAGCAAGAGATGTGGGGACGTCTGCCATCACCACAGGGAGGAGAAGGGAGAGCCGGCGGAACTGACCTTGAGGCTGCCTGAGACTGACCCTGAAGCAGCAAGATTCTCCATTCTGTTCACAGGCACTGTCATCTCTCACCTTGCAGGGAGTGCTCTCCTTGCCCATTTATCATCACAAATGTTTCTATTTAGGCTTATTTGTTTGTACAGTTAAGCCCTGTTACATTTACACCAAGAAGAAGGACAAATTGTGATTTTATCCAATGTTAGATCATATCACTCCTTGCTACAACTTTCACAGCATTAATAAGGATAAAGGGAGACTTTGGAGAAATTCAATAATACTGCACATGTGATAACAGCCCAGCCAAGTGCTCTGGGGAGGGAGTGAATTCCACAGCGGAGCCGTGGCTGCGGCTGCTCCTTTGTGCCCATCTCATCTCCCCAGAAGGGATTTCTGCACTGGCTGAATGTGGCAAACACAATTGCAGTGATGAGGTCTTGCTCATTATGGAGCATTAGTCTGCCCACTGGAACACTCCATTCCCTGAGCAGTATCTTGCTCTTACACAAAACACCAGATGCCTGTAGAGTTCCCAGCTCTTCCCACCAGCACTCAGGTACAGATATGGGCTTTTTTTTTTTAAAGACAAAAGTGGTGGCAAAAATGTGCCAAAACAATGGCAAGTCTGGGAAAGCAGAGCATACAATGACGTAGAGAAGAACCCAGAAATAAGAAGTGCCAGGATGCACTGGAGTGCCCAGAAAGAGTCCACTGCCCAGAGACCTGGGCATCCCCAGGAACTCCCAGCACCCAGCACTGTCAGGCAAAGCTGTGCAGCTGCGTGTGCCCTGACCCACTGTCACCTCGGTCCTGACATGGAAGGGACCAGGAAGCACCTGTGCAGATGTGTCAGCTTGTTGTAGTGGGAGCATCTTTACTAGCACCTCGGACTTCTCAGTGTCCGTCTGCAGCTGCTCCTCGCCCAGGAGAGCTCGTTGCCTCCCATGTCAGTGTCAGCAGTCAGATACCCACACACACATCAGCCCAAACTCCATCTAATGGAAAAATCTCCCCGGGGATTGGCACCTTTTCCCAGTGGGAACTCCAGCAGGTGCAAATCTGTACGAAAATGCTGCTGCGCTGGAACAAGTGTTTGCTCAGGCTCGTGTTAGTCAGAGCTTCCCCTGCTCCCCTCAGCAAAGTGCCTGACAGCAGCACTGGGCTGCAGGCAGCCACCCAGGGGTCCCCATTTAGAGGGTGGCCACTCTGGGGTCCCTCCTGCGGGTGGCCACCCCGGGGTCCCCTCTGTGGGCAGCTGTGCCAGAGCACGCTGCTGGCTGTGCCTGCTGGCTTTGGCCTGGGAGCTCCTGCCTCAAACCAATCATCATTTATGTTATCCTTACAGCCGAGGGCACGGACCTTCAATCATTCTTCCTAGTTAGACACAATCATCAGCCAGATTTGTCTTGTTTAGCTGAAATGCATACACAGTAACTACACAGCCCTGCGGATCCTCCGTGGATGGTTTGCTAATCCTGCACGCCAAGCACTCTCCGACCCTGCTTGGGTTTTAAAGGGCCAGTTTTGGCTCGAGGGCAGCTCTGCTCCACGCCAACTCGCTTTCTAAGAACACGGCTGCTGCTTCGGAGCAGATGCAGACATTTCCAGGAGCAGGGGATGTGCCAGCCCTCGGCAGAGCTCAGCCCGAGCAGCCGGCACTGGCACAGCCCGCTCGGCGCTCGCTCCTGCCCGGGCTCGGAGCAGCCCCACGCAGCCTGCCCGGGCTCGGAGCAGCCCCACGCAGCCTTCCCGGGCTCGGAGCAGCCCCACGCTGCCTGCCCGGGGCTCAGGGGCTCTGCAGGCGCCGTGAGAGGGGCCGTGCCCGGGCTGGGGAGATCTCTGCCCGGGGCTGGGTCAGCACTGGCTGCTCAGGACGCCCCTTGGGGACAGCGGGTCCTGCCCACCCCGGGCACTTGCTTCTTTAATCCATCCTCATCCTGCTCTGCTCCTGATCCCTTGCTCAGAGCCCACCCCGACGGGGACACTGGGCGGGGTACGGGGCTGCAGCCCCCGCTGTCACACCACTGCTCCTCTCATACACACATATATTTTCTAATTTTTTTTATGATCAGCTGAAGATTTCTTTTTGCATCTGCCAAGGAACTATTTTCACAAATAAGTATGTAAATCCTCTGTAAATGTATGCTAATTACTTATTTTAATTACAATGTAAATAAGTAATTACTGAATAATTTTAAAGTATTTACATGGGGTTGTGTGATTTAAAAGCTAACTTGTTGAAAGTATAAAAACTATAAATTTTACAGTAATTACGCCACAATTTATACACTGTGGCCAAATACAATTTCCCTGTGCTTCGTAAGAAATAAATACGTAATTCCCCAGTAGTTACTGCAGAATAACACAGCTATTGCATGGTGATTTTTTTCTCTTTTGTGTGAAAAATGCCCATCTACCAAATCCATTTCAAGTCAAGATTTTTCACAATAATAATGAACATTCATCCATGTGATCCTGGGGAAGTTCAGATAGAGAAGAAGAAGTGCGAATTTTGAAAGAGGTTGCTGAAAAGGGTGGAAAGATAAAAGGAGGGAAAATGGCATAAGGGCCCCTTGTTCTACCAGACATTTCTGCCAGGTCATGAGGGTCTGTGCCATGCCCAGGCTGTGAGTGCAGGGCTCCAGGGGATACCCCCAGCTCGGGCCCCCAGATGTTGTGGCTGCAGTTTCCTGCAAATGCTGATGCAGGAGCAGAGCACGACAGGAAATTGGCAATCAAAAGGTAAGTTTATAAACAGTTAAATTATATTTCCTGTGGGGTATTTTTTTATTAATTTCATTGCAATAATACATTAAACACCAGCACTGTGAAAATTAGTGTTAATGAACATTAAATGTGTTGGACAATTTAAATGGTGTGTATATATCACCTCTCTTATTATTGGGATTGGCCCAGTGGTAATATCCTTTTATCGATCCTCTGCCTTTCTCCTTGCCTCCGTCCCTGTGGAAGTGGCCATGAAGGACACTGTAAGCACACAGCTATCAGAGACATAATCTTTTAGCACTTTAATAACACTGCAAGCAGCCATCACCCACCAGCCCTTAATAACTGTCTTCGTCAGCTCTTTAGAATTTGCAGATTACAGAGTCCTTCTAAATCTTCCCTGAAAAGGCCGGGCGCGTTAGGGAGCTCCCAGGCGTGCTCCCGCACCTCCCTCGCCGGGCAGGGTCCCCGCACACCGCCTCCTCCCAGAATAGCTCCTGCGCAGCCTATTTAGAGCCAGGAGGACACAGGGATCTATATATGGATTTTGTGCTGCGGCGTGCGGGCTGTGCCGTGCCCGCGCCTGCGGCTCGGCTGCAGGAGCTGCAGTTAATGAGGTCTGGAGCGCAGGAGAGCCGGCGGGGCCAGAGGCGGATTCCCGGGGGCAGCTGCGGGTGTGCGGCGTTCCCTGCTCCTTCGGCACCTCGCGTCCCCACAGAGGCACCTGGGCTGGCCGCCTCTCTCATCCCACGGCTCTGGCTGTGGCCCCAACACTTCCCAGACGAGCTGCACGTCGTCCATGTCACCTCAGTCCCCAAGTCAAGAGGCCTTTAAAATCCTGCAAGCCCTGGGTCCCGCATCAGCACCTGCCCCAGCCACGGCCAGGCGTGCACAGAACCTGTGGGGTTTGGAGCAAGAGTGGGCAGGCCCTGGCACAGGGTGTCCAGAGCAGCTGTGGCTGCCCCATCCCTGGAACTGTTCAAGGCCAGATGGGACGGGGCTTGGAGCAACTTGGGCTAGTGGAAGGTGTCCCTGCTCACGGCAGGGGTGTGGGATGAGATGAGATTTATGGTCCTTCCAGTCCAAACCTGGATCTGATCTGATGAGTCAGTGATTCCATATAAACCCAGAGCCTCGCCCAGGGCTCTGAGGGCTCAGCCTCAGGGCTCTGTATCTGCTCAAAGGTTTTCCTTCCAGCCAGCAGGCAGTGGGTGACCCTGGATCAGGCACATCCAGCTCTGGGAGCAGAATTATGAATCTCATCAGCGATGTAACACCAGAGCTTCACAAATGCAGGTTAAACCACCTGCATGCTCTTGCTGCAGGGACGTGCTAATACCTCCACTGGGGAACCGAGATATTTTTATGCCTCTGCACTCATCTTACATCTGAGTTTCACTAATAACTAGATATATGCAGTGGCACAGCTTTAAAAGAACAGGTTAAGGGGAAAATTGATCTGTATTCAGGAATGCCAAGTACTTGGATTAAGATGCTTTTTCCCACCCAGAGCACTCAGCGTTTCCAAAGCCTTGCACATGTTCCAGGCACGGGCCTCTCTCCATTGCTTTCCTGGTGGATTATATATCTCTTCCAAAGGATTTAAATAAAATAATGATCAAATGGCTGCAAGATCTGTGGGATGTGGGATGCCTCCATCCACCAACATTTCTCCACAGCTGGAATTAGTTTCACTGCAAAATGGTCTGGAATATGAGCAAAGACAGAGCCTGAAAGCAGCTCCCTCTGAACTCTGGCAGGTTTTCAGAGAATTTGTGAAATGTCCTTTAGGAGGACTGGAAGAGACACTTTCAAGCCTTTTGTCTGGAATATGGAGGAGCACAGTAGGTGCATTGAGTAGGTTGTTATAAAAATTGCTGACATTACAGTGCATGTCTGCTCCCAACCTGTCCTCAGATACGGAATTCCTAAAATTATCTCTCTGGCTCGGTGCATTATCTGCTTGTTCAGGGCTCTGTAAAGGGCTTAGGTGGGGGAAGCTCCAGCCAACCCTGCCCAGGAATGGCTGCAGGGCTGAGGGTTGCAACCATTGCCTGACAGCACAGGCAGCACTTTAATTGCATTTTTTCTAAATTTCTGTTTTGTAAAGAATTCAATTTAGTTTATTGTTTGTGATTCATATCCAACATTGCAGAGTAAATTTAATACACAGTGGTTACACTTGAAAGTGGTCTAGTTAATAAAATGCATAAAAATAAATAGGAAAATCAATGCTTTTGTTAATATTCTGTCTTTTTTACACATTTTATAATTCATAGCAGCTCTAAGAGTGCAGCACAAGTGTAGTGGGCTCTGGTTTGGCAAAAAGCTGAAGATGCTGAGCAGACAAAAGTATTCTTCAAATGTGAGATTAGAGAGTCTGGATACTGTCTTGGGCAAAAAATGGATTTTTGATGGTATTAGCCTGTCTGTGGCTTTGCAGTTTACATTTCTTCTGTCCACAGAGAGGAAAAAATATTCTGTCAGAATAATATAGTCAAAATTTAAAGTAAATAAACAAAAAAATTTCTAACTTGGCCTGTGGAAATCTACCCTACACATGGTTAAGGTTGCCCCTCTAGAATTCATGCAATTAGAGAGGTAACTTTCCTGCAAACATGGAGATCCACAATAAGATAGAAGCTGGAGGAGGAAATCCCATTTTCTTTGTGACTTTTTAAACCACACAGTGTTAACAGCCACATGGAAAATCTTTCTCATTAACACCTAGGGCTCAGGGGAAATGTTGTCGACGAACGCCTTATTGCATATAACCCCAAACCCTTTAGGACCTTGAGACGCTCAGACGAACTGGAGTAATGACCTGGAAATAGTCCTCTGGGCCTGCTGCAATAATGATGTGGCTGGCTGTATTTTTTTAATATGAGGAAAGAGATTAAAGAAAATAACAGCCCTGCTTGACTCGTTCATTATTACTGAGGTGAAGTGACCACTAAGAAATGATGACAGAAACCTTGCTCACCAGTCACCAGGCCCAAATGGGGCTGGGGAGGTTTCTGACACAGCCTGCCTGAAGGCAGCATAATAAATTCAGACATTATCTGATATGGATGTATCATAATGAAAAATAAATTTGCAAAACAGTCTGATATGAGTTAATCCATAAAGTATTTTATTACTTCATTTTCTTACATTGAATCCATCATGAGTTTTTCTGGCAGCACATTTTTAATTACTTTTAATTTAAATATATGCATCCACTGCTCAGATTGGTTTTGACACTGGTTAAAAAAAAAAAAGCAAACAATTATTGTCCCTCTGCACCGCACTCCTTCCCCCGGAGACAGTGGGGGGCTCTGCCAGGGCTCGGCACGGGCACTGTCACCAGTGAGGATCTGTCCCCAAGCCCCGGCGAGGCTGGCAAGGGTGACGCTGGGTGCCCACAGCTCCTTCCTCTTCACTGCTATCCTGAGGTGTGCCTGCGGCACCTCCTCATCCTCCAAACAGGCTCCCGTGTGGTTTCTGCTGACAGAGGGGCTGCTCCCTCCACCAGCTGTGCCCGGCCGTGGCAGCGCCGGCACCGCGGCGCTGGGCGAGGGCTCGGGGCCGGCACAGCCACGCTGGGCACATTCATTACTACTGATGCAAAAATGACCATTAAGGAATGGTGACAGGGCCCTGCTCATTTGTGGCTGGGACAAAGCGCCGCTGCCCGGGGCTGCCTAATGAAATCTGAAACCATCACATTTATTTGTCATATGGGTGTAACACATTTGCTGAGCGGTCTAATAAATGTAATAATCCAAATATTCCTCCAGTTCTTTTAGAAGAAATACATTTATTGCCTGTGAAGCCTTCTAACAACATTTCTTAACCGGTTCCTTGCCTGTTGTGTCCTCTCACTGTGCTGGGAGAGGGTAGTGGCCACCAGAAGTGGAAGCCCAAAATCTCCTCTGGAGTCTGCAGAGCTGCGGCACTGGCAGTTGGCACAAAGCTGTGGCTTTATCCTCACATGTTGCTCTGAAATAAACCCTGAGCTTTTCCATCTCCTGCAAATCCATTGGGATTCAGATTTTGTGCCAGCGTGTGTTCCCACGACAGTGAATAGGGAGCAGAAGTGCTGTGTGCCAGGGGGAGCCCCTGACAGCCCCCAGGAAGGGAGGAACCTCTCAGGGCCCCAGTGGTCTCACCCATGCCATGACCACCTGCCATGAGCACCACAGCCACGGTGTCTGTGCCACTCTGTCCTGTCTGCCCAGGGGCTGCTCAGTGCTGCAAGTGATGCTGTGCTGCATCACAGAATCACAGAGTCATAGAATGGTTTGGGTTGGAAAGGACCTCAAAGCCCATTCAGTCCAACCACTGCCATGGGCAGGGACACCTTCCACTAGCCCAGGATGCTCCAAGGCCTGTCCAGCCTGGCCTTGGACACTGTCAGGGATGGGGCAGCCACAGCTGCTCTGGGCACCCTGTGCCAGGGCCTCACCTCCCTCTCAGGGAGGAACTTCTGCACAACACAGAATCTAAACCTCGTCTTTCAGTCTGAGTCACACCGTGCTGTGCCGCTCCATGCTGTGCTGCACCAGCTACTCACCCTGCCCGTGCTGGAGGCTGTGCCAGGCTCTGGCTTCTGCCCATACCAATCTGCCTGTCCCCCTCTCTCCCCAGGTTGGTTAGCTGTGACCTGGTGCAGGGGGCACACACCACATCTGGCCTAGGGCTCTGTAAACAATCCCATCGTGTTTCATGCCAGCTGTTCTGGGCAGAACTGTGCTCAGGAGCTCTCAGGAGGGCCCCGTGTGAGCCTCTGTCAGGAGCTGAGGGCACAGGGCTGAGGCTGTCCCTGTGTCAAACCATGGCACCAGGACACTTCAGCCACCTGAAGAAGGTTTGTTGTATTGAAACCCTGTGGGGCTTCCAAGGGAGCAAATGAGCAGCAAACACCTTCCCTGACACAGGAGGGGATCTTGGAGCCCAAGGGCCTCACGGTGCCCAGGGTGCCACCAGCACAATGGGGGTGGTTGAGTACCAGCTGCCAGCACACTCAGGGGTCTGTGAGCCAGGGAGGAGAGTCTGATACTTCTGGTATGACCCACCTGCAAAATATGCCCAAATTCAAACATTTCCCACAGTCTCTTCCCATAATCAGAGGATTTCATATGCCTGAGATGCCGGGGCTGGTGATGCTGGTGGAAGTGGGAGGCAGACCCCTGTGTTAGCAGAGTGTGAGCCAGCATTTCACACACCACCACGCCAAACAGAACTTTGATATGCTGAGCAAATATTGAATTCTATTGGTTTAATTTAATTAAAATTTATTAACCTTATATTAAACATATACCCTCATTCGAATTCTCATTCCTGTCTCCTATAACAGCCCAGCCATATTCTCATTTCCAAGCTCATTAAATATCACCCAAAGAGACTCTATTTCTTAAGCACTGATTGTTGATAAACTATACTATTAACCCAGGCATGTCCCAGAGACTTTGGAAAGGAGACAAAATGAAATCCAAACATGAGCCCTGGTTTGGAAAGAAATCTGGAGAGAGACAGAGGTGCAGGCTCGGCTCTGCTGTGGCACAGGGACATGTGCTGGTGCAGCCGGGCTCAGGGACACCATCCAGAGCAGCACCAGCCTCTGCAGAGCTCGAGGGCTCGGCGCCTGCATGGCCAAGGCGTGTCCAGCTCGCGTGGTGATGCCAGCGCCCAGCCCGGTGCCAGGGCTGCCTCCTGCCCTCAGGTGTCCCAGGGCTGGGGTGGCGTGACCCGGTTGTTGTCCTTGGCTCCATCAGTGCTCCCTGATGGACTCAGGTCCTTTGGCTCATTCTCCAGGAACTCACTCTCCAGCCCCCTCTCCCCACCGAGGTGCCTGTGGCCCCGGTGTGCAGTCGCAGCTCGGGTCACAGCCAGCCCCTCTGCTCTCACGCTGGAGCAGCCCAGCGCAGACACCGACGCGCCCCGGGGCAGGAGCGGTGCCCAGGGCCCCCAGCACCCCCCAGCACCCCGCAGCACCCCTGCCAGGCTGACCCCTCCGTGCGAGGCTGGTGAAGGCAGAACGGCTGCTGAGCAGAGCCTGGAAGCGGCGCTGGGGCTGCAGCGGGGGCAGCAGGTCAAACGGCTGGAGCCCTCATGAATATGGAACAGTGCGGGGCACATAATTGATTTCAGGGGAGCGGGAAGGGCCGAGCGTGACAGAGGTCAGCGGGACAGAGGGATCTCTCCGAAAGGGCAGCACGGGAGAGCAGCTGCCTCGCTCACAGGAGGGAGAGGGGGCCGGCTGCTGCAGAGACCGAGCCCAGGAGCTTCCCAAAATGCGTTCCATGCAGTGCGTTCTGCTCGGCTCCCTCACCTCCACCTTCGCCCGGAACATCTCTAGCAGCAAGCACTTCTCCAAAAATTGTGAGACTCCAGAAACTCAGGCAAAATTATTGTGTTGGTTTGTTGCCTTTACAAAGCCAAGTCTTTTATTTCAGCATCTGGGGACAGCTTTGGAAATCTTGTCCTCTGTGCTCCTACAGCTTTGCTCTGTGATGTCATGTGCTGCTTAACACAAGTGCCAGTCACAGCATGCCCATTGTGAGGGTGCCTTGGGCCTTCCCCAGTGCCCAGCTCATTCTCTTTTTGACTATTGGAATTCCCAGTTTTCCAGTGGTACAATGATCAGGCCTTAAAATCCATACCTGTCTCCTCCAAGTCACAAAACATGGGGAAGAGATGGCCCTTCTGCAGGTGCTGGGGGAGCTGGTGCCACAGTCAGCTCATCAAGGAGGCACTGCTGCCTCTCAGTGAGCAGCCACTGGCCAGAGTCCCCCCACCGGCCATGGTGAAGGCATGGGACCTGCCCTCAGAACGCTGCTGGCCTAGGGCACGGCATGACCTTGCTTAGCACAGACAAATTCATGTGCAATAGCTGTAAAGAAAAGATATGTTAATTGTGCCATATAAAATCTGTGATTACTCTGGCTAATCTGTCAAAGCTGGGAAATATTGACTGTTGTGGAAGGATATCATTTGCTGCTGCATCTGTGGAGCTGAGGCGAACGCCAAGTGCTCCTGGCCATGGGAAGCATCTGCAAGGAGGGAGAGCAGAGCTACAGAGAGGGGCAGAGGCTGCGTGGCTCTGGGGAAGGACTGCAGCGGGTCCAGCAGAGCAGAGGGCAGTTCTGAGACACATTGCCT
Source organism: Lanius collurio (assembly GCA_020086605.1). NCBI lineage: Eukaryota > Metazoa > Chordata > Aves > Passeriformes > Laniidae > Lanius > Lanius collurio. The sequence goes on along the minus strand of JACBWW010000035.1, from coordinate 8,038,222 downwards.
CAAAGAACAGAACGCACTCATCCTTAATCAACAGTGTGGCTGTGGCCCAGCAGCAGCCATGGACAGATGCTCACTAGCCACAAGAAGGGCCAGAGAAGTCCAGAGAAGGCTGTGAGACACTGGTGTGCTGAGAACCCCAGTGCTCAGCCGCTGCAGAGCACAGCCTGTGCCAGCACTGAGTGACCTCCCCTCTGCTGCAGCTGCAGCCTGGGGGAAGAGCTCAGGGTGTGTGAGGAACACCTCACTCGTTCACTTTCAGGCTGCTCTGAATCTGACAACTCTTCCCAGATCCTACAAAAGCTGATCAGCATATATTTCTGGCACCTCCATCCTATCACAGCAGAATGACCCAAGCCTGCAAAGGAGGTTTTTATTGATACAGACTGGGTATGTGTATATCACTTGTGGCGTCATCCTACCCCTGTTAATAAGATTAAAAGCCACTGCTTGCATGTGCCAAGCTTACCAAATCACTACCTGCTGTATATTAAGTGTTTAATTGCATAAAATGACATCATGTTTATCTCTGCAGCATTAGCATCTCGTCTGGGGTGTCACTGTGGTAAACATGCGTGATATCATCAGTCATTACAGGGACTTAAAATCAATTGCTCTCCCTGCACCCTCTTGTACAGAGAGGAGCACAATACATTAATGAACTTGAGCAAGAACCTAAGTGACAAGATGAAACAGCATAAATAATATCACTTAAAATGTGTTATCTATAACAATGAAGTGTCTCAAATAATAGAATTATGGATTCCAAAGAGGAAAGCAAGTTATTGAAATTCACACCATGGGAGCATCAGTGTGTGCTCATCAACAAAATCACCTATAAATTAATCTGATTTAATGCTGGATGTACGTTGTATAAGACACCAACATCACTAATCAGCTTTATTTTATAAACATGTCCCATTTTACAATCTATTTGCCTGTGTAACTTGACTAAGCAAGAATTTAAGATGTGGGTCAAAAATTTTTCCCCTTGCCTTATGATAATTTCACTTAGGCCCCTGTAAACAGTTCTTCTGGCAACTTATTAGTCCCATTATTTCAGAATTTTCTTCAATGAACCATTTTTTAGCTATCAAAACATTTAGTTCCAGCTGACTTCAATGATATAGACTTCAGACCAACTGAATTTATGAGTTTAACAAGATTACATAGTCAAATAGCCTTTCCTTACCAAGTTCATATTTCTAAATAAACTGTCAAGGTGCAGCCCAGAACAAAGTCTATTAGAAGAGGACACGCAGAGTCCATTGACTTTAACTGTATTGATTATGGATAATTATTTGGTCTCTACTGTCTTTTCACATTTTTACAAATTTTCTCTGGGAAGGCTTAAACTTTACTGTTTACTTCTCAAAACGAGGGAGAAGGAGAAGGGCAAAAATCCTTTCATCTCCCCTTAACCATCACGAAATCATGCCATGCCCCGTGGCGCTGCGGAAGTTACGGCTATCTTGGAGTGAGAGCATTCATAGCTGGAGGTGGATTATTTGCAAAATCAAAGCCAAGCCGGATGACATTCTGTCAGGATAAACAAACCGTTCAACCACGAGACCATGAGTACTGACCAGAAAGAAAAGGAGTATCTTGCACCTACTGCATCAGGAGCCGCCAGCGCTGCGGAGCAGCGACAGACAAACCCGGCGGCTCCTGGGCACAGCCGTGGCAGCTCCGCGGCCCCTGCTCTCTTCCCTGGCAGGGGACACCCCGCTCCCTGCCCCTGCGGGCCGCCCACGCCCCGCAGCCAGCGCCGCGACAGCGCAGAGCGCTTCTGCGCGGGGGCTTTGGGCTGGAGGGGAGCGGGGCCATTTCCACCCCCCAGGCGCGGGTGCTGCCTCTCACCCATCAGCAGGAGACCTCCCCCCTGGACGAGGCTGGGACCCCGGGCTGGGGCAGCCTCCTGCAGAGCCGCAGTGCCGGGAGAGCCCCAGAGCCACCCGCCCCACCGCACACTGGCCAGGAGCCACCGTGCCCGCCCGCCAGGCCCGCCCACCCCCCGCGGGGCCCGGGGCACAGGGACACCCTGGCACCCGCTTTGTGGGACCTCGCTCCGGCCGGTGCTGCCGGTCCCTCAGCAAGGTCACTCCGCAGGGCTCGGCTGCCGCACATGGGGTCTGTCTGTGGGGACACGGACGGGCGGAGCTGCCCTGCCCCGGGCCGGGGCTCCCGACAGCCCGGGCCAGGAGCGCGGGGCGGCGCCCGGGGCGCTGCGGGATGCGGGCGGTGAGCCCGAGGGCCCCGCAAGGCATCTGCCCAGGTCTGCGGGAGACCATCTCCCTCCAGCCCGGCCAGGGTCTCCTCATCCCCGGCCGGGGTCTCCTCACGGCCGTGTCACTCTCACCATTGGGGGTCACTGTTCCAACAAAAGCTGCGGCTCCGCTGCTTTCTCCGGTTATTAAAAACAATATTTCTGCTACAGCTGTTTCCTGGTTTGGCTGATATGTTAAGCTAGAATGAAAGGGTTTGTTGGGAATTTTTTTTCTCATTTACAGCAACTTCCTTAACTTCACTTTGAATTTCCTTTAAACTCTGATGAAATACAGTTCATCTGCCACCAAAACCTGAACCAAAATGATGTGAAAAAGAACCCACAAAAGGGTTTTTATGAGATCTCATTCTCCCTGCACAGGCAGCCCTGATCAGGGACTGTAGGCAAGGAAATAATTTCTTTTAAATGAGTGTCTGGTTCCCTTTATATTTTTTTCTTTCGCTTCAGATTGCAAGGGAAAAAACCCAAGGTGTCAATCAGCTTTAAAACAGTTGAGCTGATCTTATTTCTTCACTGTACTGTATTCAAGCCAAACATTCCCTGAATAGAAAAAGCATAGAAAACTCATAATAGCTAAATTGGTGCTTTTAAAGCCCAAATTTAACATGCTTCCTTGGGGACATTTTCCCAGCATAGAGGAAAACAAATATATGTGATTTAGTGTCTGTTATAGAGGTTAAAATCTGCACCTATTCTTTCTTACACCCATGAGAGGCAAGAGTGGATTTCGGGTGGGAGAGGAGGCAGGCAGCAGGGAGAGGCAGGGAGAGAGAATTTCCCTGGAATGCAGAGCCCGGCACAGCCAGGTGATTCATTTCAGAATGACACCATTTTTGTGAGAAACAGGGAAGATCTACACCATTTTCCTTTTGAACTCAATAGATAGTGGAAAGGAAGCTGTTCCTCTTTTCTTTATATTTAATTTTTAATTCCAGGTGTTTGCTGGCTGGCGATCCAGCTCCAGGCAGGAACCTGAGCATGAGGTGGATGCTCAGCTGGGAGGTGTAAGGAGGAGGCTGCAGGACTGGCCTCGTGCTGCTCTGGGGAGCAGGTTTCAACACTTTTAGTCCTCATTGATCTTGGCACTGGAAGACTCAGACCTGGGTTGGAGCAAGCCCACAGGTTGTGCTCTCGTCGCCTTTGCTATTGTGGTTGTACCGGGACCAGACTCAGCAGCTGGTGCCACCTCCTTCTCCACCACCACCTCTTCTTTCTCTTTCTTCTCCTGTGCAGAGAGTGTCATCCCTTGTCTTACATCTTCACCTGACTTGGGTCAGCAGTCTGAGAGAAGAGGTGTTGTTGAAAGTCCATCAGTCAAAGGGGCTGGCTGTGTTTCTCCTGCATCTGAGGAAGAGGTGGAGGAAGAAAGAACAGCAGTGGAGGCTTCTCTGGGCAGGGGTAATGCCTGTGGGTGTTGTCTGCAGTCTGGGGTGGGTTGGTCCCTCTCTGGCAAGAGCTGTTGGATTCCTTGAACGAGGGAAGAAGCAGCAGCAAAGGTACAGAAATTATTAGATCAGAGTGTCTGACTGCAGCCCCTGGGTCCTTCTCTGTAATTAGGGACTAATATGTGAGCAAGGGGAGTGCTGGTAGCTCTCTGTTTTTTAATCTGCTTGCTTTCATTTTTCATGTATTAATTCTTCCCTTTTAGCTCTGGTGGTGTTTTTCCTCTGTCCCTCTCATCTGTCCCTTCATTCGCCTCTAAGATTTGTCCTCAACTCAGTTTGGGAAACTTCCTTCTCATTTCACCTGCTAATATCTCCCCTCCCTCCCTCCAGGCAGTCTCTCCCATACAGTGAACTGGAGAGGTGCAAGAGCTGTTGTGAATTACTCCTTGCAGTCAACTCCTGCACTCCATATTTATTACTGGATTTATTTTATCTGCAGTGATGTGCTGCTGCAGTAAACTTCATGTCCAAGCTCTGAGGGCTCCTGGCATTGGGTCTGCGGGGGTCTCACGGGCACACTGAGCCCAGCCCAGCCTTAGCCAGGAGACTAAGCCTAGCCTGACCCCAGGAGGATGTGCTTTGTGCCACCTTGGTGGAGAAACTGCTGAGAAAGATTGTTTGAGGTTGTTTTTTTTTAATTTTTAAAAATGCAGTAGAGGTTAACATTCCTGGTTGTAGTGTCCTGGAACTTGGCAAGGTCTGAATTGTGAGAACCTGCTTGCAGCACTCCTGCTTGCAGCAGTCAGTTAATCCATTCTTGAGTTTACTCCTGCTCACAGAGAAGCTGAATCTGGCAGGAGAAGGAGTTTAAAATCACTGTTAGCAGTTGTGTAGAACCTAAAAGTTAAAGTGAGTGGGAGAAGAAGTGGTGACTGCCTGATATGGGTACTATAACATTTATTTGGGGCAATAAATTGCTTCCTCTCCCTCATCAGTTGTGTTACAGGATCTCTGCTGTGACCTGCCAAGCCAGTCTCTCCTCATTTGTGCCACTCCAGGCTGGGAAAGGAGCTGCCAGAGCAGGGAGGAGCAAGCAGAGCAGGGTCTGGGAGCAGCTGGAACCATGGCTGGGGAAGGAGAGTGCAGTGGGAGCGCCCAGTCAGCCTCTCCACCCAAACCTCTGTCCTCACTTCAATTGCATTTCTGTGGATCAAAAGCATTAAATGCTTTTAATTCAGTCCTCACTATGCCTGAGCTGTGTCTGTAGCTGTCCCAGGTACATTTCCATGGAAGCCTTTCCAGGCCCAAGGACCATGGTGTCAGGCAGTTTGCTGGATCAACTGAGGAGCTTTTTCTGTTCACAAAAACATCACCAGATTAATTTCTGAACTGCATTCTGAACTGTGCATCCTGGCTACAAGGAGGCTATAGCTCAAATTGTATTCCTTCCTTTCTAGCTTTGATTTTATTCCTTTTATCTTATCTTTAATTTGATTTTAAATAATATGAGATGATGGGGGACTCCTTGAGCAGCAGGCAGCTTAGAACTGAAACCAAGCACAAGTCAGTTATTTGCAGCAGGTTTAAACAGCTGTTCCTAGCACTGCAGCATGGATAAATGTTTAAATTCTTTACAAATATTAGTATAAAACTTCACAGTTTAAATTAGGACCTAAATCCTTCAAAGCTGGAAGAGAAGACAGGGCCCTCTAGTCAAATGGACTCATTGTTCAGTTAATCCCAGGACATATCTGGCTACTGGTGTTTTCTTGGTGCATCTCAGTCTAAGATGAATTTAGCCAACTAATCATCAGTTACAAAAAAATGATTTTTGTTTGTATTTTTTTCTGGATCAATAGATTTTATACAACAATCTTTCTGCTCGTTAGTTGGAGGGCAGATCCTTGAAACAAATTTTGCCTGTGTTTCTACCTTAAATTCATCAGTAGATATTAAATAGGTCATTGGTGTAATAAGGGCCAAATTTGCTTCTCATAGATCACAGTGGCCAGTGCTCCTAGGGTCTAATTATCCCATATTTGGTCAATAAGCCATTAACATACAGCCATGGATGTTAATAACCATTTCATGAAAAAGTCTTGGTAATTTATGAGATCAACATTGGTTAGGAAAATTAATAAATATTTCATTCAGTAAGATTTATCCGAGGACGTTTCGGTCTGAGGGAGGAAGCACTGGGCTGTGAAAAGGGGGCCCAAGCTCAAATAAAGGAAGAAAGATGGGGTAAAGAAAGCCCAAAAGCCAAGCCCATGGTAGCTGGGTTTAACTTGGGCTAATAAAAATTTACTTCAAATCCTATAGCTAATAAATCCAAAAGGTGTATGAGGGAGTCCAGTAAAACCTGACTTAACATTATGTTAGTGCTATTAACAATATTTATATAGATGTCATTCCAGAGGAGGGTTAAAGCTGGTGAGTTATGGGCTGGGTGCAGGGAGTTGTGTCATGGAGCTGCATGTCTGTGAGCATTCAGGTACCATCACCTGCCCCTTTTGGGCTACAAAAGTTTAAAATGACACGGAAGACAAAGGTGGAAGGTTCAGAATTTCCGTTCACTTCAGCCTTCTGTCTCCCAGTCTGCCTTGAAGCTTAATCAGCTTCATGGGAGAATGTGATCTACTGTGTTTGCCAATCTATTCTTCACCTGATGGTAAATCTATTGTATTTGACCAGGTATACAGCAGTTATAAACATTTGGCCTTTTTTCAGCTGTGATCTTTAGCAGCAGCCATGTTTTGCACACTTCTGTAGTCAAAGCCATTTCCGATGGCTATGAACCTACTGGAAGCCTGAATTTTACCTTGCGGTCACTTCCAAAATGTCAACTATTTTTAACTTCAGACTGCTCTTCAAAATCCAGTTGAAGCCTGTTAGGCTTAAAAGCCAGTTTGTGTCAGGAGCTGAGAGGGGAGACCTGGCAGGACAGGCAGAGCCGCCACGTGCCAGCTCTGGTGCATCCCAGGGCCCAGTGCTGTGCTGGGAGCTCACCCTGTGCTGTGCACAAGGCTGCGCCAGCCCTGTGGGGAGGGCTGACACCAGTGCCAGGTCTTGATGAATACAGTGCTCACACAAGTGCTTAAAATAGAAAAAAAACAAACAAACAGGTTTTTCATGCTTTGCTTAGTTGTGCTGTTAATTCCTTTTGCATTGGGTTGAAACCACCCCCTCACTTGGACGGGATGTTCTCACTACTGGGGATTTGCACACTCAAATGGTGATGTGTGTTCTTATCAATATATTTAACCTGATTCTTTCTTTCCTGCAAAATAACTGGCTCTGGAGATTAAGCCCTGCATTGTAGTTGTAGAGCTGTGAAGAGCACTCCCGAGGGTGTATCTGGGACTCCCTTCAGGAGCACCCTGAGCCCTGGGTGCAGCGTGTGCAGCGAGACCAGGACAATGCACCAGGGTATCCACACGTGGTGGCACACGGGTAAGCTGGGCTAGGGTCACAGTGGTGGCAGCACTTAAACTTGTTTGGAAGCAAATGAAATGAGATGCTTCCCTTGCCTCTACTGAGAACTTCCTGTGAGGGGAACTCCTGGGGGGGATGCTGGTCCACTGGAAGGCAGGTGTGCTCACCTGCAGTCACCATACCTTTGTATTCCCAACTCCTTCCTGCTTTTGCCTCCCAGAGTCTCTCCTGGCTGGAGGAGCTGGCCTTGGGGGATGCTGCAAACACTTGTAGGCCATTGACGCAATTGTTAATCTATGTTGAATGATTGCACTATTCCATCCTGCTGCCTCTCTCTGATTAGACTTGTAAATGAAAAACCATAAAAGTCAAAAATGAGAAAATAGAGGACAGAATAAGAGAAGGCACTTATCCCCCCCGACAAGTGCCTGAGCACAGCAGGCAGCCCCAAAGCTGGGAGCTCTCTGCATGGATGTGGCTCTGGGTGCGGCTGCTCTGGGTGCTCCTCCTGTCCTGGGCAGGGACTGTCAGTGGCACCCTCTGCTCTCTGGCCATCATCTTTGGGTGACAGGGCCAAAGAGGGGAGGGAAAGCAGCCACTGCTGTTTGCACAAGGTGTCTGTAGGGTCCATCTGATCAAATACAGTCTGGCTTCAGGTCTTTACTTGCTGATTAAGCTCTGCCACCAGGTTTTTCCATCCACTCCTTGGCCTTTATGCCCTTGGTGACACGATGTCTATTGCCCCTGCCAAGACTCTCTTCAATGCATTAGCTTAGCTAGGGGTAAACTCTGACATCAGGGAAAAAGCCCCCACTGACAGTTAATGGAGCCCCGTAGGTCCCTGACCCCTGGGGATACGCGCACAGTACCTGGCAAAAAGCGCATTCTAATGTCTTGGGGAAAAGGTCAGAGTGGCAAGAGAAAATAGGCTGTTCATATTTTGTGGAATATTTATCAGGGCTGCAGGCTCTGGAGCTGCACAAGGGGTCAGGGTCCCTAACCAGGGTGAGGGTCTGTGGCAGGGGCTCAGCCAGGGCTCCCAGGCACCGCAGCACAGAGGGCTGTGCAGCAAATTGCCAGCAGTCAGAGGGCTGCACATCATTTGCATAATCTGCGAGATCTAATTGTGTCTTTGGGCTTTTAATAAAATGGGATTGGTTTTATTTCAGTGGTTGGCTCATAATAAAGGATTCAGCATTCTCCAAACCAGAATGGATGGTGTGTGCTGCTGCAGCCTTCCCTGCCTCCAGCTGAGACAGCAGCACCCTGTGAGCCCTGAGCCCGTGTCCATGAGGATTGTGGCTCCGTGGGCACTGGGGAGGGGGTCGGGAGCCATTGTCCAGCTGTCGGGGCAGGATGTGCTGCGTGGTGAGGTTGTGTCTTTGTCAGCCTAAAAACCACATTTTGTATTTATGCTTTTTAGGTTGTTTCCTCCAAGGTAAGTGGAGAGTAGGAAAAAAAAGGAGGAAAGTAGGTGAGCAAAAAGATTGAGAAATTGAAGAAGAAAGAAGGGTGTAAGCAAGGTGTTCTGGGGATAGAAGGAGCAACCATCCTTCAGCTTCCATTTGCTTGAAGTTTTACTGAGGCTCCTCAAGAGCCAAAGTGCAGTTTGGATCTGAGGCACACCAGTGAGCCCCAGCAGCACCACAGGCAGCCATGTCCACACCTGCTCACTTCCCACCTCAGCCCCTCTCAGACTGAGCTCTCCCTGCTGGGACAGCAGCCTGGAACTGCTGTACAAGCAGCTTGGCTGAAAAAATCAATAATCTTTTCAATAAAGCATTTTATCCCTTATATATATTGTCTCTCATAAAGATTTTACACAGACAAAAAGTTCAAAAGTTGGTGTAAAAAATGTTGGGAAAAAGGTGAAGATACGTAAGTAAATTACAAACTTGAGGCTGTTTGCAGTACCTTGGGAAAGTGGGAGTTATATTGATGAGTTTTTATTGATTTACCATCATTCCCAGTGTGGACATTTTCTGGTCTATTATACCACAGTCGCAGCATATTCCCATCGCAGCACTAAAGAGGAAATATGGGCAGCCTGACCTTGGCAATATGGAGATAATGAAATACCCTTAATGATCCTTCCAAAAGATTTTACAAGCCAACTTCAGATTCTATCTGCTCTGTGCTATGCTAATTTTTAGGAAGCCCTGGAAGGAATACCAGAGGCTTACAGCTTGAATCCTAACTGTGGGGTTTGGGGGTTAAAGGTAGGTAAATGTAAAGGAGCAGGAGACCTCACCACCTGGTAGACAAAGGCTGCCGAGAAAGTGCCTGGTGTTTCCAGGAGGTCCTGGAGCCATTTGTCCCCTTCCAGAGGAGGGAGGATTGTGGGGCTGTCCCCCAGCCCCTGTCCAAGGTGGCACCTTGGCTGCCCAGGTGCTGCAGCACCCCTGGTCACCCCGGGCCACAGTGGGACCGTCTGTGCCACCTCGTCCCTGCCCCATCCCTGCAGCCCTGGAGGAACGAGATCAGCACCAGGAAGAGTTGCGGCACTTCAGGGTGACTTTGGGGACAGCTCAAGGAGATTTACCATACATATACCTGCCTGGAATTGTACCTAGCAGGGACATAAATAGTAGGTTTCAGTGCTCTGCATTCCTCCTCTCCCCTCCCCGGCCCAGCTGGCAACACAATTACCAGCCCCAAAGTATTATTTTCTTAATAAAAATGTTATGTGTAAAGCAAAGCCACAAATGAGTCCCAAGCCCATGCAGATCTCAATCACTCCCTTCTTTATTCCCCAGCAAGATTGCTAATGACCTTCACGCAAACCTTCACCAAATCTTTTTGAAAGGCAAATATTAATTTCCTAGCATGAAAAAAGGAAATAAAAAAGCCTATTTTTCATGGGAACCAGGCAGAAAGAAAGATATATTTTCCTTCAAAATGCAGGGAGGATTTTTACATTTTGTCACTTGCTTTGCATAGACTTGGTACCACCATTTGTTCACCTCTGAATGTAATCTCTCCCCATAAAGCTTCGCTCTAAATTCCTCCACTCCCTGTTCAGCTCTGATAGCTCCTTAGTTCTGCCAGAGTAGTGCCAGTGCTGTGCTCCTGCAGCATGTTCCCAACTCTCTGGGAGGAGACTGGGAACAATGCTTTAAATTTTAACAGCTGAACCATTCATTTTTAAAAAGAATGCACCGAAACCATGTAACATTTTATAGCAAAATCTGCAAAAGTCATTTATAATACAAGAATCCATTGTAGGAAGCTGCATTGTGTTGTACCACCGCATCCCTGGCACGTGTGTTTCCTGTGCCAGCAAACACTGAAGATTCCATGTGAGAGGCAACACACCCGGGAGCAGAGCCAGCCCAGATCCTCTGCACACCCACACTGTCTGCAATGGGAGCACAGAGAGAGCTGATCATAATGAGACGCGTCCTCAGTGTTTGTCAGGCCTCCTTTGGACGCTGAGTGCTGATGTTTTAATGGTTTGTGAGGTGCCAGACCAGGTTCACGTGTGCTCAGGCCCAAGGTTTTGGGTTGTGCCCCGGAGCCGGAGCTGCCCCAACATGTGGCATGAAACACAAAGTCATCCCAGAGCACAAAGCTGCCCTTCAGCGAGGAGAGCATCCAAACCAGTCTGTGCTAAATAACATGTGCTTGATTCCACAACCAGAGCAGTGGCACAGAGGCAGCTTCTTCCCTTGGTTTAGACCTTATCTTCACCTTCAGTGATATTTTTTTAGCATTAACTTCATTAATCAGTTAAAAGAGTGGTTTGAAATGTATTTTCTGGAGGTGACTTGCTGGATTCCATAAGTCTTGTAAACTTTTCTCAGACTGGTCTGTCTAAAATGGGTGAGAAAATTCTGTCAGAACCAATATGAACAAAACCCCTGTGCTGTGAGCGCCGTGTGTGTGTTGGCTCCACTCTGGCTCTGGTATTTGCTCACCCTCATGTTGCCTGGGGTGCTGGGAAGCAGGGAGGAGGGGAGTTGAGGTGCACAGCCAGGACCAAGCCACCACCTCCTCTGCTTTGGTGGGTCCTCAGCCCGTCACCACACAAAGTGAGCAACAGTTTGTCTGCACATATTTAGGGGAAAACGAGTTAATATAACAATAGCACTAAATCAGGCACAGAACTTCAAGTACAATTCACAGCAAGAAGTTGTTAATACCTTTATTATGGGATAAAATGTATTCATGATATTAAAGACATCACATTTCTGCCCTGGTGTCACATTTTAGATGTAGCGTAGATAAATGATATATCACTGTAAGAGATCTACAAAAACCATTAGTAACCATGACATTTTGACGTCAGATTTTAAAAAATTCCTAAGTAATCTTTTTGATTTATGAAATGGTGTCCAGGTTCATCGAGACTGATCTCAGATTTATCACAGCCTGGTTAGAATTATTAATGATTTTCAATTTGTAAATCCAATGCCAGCATGTCCAAGTGCTCTCAGCAAAATCACAGAGAGCTGACAGGGAGATTTTGCTCAATCCATAGTTTTCAGCTCTTGCAGGATTTTGTGGTTAACCCCCTGTGGGCCGGCGCGGGCGCAGCCAGCACAAAGCCATTGTTCTGCGCGGCACAAAGGAGACGCGTCCCGGCCCCGCGCATGAATCACGGCCCGAGTGGCCATGAAACACACGGCGTCAACAGCAATGAGTGATCTGACTTTTACAGGCTCCTACTGAAGACCCTTAAAGACTTAAATTATAATGAGAAGAAAAGCTGATCTAAGCCAAAACAGACAGGCTTGGGTAGTTCTCCCCTACAATTCATCACAGGAGCAGATGAAAGGGAGGCAGGGGCAAAGAAAAAAGCACCAGCACGTCTCCATCCCTCAGCAGCCAGCGGGAATATCTCTGGAGAAGAAAGCGCACCTCGGGTAAACAGACTCCAGAGCCCGAGCAGAATATTTATTTCATAATTTATGGGATAATTGTCCCACCAGTACAGGGAGGGGCTAGAGGGAGATTTGGACGCTAAAATGCTCTCAGCAGTGGGAAGATGGCTGTTCCTCCTGGGAGGGGTGAGTGGGCTCTGTGCCCACCCTATGTGCCTTTTCAAGGTGACAGGTGTCACCACGGGCACCATGGGTGTCACCCACCGGCCTCTCCGTGGCCAACACTGCCTTTGTTTTTTAAGATGGTTAAAGAAAAACCTCCATGATTCATCCTTAGGCTGTAGATAGCCAAATTACTATTTGCATTAAAAAATTCTCTGCCCCATTTGCCCGGATTTCCAAGACTTTGGGCTGGCTCAGGGTCTGCACTGCAGCCCCATGGCCACACATCTCCTGGGAGCAGGCAGGACTCTGGGTGCACTGAGGGATGGGCAGCGGGGCAGCCATGGGGCTGAGGAGGCTCAGGTTTGTTAAACAGGCAAAGGACATTGGTCTGTGGGCATGGGGGGGACTGGGCTGGCTCCTGCTCTGGAATCCACATCCAGGCAGGGCAGAATGGCCGTGCAGATCAGAGCCTGTGGATCAGCAGGGCTTACAGGTGCTGCTCAGCCTCTGTAGCTCCATACTGCACGAACATCAGGAAGATGTTTCACATTTCAAGAAGGATAAAATTCCAGTAATCCTCTAGTCTGGCACTGTCATAGCTGCTCATGCTTCCCAGAGCATTCAGGTGCCTGGAGAGAGTTGGTGTCTAGTTTTCTCTCAAGTACTCCACCTTAATTGGGCAGGTAAAACTCTATAATTAGGGACCTTAGCTGGGGAATTTTTCTAATCCATCATATCTGCTCCATTATTCAACTCTATCAAATCCACACATGCAGAGAGAAGCAGGACATTCCTCACAGCACTGTCAATATTAACGTCTTTCCAATTACAGAGCATTATAATGGCAACCTGATGAGGAACTGTGACATGCTGCCTGCAACTCCTAACTTTTGATTAAAGTCTCCTTCAAGATGTTTCCCTTTAATTTATGGCACAGGGCTGGCCAGGCACAGGTGAGGAAATGTTGGGAGGGAGCGGCATCGTGGCTGCTCTTGCAGGTACCCAGGACAGTTCATCTGCCTGTGATGTGGTTCCAGGGAAACTCCAGCTGTGTCCCCACACCTTCCACATTGAATCACAGAATCACAGAACCATAAAGGGTGGAAAAGACCTCCAAGATTATCGAATCCAACCCTTGCCTGATCACCCACCTTGCTACAACCTGCTCTCAGAGAGCTGTAGAGGGACAATCGCACACAGCGGGAGGGTGCCCTTGGGGCAGCCCTGCAAGGGACCCCATGAAGGTTCGCAGGCAGAGCCCCCGTCACTTCAGCAGCCAACACTGAGCTGGAACCTCCAGCTCTCAGGGCACAGGGACAGAGGTCCAGCTCCTCCAGGACCCCTGGCAGCACTGCAGCTCCAGCCCCTCCTCTGGCTCTGCTGCCTGATGACTGCCTGGGCTGTCTGCAGCTGGCAGAGGAGGGGTGTGAGCTGGTGATACCACAGTTGCAAAATGGGGTTTATTAAAATATTCTTCTGACAGGTTCATTTTCTGAATTCTTCTGGATAATTTTCAGCATTCCAATTCCACCAGAAATAAACTCTATTCAGGGGATGAGGAGAGGCTGTGAGGCGTTTCTTCCCTTTTCTTCTCATTTGGATGGTGAAAGTTAATACTTTGAAAGTCTGAAACATGCACAGCTAACTGCCATGGAGTGCGTCATTTCACAGTGCAAGACAAGTGCTGGGACAGAGCGGTATCCTGAGAACCTGCAACCCTGCGGGAGAACCCTACCAGCACAGGGAACAGCCATGGCTGGAGCTGCATTTGGTGTGTGTGTGTGCCAGGGTTGTGTGAGCTGCAGCTCTGGCCAGGCTACAAGCAGTCCCCTCCTGCTGCAGGATGCTCACTTCAGCAAGGTGGGTGTCAAGGACCCAAGTCCCTGCAAAGCAGCCTGAATGACAGCCTGAGCCCAGGAATGCTGGGCACTTCTTAAAATTTTGTTTATTCATCAAACACCTCAAAAAAGCCCTGCTCCGGATAAACTCCAAATTGCTACCACCTCAGCTGCAGATGTGTCTCCATGAGGTCATTCATACCTTTGCAGAGGAATTTGTGCAGTCACCAGAAAACAGGGAAAGATCATTGGGATCCTGTTGGGACTGATGATGGACACAGGGCCAAACAGCCCTGAGAGGGGCAGCGGCCTTCACCCAACGCATGGAGCTGAATCCAAAGGCGTGCAGCGAGTCCATCCCAACAGCTTCCTGGAGGAGCTGAGTGTGGGTCCTGCAGCCCAGTGTTGCATCCAGGATCCATGATCCTCTGGAGCATGGTTGGCAGGAGCCCAGCTGCGAGGGCACCCACATTCCGAGGTTTTGGTGGATCCTCGACCTCTGGTGCCCGCGGTCCTTCACTGCATCCAGGACGCCAGGTCCCCATGGAGGAAGGGACCCATGGGAGCCCAAAGCAGCAGCAGCCCTGAGCCCCAGGCCCTGGGGCAGGGGGAAGGTGCTGGTGGGGACATGGTGTGGGCCATCCTGCACCTCAGCAGCCCTGCTAACAAGCTGGCACTGCTGCCTTTCCACAACAAATGTGATTCCGATGGAAAACTAACATGACAAGAGGCACACACAGTAATAACCCAGTGAGGAGACATGGCTCTCAAGACATCTACAGACCCCAGATTAAATGAAATTTTTACAGAGAAAAATATGTATTGGCAACATCTCTTGATCCACAATTCAAAGAGAAAATTGAAACCATATTTCCGTAAGAATCAGACACTGGAAAGAAGTTCTTAATAAACAAAAAGAGACAGGTCATGTAATTCACTCTCTTTTCTTCTTTTCCATTTGTTGGTCAGGAATGATTAAGAGTCAAGGAAAGAGGGTTTTTAACTGAAAATTTGTACTTGAATTTGATAAAACAACTTAGAAGTGTCCCAACTGCAAGTCTGAATATTTATGTCTGGAGATATAAGGAACATTCCAAAACATTAAATAGTTTGCAAAACCAAAGCTGATGGGTTTGAGTTGAAATCCTCTGGTCTGCAGCCTCCTCTTCACCTCAATTTTAAAAGCACCATCTGAAGAATCCAGAGGTGGAGAGGACTGAGGGGGACAGCTCTCCTTGTTTGGTCAGGGCCCAATTAAACGTTCCCTCCTGGAAGGTGCCGGTGTGTCAGTGACTGCAGGAGCTCTGTTTCCATCGTCAGTAACCCAGCAAGTCAAATGCACCTGCACAGGGGTGACTCAGGCATGGGTTGTGTCAGGAGATTTCTCTTCACTCAAGAGTCACTGCTCTAAGCTCAGAACTTTTTCCCCTTGGATTTTCTGCTCTAGTTGTTCTCAGGATATAGGGCTTTGGCATTGGATTTTTTTGTCCATTTGAAAATTCTCCTAAGTGAAAATGGAAGGAAAACAATGTAAATTAAAAAAAAAAAAAAAAGTGGACATCCTTAGGATCCCCCTTCCCCACAGAAGATAACCTGGATGTGCATTGGCACATGGAGTCAGCTTCTGCAAAGGTTCATTCCCAGACCCAGAGGAGCAGAGCAGCACCCTGGGGTGTGACCCTCAGCCCCAGTGAGAAGCCCGAGCCCCCTGGACCCCTCCAGCCTGGCTGCCAGGTACAGGTCCAGGAGGGACAGGGGAGCTGTGCCAGTGCCGTGCAGGGGGGCAAGCAATGGCCCTCCTGCACAGCAGAATGACATGAATTAGCATGTGACAGTGACAGAAAATGGAAAAGAATGGCCCTGCAAATGCGGTTACAAGAGAAAAGCAAATTGATTTAGTGGACATATGAGTATTTTTGAGAGAGAAAGCAAGAGAGCTGCCTGACATATTCCAAGATACCCCACGATTGCCTCTCTTAAGGAGATGTCATTCAGATTTCCCTGAACTAGCCTTTAAATTACAGTTCTATAAATAGATCGAGCACTGGCAGTATTTACAGTGTGAGCATCAGGTGAAAAACTACAGCGGCTGCCGTGGCTGCTCCTCTCACCTTGTGCCTGCCCCGCTGGAGGTTAACTCTGATTTCCATGTTAATGCCGCCTCGATCCCAATGGCTGCCATTTGTCAAATTAACATTCATTTCAACAACCCAAAAGTGAGAGCTTTTAAACATTAATTCACAACTATGAGCTCTTCTCAGCACATTATTATGTTACCGTGATGAAACAAACTGCCTATGGAAAGATATAGATCCTGCTGGAAATGTTGGCACTGCAGATGGGAGAGGAGGCCCATTATGGAGGCAGCACTGACGCGGGCGAGGGCGGCAGTGCCCGTGCTCTGAAGATGGTGGAGGTGGGCACAAATGGAGCCAGGAGCCCTCAGAGCTGCTGCCCAGGGCATCTGCTCAACCACGCCATTCCCAAGAGCCACCGTGGGCAGCTCAGGGCTGTGTGTCCCACCAGGGTCTCTGTGGGGTGTGGGGCTTTGGAGTCCCCACCCCGGCTGGGAATGCCAGCTTGCCTCGCTCGAGTGCCCTCTCTTCCTGCATGGCATTCCGGGGAAGAAGTTTGCCAGGAACCCTCTCCTGCTGCTAAAACAGCACGAGCATTTCCGAGGCAAGAGATTATCATCCAAAAGATTTTAATCGGTGCTATTTTGAGTCTGCAATTATTCCAGCTCTCACCATGACTGATCAATATGCTGTCTCTGATTAACAAGACAAATTAGGGGAAGGCCCTGGCTGCCGCTGCCCGAGGGTGCGGACAAGGGCAGGATGCGGCCCGTGGGACATCCCTGGGGGAGGGCTCCTCCCTCCTTCCAGGGCAACAAAGCCCCAGGCGTCACCACTTCCAGAAAGCCGCCGTGTCCCAGGGCCCGAAGGCTCTGTTGCCCTCAGCCTGTGCCCCCGGCTCGGAGCGCCCGGCGGGGTCAGCGGGAAATGCCGGACACGAGGGAAACCCGTGAGCACCAGGAGCCCCCTGCAGCCCGTGCGGAGGCCACCGGGTGCTGCGGGTGATGCTGGGCACAGCCCAGTCCCCTCCCAGCAACGGGCACCGCTCTGTCAGTGCTGTCCCCAGGGGCCGCCCATGCCTCTCCTCCCGCCGGCACACCCGGGAGCCCTCCTGGCGCCTCATCCCTCCCATCCTGTTTTCCAGAGTCTGACTGGAGGTTTAATGGCACTCAGGGATGAGCTGAACTGATGTGTCCCTTTCTCAGCGTCCATCTCCGGCGACATGTGCCAACGGTGCTGCAGGATGGGGTTTCCTCTCGCCTCTCAGAATGAGAAGGACCAGAAGGGTCCCCTGTGCCCGAGGGTGTGGGCACTGGGCACCGTGGGGGCAGCGGGCAGGAGCCCAGAGCTGCTCCAGGCAAGGCCGACGTGCCAGGGCTCTGTGCCGTGTGGCACTGCAACCGGGAGCGCCATCCCACATCTGATCTCCTGATTTTCCTGAGGGTCTATCTCCTCAAATAAGCACAGACAGATACCTACAACTCAACTACATCTGGAATAATCCCTGGCTCCTAACCGAATGCAGAGCTGTAATTTAATCAAGATGTTCTGCTGACACTATAAACCGGGAGAGCGGCGTGGAGCAGCGAGTGTAAATGCCAGCAGAACCCGAGACTGAATTACAGCTGTGCTGTTGCACCAGACACATCGTGCTCAGACACAGGGGAACAGAGTCCTCTTTGTTTAACTAATTATTTTAATACATAGAAGGAGAGGACAGAAAGGACCTGTTAAATATTTACCATTTCAGGCCTTTTCTTGCCGGACATTTTTTCACTGTTGATATAAGCTGCTCTGTGCCGCAGTTAAACCTGCCCATAAAAATGGAAAGGTTCGAAGTGTGCATGACATATTTCAGGGGGACAGGGTGACTCCAGGGGCTGGTAATGAAGCCCAGAGCCTTTCACCCCTGTAGCACTGGTTTGAATACAAACACTATTTCCATCTGCAGGTGGTTTAGCTGCATCCCTGTTACGAGCTGGGCAGTTCTCTGTCCTCATGACCAAGTGCTTTCACGGGGAAAAGGTCCCCGCCACTGGCACAGTGCCTGGTTGTCCCATCGGAGGGGTCAGGAGGGCAGGGCAAGGGACTCGAGCTCTCCTTTCCACTTTTGGGAGCCCCAGGACAAGCACAGCCACACTGCTGTGTCCTGCAGGGACAGGAGGGTTCAAAACACCTGGAGAACCAGCAAGTCCTCCTGACACTGGAGGGACCATCCCAGGAGCAGGCGGTGGCAGGGTGGCAGCTCCAGTGGGCACTGGTGTTCCTGCCCCAGAGGAGCCAATGAGTGCGGGCCAGCACCTGGCCTGGGACCGCACCACAGAAGGAGTGTTTTGGAAAGCCCACTGCCATGGAAATAGCTCTCTGTGTGCTGTGGGAAGGGCATGTGGCTCAGGCACCGCCATCCCAGCGAGGGCACTGCTGGCCGGAGGGTGGTACAACACCAAAACACCCGGGGTGGGAAGAGGGACGCGTCCAGCCGGTCCAGCACTGGCAGCACACGAAAGCTGCCCCTCGGGCAGAGGCTGCACCGCGGAGGCTCCAGCAGGTGGGAATTACAGCCCTGCAGGAAAGCTGTGGCAATGCCTGGAAGCACCGGGGACGTGGCGTCACTCGCCAGGCAGCGGAAAACAGGGACCCCTGAGAGCTGAGACCCCGAGCTGGGCGCAGGTCCCTCGCCACCGTGGCTGGAGCTCGCCTGCCTTGGAACCTGTGCCTGCCCGGGCAGCGACACCCCGGGAGCGTGTCCCGCTGGCGGCAGTGGCACTGCAGCCTCCCGGGGACACGTCCTGGTGGCTGACCCTCTCCACCGACATCAGTGGAAAGCATCTGACTCCGATGGAGCTGCTGGTTCCGTCTGTCTGTCTGTCTACTGATAAAACGAGCCCTCTGTTCCCAGCCCAGGCAGGGAGAGGGTTCCGTCCTCACCCCAACGGGGCGGCAACTCAGCTGCCCCTGCCCAGGGCAGCGCTCCTCTGAGGAGCTCAAATTCTGCAGATCTCAGCAAAAACGGTGGGAAGAACTCAAATATGCAGTGAGCTCTGATTTTCCATGTGGATGCACTGCCATTAGCCTTACCCATTAATTAGAATAATAGTAATTGTTATTATAATGATGATTACAGAGACTACTTCATATTTACTGAGATTGGAAACATCTAAACCAAACCCTTGCACAAGCCACGTGCTTTTATCAAAGCCATTAATGTCTGAGATAACATTTTTAAATGCCAAATTTTCTATGAAAATGTATATTTATATCAAGAAAATTAAATTTCAGCTTAAGGTCCTTATTATAAATAAAAGAAAATAAGTCAATAAAACAATAAATATTTAACTGAATGAAGCAGAAATTATATCCAATTATATTTTCTTTAAAACCCAATTTATCTGCCAATATTTTCTTTAAATGCTCATGTTACTTTTTCACTTACTAACAATAAATGCCTGGATGAATTTCAAAGTGGTGCCTTTTCTATTATTTCATTTCCTGGAGTCCTTGGCTTGAAAGGACATTAATAGCACACTATAAATAAAAAAAAGTTACTTAAGGATTTACAGCTGAGGATTTCTATGGAAACAAACCGGAGAGGGGAGTTTGCATCTGGATGGGGGTGGGGAATGGAAACAAAGAGCTGAAAATGGGAACCAAACTTCAGCTGCCACATGGTAGCCCCGGGTCCTCTTGCCTGCGCCCGGCTCCACATTTGGGGTCACCAGGGTGGGGGCACACGGGTACCCCGGCTCTGGGTACACCCTAAGGCAGCCACCTGGGTCCTGGTGCTGCTCTGGCACGGGAACACAGCGGCACAGGGACAGTTCGGGCTGCCAGGGGGAAGCTGCTGCCAGACCCCTGCCTGCGCCCAAGGTGAGAGTTGCAGTCAAGTTGCAGGGATGGTCCCACATGCCAGGGCACTTCGATGCCACAGGACACTGGGACACCACAGGACACAGGGGTGCCACGAGCTTGGGGTGTCTCCTTCACCCCAGCTGCCTCTGTCCCGTGCTCACCCACCCTCGGAGCATCTGAGCATCAGCCAGCGGAGGGGAATGGCTCCATTGCCAACTCTCACAAATGGGCAGCGGATTTCAAAGTGAGAGGAACCCAGAATGACTCACATAACATAGGAAACAATTCAACAATCAAAAAATCTTTCACTACTTAATAGGATTTTATAAATTGAATTATCTCTGTAAGCGCTGACAGTCCGAGCCGATCAATCAATTAAGGGATGCCAGGCTTGAGCCCGCAGACCCGCTTGGTGGGAGGCTGCTGCTGGCAGGGCACCTGGCTCCTTTCACACCCCCCGGCCCCTCAGAGGCAGGGCCGTGCCAGGGCCTCCCCCCACCACGGCAGTGGTCCTGTGGGAGAGCCCTGCTCTGGCCAGGGAGCCCCAGCCTTACATTCAGGGCTACATCTGGGACACAGGCCCAATCCAGCTCCATGTTTGTGGAGCCAGAGGGCCCTGGGGACAGGCAGAGTGCTGGGTGTCCTCTCTGTCACGGGTGTTTTGGTGACTCCCGTTGAGGCTCCTGCAATCTGCCTCTCCCACTGAGTGCGCAGTGACATGGAGGGTGCAGCTGGTTATTGATGGCGTGTAGGACCAGGTGTTCACAGACGAAAGGTTAGTTTATTAATCTCCTGGGAGACCTTATGAAAAACAAATTCAGGTAAACAACATATTTTTCTTGACTGCTTTCAAGATTTAAGGCAGGGATCCTGTTCTTGGAGTGTCTTCGATGCATTTCCATTGCACTGTTATAACATTCTTCAAAAAAGAGAGATTGCTTCTCATGCCATGTTCTGGGAAAGAGAAACCTAATTGAATCTGCTGCCCATGTGGCTGGACAGCATCTCCTTCCCAATTATGGATGGGCTGGAGAGTCTCTGAAACACATGGGCAGGCCTATTGGAAAGGCATTTTTCTGCTGGGTGCCTGCAGTTCCATGCTGTGTCCCTTCCTGTCCCTGCTCTCCCAGTGCCAGCCAGCTCAGTGCTGTGGTGCCCAGCCTTCCTGTCTCACAGACATTCTCTCTGTGCCCAGTACAGGTTTTGCTCTTTGTCCATCCACGGCGGGGGAAGATGAGTTTCCAAGTGAAGCCTCTCATGTGCCCCCTCCAGGGAGGAGCTGGGGTCACTGGGGGCTCTCAGGGGTGGCACAGACCCTTCCCAGCCCCTGCACCCCACAGTGCCCAGTAGCACCTCCCACTCCTCCCAACACCGCCCCAGACTTGGCAGGACAAAGCTCCCAGTCTGTAGCCCACCACAGAGCCCACTGAGAGGAACCAGCTCCCAGGTGGCTGCCCTGGGACCAGTGGGGACAAGTGAGGGCCAATTTGAGGAGGAATCGCACAGGGGGTGCTGAACACTGTTCAATGCTTCATGCAACCTCTGAGCACAGTGGTCCGGAAAGAGAAATCCCTGTGTCCCATTTATGACCACTGGAACTTGATTAAGCACTGAACTTTAATTGACTGGCTTGGAGTAATAAGTTCTGACGATTTGCTTTGCCCAATGCAGAGGTGAATAGTTAATTCACAGTAAGTGTCAGGTGTGAGGGCCACCGTTGCACAAACCCCACCAGCGTTCAGATAAGGTGCAGACTCTGGCGCTGACTGGCCCCCTCCCCATAACTCCGGACCCTTTACTGGAGTCACGGGAAGCAGCGAAGCTGGAGTGCTCAGCCACCTGCAACAGGGCATTGCCTCTGCTCCCGGGGTGCTGGGGACCCCTGGGAACCCCCCGTGCCCCTCCAGCCATTGCCCAGCTGTGGGCATAGTGACAGAGCAGAGATTTTCCTGCCAGTCCCATGTGGTACCTCACCCCTGGCCTTTCCCCACAGTGACTGGGGAAGCATTCCAAATGTCAGCTCCCCATCCCCTTCCCTTACTTCCCCACCAAAGATTCAAGGTTCTGAGGTGAATCTCCTGAGCCCGGCACGTGCTTCAGAGACAGGAGCAGAGGCCCATGAGGAGAAAGAGTGAAGTGCAGGAAAATAGTTCCCATCCAGAATGGGCTGGAGCAGGAGGGCGAGGCCCCAGCACACGTGCCCTGCCTGTGCTCCAGCATGCCTCTCCTGCTCCTTAAATTGATTGGCACTTTCTATTTGAGGAAAAATGAGTTCTTAAAATTGAAATACTGGTTATTGTTATGGTAATACAGCGAGGCTGTGGCAGCAGAGATTTTAAGATACAAAAAAAGGTTAGTTTGAATCAAGTAGCTGAGAGGTGAGTCTATATAAAGTACTCAGGACTAATGAGTTCCGAGGGATCCACGTATCGGGTCTGGACCCCTTAATGCTGCTGATTCAAGTGGTGGGTGCAGGTAATCACCAAGATAACCTGAGGCCTCTGGGATCATTACTGCTTTATCACATTTTGTATAAAATATTTTCGGCCTCATTTAGGATGTCAGCCTCTATCAAACGTTTCCTGGCGTTAAGAGCACGACACAGCTCTGCAGCTCCAGCATACCTGGAACCCTCGCTGTCCTCTCCTGGCCCAGCACACCTGGAACCTTCACTGCCCTCTCCCAGGCTGTACCTGGAACCCTCATATCCCGCCGGGAGAGGCACTCAGGGCACCCTGGACTCTCTGAGGGGGCTGTGGTGCTGAACAGGAGATTTGTGAATAATGTAAAAACAAAAGTATTGAGCCATATTAGCAGGACATAGTGACTGATGCCCAACATCTGTTATTGCTTTCTCTCATCTGCACCTGAAATTAGCAATTTAGAGCCCATACCTTTATTTGGAAAATAATAGTACAGAATTATAAAAGTTTAATATGCTCTCAGTAAAATGAAAAATGAGCAGTTATGATATTGTCTAACACTTTCAAATGTGTTTATTAATTCATGTTTTAAATCATAAGTTTCATTCTGCAGGAGAGTCATACACAGCAATAAGCAAGTTTTAAAATATTAATGAATAAACAATATTTCTCTATTGAAATATAACATGCTTCTTTGAACAATGTACCAATGGTAATAAATCACAACCAGCAGAAAATTGCATTTCATATTTAATACAACTTGAACTCTGCCTTTTTATAAATGATATCTTTTTTGTTTAATTGGCGTCAGTTCAGATCTAGCAGATTGCTAATAAAATTCTGGATTTCCATACTTAATGACGCGTGCTCTTTATGCTGAATTTTACCACAAAAAATGCGACCTTTTATTATACAAATAGCAGGCGTTAATAGGTGATCTCCCACCATGGGCAGTGGCCCTGTCTGCTCTCCCAAAGCCCCACCTGGGCTCCCCCACAGCCAGGGGTGGCCGTGTGCCACATCCCCCTGCTCCGAGGTGCCATTCCCAGAGAGCTGAGCATGTGGGGCAGTGGGAGGAGGAGGGTCCCTTCCCCTCCGGGGGCCACTGGCCTGGGGATGCGCTCCTTGGGGATGTCTCTGGGTGCTCACCCACCCCAGGAACAGGGCCTCACATCGGGGCTCCAGCGCACGCGTCAGCACCCGCGTTAGCACCGCGGAGAGGAATGAAAGTAATTGGGTTTAATTAGCCCGTGTAAACACGATCCTTAAATTTGTTGCCACATGAGGGTTTTGGCAGTCTCCAATAAATTAATCCTTTTTATTATATCAATGACAGGAAGATGATCAAATAGGCTTTGATATAGATTTTGGGATTTAGCACCTAGTAGCTCTCTGACATGCTTGAACTTCTTCCTCCTGCTGCTGCTGCTGGAGGCAAGAATGAGGCTACAAACAGCGTCTGCTTCCGAGCTGTTCCCAGGCGGAACGGGGGGCTTGGAGACACACGGATGGGGACGCCAGGGAAACTTTGAAGAAAAGTTTGTCTTCGGGATTTGTTGGGTAAGTTGAGTTTCCAGAAGGTAGGGCCACGTGAGGAGAGATGTGGGAGTAGGGGGGCAGGCACCATGATGAGGCACAGCAATTAGTGCGTCGTGTCAGCGCATCAGCAGCCGGAGGCTGAGCTGAACTGTGAGCACAGCCCCGGCTCCCCGCCACCCTGGGGCACACGGAGCCTTTGTGCAGACCCCGGTGCAAATGGCTCCTCCCACTGTGCTGAGCCCAGGGCAAACGGGCTCTGCTGGTGCTGCAGGACACCTGGCACAGCTGGCGCCTGTGCTCTCGCATGTCAGGGATGATTTCCCAGGTACTGCTGGGACACAGCCCAGACCTGTGGCTCGGCTGTCAGCAAGGATCGTAATGCCAGCTCCATCCTTCCACCGTCCCAGCTGTAGGAAGGAGGCAGAGGCTCTGTAATTCAAGGGAAACCAATTCGGTGGCAGACAGGTGGCCCGGGGTGCCCACAGAAGGTGAGGGGCCCCATGTCCCACCTGGGAAGGCCAGGAGACTGGTTCAGCTACTGTGCCATCCCAGGTATCCCCCATCCTCCCTGGGCATGACGGCCCAGGAACTGATGTACAGAAAACCTTCTCCAGCCCCTGCAACCAAGGAAAGGATCACTGGATGGGAATTCTAATCATATATTATATTACCATGTCATATTAGACTAATAAAATCCTAATATGATACAGGAATGGGGAGCATATCATAACTCCTCTGTGGCTAATACAATGCAGGCAATAAATCACTCCAGGGCTTATCCTTAACAATTGTATCAGAGCTTTCTGTGTCACACTGATAACTCAGTCCCTCTGATCTAATGGTTCACTTTTCTTCACAGTCCATATGGCAGTGACATTAGAGCTAATGAAATAAAATAAAATTTGCCAATCTTTGAAGAATTCCATTCTTTAAAAAGATGTATTTTATTAACACAAACTGGAAACATCTTCAGTTACTCACAGTTACTTTTATCACATTGGAAATACATGGCACAGATACTGGCATTGCACATCGGCTCATGTGTGGTCACGACATTGCTGCGGGATCACTCAGGGCTGCTCACCCTCACACATGTGGAGCCAAGTCAGCAGAGCTGTCCCCACTGACTCAGTCCCCAGGGACACAGATCCTGCCATGCCCCAAGGTTACAGTCTCCCCAACTCTTCCCTTCCTGGGCTGAGGATCCCTCATTGCATCCAAGGCTGGATACACAGGGAGCCGGGTGCAGGGGGAGCTTGTCACTTGTTCCACTGTCAGCAGATGAAGGTTTGCTGTTCTCTGGGGGGCTCTGAGGCCGTGGGGCTGCTGCCATGGCTTGGTGGGTCACAAACCTGGTGCATCTGCCAGAGGCACCATGTCTCCCTGGCCATGGGGTTTCTCAAGGCTCCTCCTGCAGGACACCCTGGAGCAGTGGCCATGCCAGGGTCCCCTCAGCACAGCAGGTCAGACGGAGCTGGGGCTGGTCCCAGAAGAAGCTGGTCGAGCTGTGCCCAGGGGAGCACTGTGGGTCTCTCCTCCAGACACCCTCATGCCTGTCCCAGTGACGGGTGCCTCAGTCAGGTCAGTGTTGGGCACAGGAGCTGGCGATTCCTGGGACCTGCTGCAAATCCTCCATTTGGTTCTGCTGTGCTCCACACAGGGTCTCAGGGCTAGCACTTCCCATGGCTGGTGGGCTCCAGCTGCAGGGTTCTTGTGGGCCAAAAGCTCAAACTTGGGCGCAGAGAATCAGGATGGTGCCGCTGAGCTGGCAGGATGGAAGGGCTGAGGGTCTCCTCCCCTCGTGTGAGCTGCTGTTCCTGCATGAGGCTCCGACGGCCCTTCAGGGTGTAGCTACTGGGTGAAACACAATATACCATCAGCAGCTTGATCCTAGTACTGGTGCTGGCAGTAAACCTCCCTGATGCGTGATCAGGCCTCAAGGATAAGATGTTTATTATTTGCCATGGAACCACGTGGCTGCTCTCCAACGTAAGGAAAAACCAAATTGCACTTGTAATTCAAAGGGACCCAAAGCCTTAATGCTGTAAAGCAGCAGCTAATGATGCCCAGCGGGCGCAGGGCATGCAAGGGCGGCCCAAAGGTTGTTGATGGCCTTCCTATGAACCTCCTCAGTGTGTGACAGGTCCTTGCCTGTGGCCAGCAGAGATGTGATCAAGATGAGGGACGTCTGAGTGTTCATTATGCTGCCTACTACGCCTCCGCTGACACACTTTACATTTAAAATACAAAATACCGTTTCCACTGAGCTGTAGCACGAACACCGAGCGTGTGGACTTGGAGAGCTCCATTAGCAAATGCAAATTGTTGAGTGCTTTGTCCTCAGCATGCAGAAGTCTTCGGCAGGCCACAGTCCCCACCTGCCCCAGCTCCTGTTAACTGAGAACAAAGGCTTTGCAATGCATGTCTAGTTATTTACTTGTTTATTTAAATGCACCACCTGTAGAAGAAGAAGCACTGTTCAATTTCAAACCTGATCGAGGTGAGTCTGCTCTGTGAGTGAGAGCAGCAGCAGTCACTGGTGCATGAGAGCGTGGGGTGCAGTGTTGCCACGGCCCGGGGAGAGTGGGAGAACAAAAGTATTTTACAAAATACCTGATACAAGAATTGTTAAGAAAAGCTGAACCACAAGCTCATTGAATCATGCAATAATTGTTCAGCCACCAAAACAACACCTGAAGGCTTGAACAGCCAAAGGGAAGGGAAGGTGACAGAACAGCAGCTCCTCAGAGCCAACCGAGCCGTAGCTCCAGCCCAGCAGGGGCTGGTGCTGGTGAGCGCTCGGCCTCCTCCTGCCTAGCTGCACTAACCCAAGTAGTGAGTAGTTATATTTATCAAAGACCATTTGCTGCAAGTGATTAACGTTAATTTGATTTCCTGTGAGTCAATTTCCTTGAGATATGGTAAATAGGCTATTACCTGTTATTGACCTTTACTTTATTAAAAAGACTTAAAATTAGCATTTATATATATACGTCCTTCCAAAAAAGTTTTTTTAATAAAGAAAAATATTTTTATAATCACATTAGACTTGCTAGCTGAGGTTATAGCTCCAAAGTTAATGTAAAATAAAAATGGTAATTAAGAGTGAATATGATGATGGGTTTTAAACTCATCTAAAGGCCTGACCCCTTCCTTTACCTCCACTTGATTTGTGGCTCCCAAGCAGAGCAGGGTGGCAGTGGAGGCAGGGGCTGGCAGGTGGAAGCCTCTGCCCAGGACATGCCTCTCTCAGAATTTCCAATCCTCTCCTGGCAAGAAGGCATAAGGATCTGCTGGTATTTAAAGAGATGCTCAGCTCCTGCTCCATGCCAGCTCGCTCTTCTGGAGACCAATGAATCTCCTCAGGTTGACTTGAACTGAGCAGGAAGAAATTACGTCAACATTTGATCATGAAAGCAAAAAGTTTATTCATGTTTGAAACTACATATAACTACCACGAGGAAGACTTTTCAATCCAGGGTGTAATCCAGTTAGAAAGTAACACGAAACGGTTTAATACATTAGAATCACTGCCACAAATTATTTTCATGACTCAATCAGTTTCAGAATCGCATACAATACAAAAGAGAGAGAGAAAGGACCCCTGCAATCCAGGGGGATGTACAGTACTGAATACTGAAGTCTGTATGCATTACAATTAATTGTTGGTTTTTGCGTGTATTAGTAACAAGATGAAGAACATTCAAAATGCTTCTCAGTATTTACAACAGTTGCACTGTTTTGTGTCCAACCTAAGACCCCATGTTTCCACTTCCGCTTCTTTAGCAGTTGCCAAGGCAACCCTGATTTGTAGGAGATTACAATGTACATTACATTTCGTGGGGAAACAAAGAGTTAATTACAAGATGCAAAAAGATAAGAAAGAGACAAACTACAGCGTGAGTATCGTTCAGAGGTAGTAAGTGAGCACTCTAAGCTACAGAACATGTTGAAAGTCTATTGGTTTGTATGAGTTCGCATGAGGTAATAAAGCTGTGTTTGATTGGTGAGATGTATAAATACTCTTTTGCTACACTATGTACAACACTCCATATCACGGTGCTTTTTCCTTTCCTTTTCCTTTGTTTGTGGTTTGCTGCCAAGCAGAGGCACCAGCCCTTGGCAGGCGTGGGTAGCACCCAGCTCATACTGTAAAACCCCGGGTCGTGGCGTGCACAGAGACCAGCAGCAAGGGTCGTCATGTCCCAAGAACAACCTGTGTCCGTGTCAGGATACGGAGAGGAGACTCGGGGTCCAGGGGGGCTTTAGCAAGAAAAGATGCTCCTGGTTTCCAATCTAATTTGTAAGACAATAGATCTCAACAAAAATGTGACGAATAAGGATTCTTAAACACGACCATTGTTAACCGAAATAACTGAACAGCTCTTTTTATTCCAGCTCTGTGAGAGATATGAAAAGATGAAACACAATCAAAGTCTGTGATTCTTGCCGACTTTCCATGGAAATATGCACACAATTAAATTTGGGTGAGGCGGTTCTTTGTGTCTGCTCTTGCTACTGAGGTTAAGCTTGTCCTGTACTTTTACCCTTAAGGCCAAGTAATTGGCAACTGTTAGACCAACATCATTAAAACTGCTGATAATAAATTATGATAAAATAGTTACAGGGCTATAAACAATGCTAAATCTTGGCCTAATTGGATAAAGTGCTTTTTAACATTGTGTGTTTTAAGTATAAATACAAATGATTATGATACCTTTAAAAAACAGATTTACCAAGTTTTCTAATAAGACAAGGTTTTACAGTAAAGCTGTAGGTGGTTGGCTACAAAAAACTCTTTCCTTTTTCTCCTGCAACTCTGAATGCGCTAATCAAGGCATCTCAGCTCAGGGAAAAAGTGTTGCTAGGAGATTAGTTAGAGGTATCCGAGTGCACACTTCCCGGCCCTTCTGTAGGGGAAGTCACAGAAGATGGAGTGGTTGCGTCCTGCCAGCCTCCATTAACCTGCAAAGGCAAAAACAAGTCAATTGATACCATTGTGCATACTAATTACACCACGGGCTGAGTGTGGGGCCGGCCGGCCCGGGGCTGAGGGGGATGCTCTGGGAAGGGGATCTTCCCGCACTGCCCGGGCTGCAAGGGCCGTGTCCGAGCGCGGCACGGGATGTGGACGAGCAGGAAAGCAGGAGCCCTTCAGCGAGATGTTGGCTGCAACCAGGACTGTGGGATTTTTGCAGCGACCATCCCTGCTCTAATGAGGAACATCCCTTCACCGGCACTTCAGCTTTCTCCCCTGAGAAGACGAGCCTGGGGCAATCCGTGTTTAACTCCCGCTTCTCCCCTCACTATCCAAATTTCGAAATGGCTTTTCCCCACTGCAGGCCCCTTGGCAGAGCTGCCCCACCTGGTTCCCTGCACATGCTGCCCCAGCGCCCTCGTGAAAGGCAGAAAGGGGCTGCTCGGATCTGTTTTCCAATTTTCTCCAGCGGCAGCCCCGCTCCAGCCCCGCTCCGTGCCTCGGCTGCGGCCCTCCCGCCTCAGACCTGCCTCAGCACGAGCAGCACAGGAACAAATTTGCCTTATGTCTCGGCCAATCGAGGCAATTGCTGGAATCAATGTCTGATCGGATTTCGGCTGTGGCAGACAGCTTGTCGCTACATATTTTTATGTCAGTCAAGAAGAGGGAGGCGCGGGGCTCGTGAGTTGGGGGACGCTGAGTGGAAGTGACGGGGAGGCCTCAGCGCAGCGCCCGCGAGAGCCGCCCCGGCCGCGCCGCCGCTGCCCCGGGCCCTGGCAGGGAAAGGTTAGCAGGGAAATGTGCTCGTGGTGCTCGGCCACCCAAAGCCTCCGCGGCCGGGCCGGCGCCCTGGGCCGGGGGACACCGCGGGGACGCGGAGGGGGAGCGCCGGTGTCGCGGGAGACCCCCGGCCGCCGCCCCTCGAACCCCACACCCCGCCCGGCTCTGCGTTCATCTATCACTGGAGATAGGAGAGCGCTGAGCGGCTCCACCAGGGGAGAGAAGCCTCGGTAATTATCTCCTCTGCAGATGAAACAGCAAACAGCGCAGCTTCATCCTGACAAACCCAGGGGTTTGGGTTTTCCCTTCAGTAAAATTAACGGCAGCACCAACCTGCACCACCCCAAGGCTGAACCCCCACCAACACCCATCCACTGCTCAGACAGACTGAACAGGCACAAACCCTGCTTGAGTGCGGAAGCACCGCGAGTTTTTATTTTGTAAAGATATGAGAATCTACTTAGAGAAAGAAAAACTCTTGTGCAGATATGAGTCTAAAGATATTCCATCTGAAGTAAACATCATTCCTCTTTTATCCAAATTTATAAACAACAAATGTACAATATTTTTACTCAGCTTGGCAGCTGGAGGAGAGGTTGTCAGCAAGCATTCTTTTTTTCAAATAAATTAATCCTTACTCTGGTGGTTTGAGATTATGCACTGTATTATACAACAGCGCCTTATCAGGCCTCATCAGTGAAGATGGAATTCATGTCTGTAAAATGCTGCAGGCAATCACAGTTTCATATTTTATCATGTTGATAAGGATATCGCAAATTCTCTGAAGCATTTCAAAACACTTAAATGAAAAAGGAGAAATGCAACTAAAAGGCTTTTTATATGGTTTGTTGTGGGTTATTATGAGTTATTTATAAACCCAAAAAGAAAGATTTGACATTTCAAATGTAAAAGATTTGAGTATTTAATGGTACTTTTTTCCCCTTACAATTGAACATCTTCAATCACATTTTAAATCATTAATATTTACTCTCACGGCAAGTGGCAACTCAAAACAGGGGGAAAACCTCCCCTTCCCTGTGGCTGCAGCAGCTCATCCTGGGTCTCCCCATTCCCTCTCTCTGTGGGTTTCTGGGGCGGCTCAGCACCCATACCCCAATCCACATCGATTGGGAACCACCGGGGTAAACCCTGTGAGGAGCTAGAAGGTCACTAGATTGGGAATTCTCAACATGATTATGAAGGAAAACAAAGAAAAATCACCTCTCAAGCAAATATGAAACATTAAAACAAAAAAAAAAGCACTAATTGTTGCAGCTGTAACTGGGAGAAACAAGCTGGGAGCGCGGGATGAGCAGGCTGTGCCGTGCAGCCCTCGGCGCTGCCGGGGGGTTGTTCCATCCCGGGCTCCCACGCTGAAGGAAGGACACATCTCCACACTGATCCATCGCGGCGCCTCGCGCGCGGCCGCGGGCCCAGCCTGCCCAGCCCGGGCACTGTCACATCCCATCGCTTACGGCCAGCGGGAGGACATTTAGCACCTATCACCATCAAGCCCATAACCCCTCAATTTACTGGCATCTGTTAGCCACACTGACTGTTTGCTGCCGTTTGCAGTAACAAGGCCAAAGATACCTCTCAAACACAGGAAAAATGGGCACCCTTGAAATGGCCAAAGGTGTATCGAAGTCCGTCAGAGCTGGCGCCTGCCGCAGGCAGCAACAGCCCAGCAGAGCTCCCTGCCTGGCTGTTGAGCCGCAGGAGCCTCTCGGAGCCTTTTAACTCATAAGGCTGAAACAAATAAAAATTTGAACCATTTATAGTCACAGATCTGGAATTTTTCTCTTCTTACACTAACAAGCCTTACAGCTGCACCAAGGGCTGTTCTGTGGTTCATCCCTAAAGATGTGATATTAAACAACATTTTTGCAAAGAGCAATTAATACAGGTATTAATGACTACATTTACCTGCCACTGCGCTTATGGCTCTCCAAACCACTGTTCCCCTGGGTACTCACATTTAAATTATGTGGACTGTACAGTGAATTTCCTCCCAAGCCATCATTGTATCCTCCCGTCTGATTGATAACATGACGCAGGGTATCCACCTTAAAGCGAGGGGAGACAGGATTCATCATTCCAAATCTATTAAAACATCATCACTTACAATAGGCAACATTTTGAATTATGTGAGCCAAAAGGGTTTAGCATCTTCTATGAAAGACAAATTTATCAATCAAGACTGACTGGCAGAATTTCAACCAATCCGTGCCCGTTAGAGCCCATACATCTCTGCTTCTCACACCACCAAACACAACTTCCTCCCAGCACCGTGGCCCGCAGCTCCTTCCCAAGTGTCTGCAGCAAAGTGCTGGGAATATTCACTCGCCTGTGTGTGCTGGCATGTATGGAGGAGATGATGGTGTGTACACAGCACATAAACCATGGAGTCACACTCCTGAGAGGACTGGAACAGTGACTGACAGTGAGGTGTATTGTAATAGCTCAGTCAGATGCATTCTGACATTTAAGTAAATAAATAAATAGATGAATGAATTAATAAATAAAAGTTTGTCCAATAAATGAAAGACAGATGGGAGAGATGTTTGCCTTTTTTTAAAAGGGCAGGGGGAGGAGGGAAGAAAGGAAAAAAAAGAAAGAAAATTTCACTGGATTTACAGTGTCCATGGAAGTCAGATGCACCCAATCCCATTCCATGAGCTCAAGCCAGAGCCGAATGCATTCACAAAGCTTAAAATTTCAATCAGAAAAAAATCATTCTTTCCTTTATATTTGTGAAATTCAATGCCGGGGTAAGAATAAGCCACATCCAGAAATATGTAGCCTCCACTCTGCAGCGAGGCCCAGACCAGTTAATAGAGCCAGAGTAAGGTGGAATTTTTAGCCCAAACCCTACCCTGCCAGAAAGGCCCTGCTGGGGGCATTTCTCCTACCTGTGACTGCACATTGGCTCCGACTTGGGACCCCTGGTAAGAATCCCCATTCAGACTCTGCATGTTCATGAACATGTCCCCAGAATTTGGGAGGTTAAAAGAACCAGAAGAACCTGGAAAGGAAAGAGTTAGGTAGCTGAATAACAGAGAGCTGCAAAAACATAACCCCAAGACCTGAGGGCAGGGGAAGGAGAAGCAGCAGGAGAGGAGAGGACAGGCAGGGCTCAGTGGAGGGGAAGTTGCTGCCCTGGCATGGGGCGAGCGTGGCCACCACATCCTGGCTCTTGCCCCCACACCAGAGTGCTGTGCTGGGCAAGACTGGAAGCTCCCTGAGACCCAGGGCAGCTCTTGCCTCTGGAAGAGCAGCCTGTACAACAGTAGGTTTCCAGATCAGAGCTGTGCCCCTGTGGATCACTCCAACATGAGGTGCCATCACCAAACACTCATTCTGAGCCTGTGCTTCGTGTCTCCTTCCAAAAGGAAATTGTTGGCAGTTCCCAATTATGTGGTTTATTACTGTCAAAGAAGGAACTTTTTTCTTACTTCGCTTGGGTTAGTCTTCTTTTCCCCATGGTTCTCTATCCTTCTTAAAAGTTGTCCATAACTAAGTCCCAGCAAAACCTGACTGCAAATAGTGTTTGTGCTTTTGGCAACCTTTGCCCCTGGAGCCCAAAAGAGCAACAACCCCCTTACACACTCCCTGACTACTGCAGTGTTCAGACTTGCAAGATGTCATCAACACACTAGTGAGACCTGCAGCAGAACATGTCACAGAGTAACTCCAAATTAAAGTTCCATCCTTATATTTCTATTTATAACATCAACTCCATTTCAAGCCATGCAGAGTTTAAACTCTAATTAGAGCATGTTAAAAAAATCCTCTATTTCGTTATCTTGACAATAGATTTAACAGTTCTACAAAACCAGACTTGGTCCTCTGCCCCATTTTACATTCTTTTCAGTGAATGAGAAAAAGCTTAAAGTAACTACAGAAACAAAGAAGGTGCCAGAAGCCTGAGCCAGGCAGCCGTTACCACTGCAGGAATTACATGAGCCCCACTCCTCTCTCCCTGTGCATAAGAGGACACGGCTGTGGGAGCTTTGCTGTGGAGCTGCTGGGACCACCCACGGCAGTGCTCGGCCCTCGTGGTCCAGCCTGGAGGTCCTTGGGCTCAGGACTACTCCCTGTGCCATGGCTAGGGCTGCTGAGGAGCTGCATCCTCCTCATCCCAACTGAGCTCGCTAGGGCGCCATCGGGGCCCTCCATGACACACAGCCCGCCGGGATGCTCGAACGCAGCAGCTGGGTACGTACCAGAATTTGGTGTGGTGGGGGAGTTGGTCTGGTTGTTCTGGACGGCCGCGGCCACGGCGTGCGCTGCAGTCACAGCCGTCTTTGCCGCATAGAGATTGGCTTCCTCCTGGAACTTCCCGATGTTCTTCTTGTACCTGATTCTCTTATTGCCAAACCAGTTGGACACCTGCAATGGAGAGAGGTGGGAAGGGTGAGGGACACTAAGTGCTTGGCTGGGCAAAGCAGGAACCCTTTGAGATGTCATTCTGAGATGCCAGAAACAGACTCCGTACCTGCTCCAGGTAACTGAGCCCTAACCTGGATCAGTTAAACATCACTGTGGAGCTGATCAAGACCTGGCTCTGCTGCTCTCTTGGCAAACTGAGGCACAAGTGACTGATGACCACACGTATTCTGGAGCTTGATGTACCAATGAGCACAGCATTGTCCTCTACTACCATGGGCCATTTGTCAACAAAACTGGTGCAGGACCCCGAAAGCTGCTCAGGGGGGACCAAGGTCTGGTTGACTGAGGGCAAGCAGGCAGTGAGAGCAATTGTTCTTTATTTTTGGGCTGGAACAACCTTGGCAGCCTACTCACAGAATCGTGTTTGGTTGGCTGAAAATGAAAGGAATCATATAAATCAATAATGGTTGAAAAGTCACTTTGTCATCTCCCTTTGAAGATGCTGTACTGAAGCCAAGGTGGCTCCCAGGGCTCTGGCTATTAACCCACACAGGGGTCACGCCTGAAGCTGCACAGGGAAGTTTGTACAGTCTTGCTTAGGGGCTTTGTTTAAGTTCAGCTGCTGTAACAGACCTCCTAAATAACAAACCCCAGTTTGGAACATGGACAATGGCCAACACGGCAGAGACAAAAAAAACAACTGCAACAACCCAGCAGGGTAAAGGGGAAGGGACCAGTGGCAGTCCAGTGGTTCTCGGGCAGCTACAGGGCATGGCAGGGGCTGGGGTCCTGTCACAGCACCTAGTTGAGGACCCTGCTGAGGCAGGAGTCAAATCCTGCTGTATTTGATGCAGCACATCTTTTGTTTAACCACAATTAATGGAAAACCTCTGGCATTTACCAGTAATATGGAAGGCACCTTATACATCCTGCTCCCCTGGTAATACTCCACCATATTCTATATATTGTACTTAATATCACCTTGTCAGTCAGAGAAGCAATAATACATTAATGAAACCCAGCAAATAATTATTGTGTACAATCAGATTATGGTTTATTAACAGTATCATAATTGAGGAATCTCTGCACATCAAAAGTATTGTCCACGGATGTGCATGAGACCCCTCTGTTTATGCACACCCCTGGACCAATCAAACAACAGCCATCACTAATAAAGGTTTATTTAATTCTCACAGTAAAATTTTAATATCACCAGCAGCCTGGGGAAGCCTCAACGAGTGGATTTGCTTGACATCAGATCGTTTCCATTCTGCTAGTCCCAATACTTCTTAATCTTTAATATCAAGGCAATTAAAATTAATGGCCACTCATCCAGAGCCACTGTGGGCAGTGTTTCCTTGACATCAATTGTTTGATGGGATTACCTAGAGGTTAAACTAACAAGCAAGGTTTAATTGGAAGCAATGAGAGGAGCAGCGCTCGTACGTTATGTTTAACCCGCACACCACATCTAAATGAATACCCAGAAATGTTAAACTCTTCCTGAGACTGCAGCGCACGCCCTGCACGGCGTCGGGGCTGCCCAAGGAACCACAGTCACTGCCCCAGTCCCTCTGCCCAAGGACTTTCTGTGCTCCCATGACTCACCAGTGCAGGGCAGAGCATGCCCCAGTCCGGGGAACCTGGGGCCACCCAGGGCCACCCAGGGACACGGGGGGCCTGCAGCCACAGCCGGGTGAGCATGGCCGGCATGGGCAACTGGACCTGGCCAGGACAGGGTCAGGGCACTGCTCCAGCAGGCTATGCCAGGCAGGATTTAGGATCCCTGCCCACCTGGAGCACACCTCATCCAGCTTGTGCCTGCCACTGTCCCAGGAAGACTGGGGAGCAGGTGCTGGGCTTTCCCATCAGCACTGGGACCCAGCTCCTCGCCCAGCCCCACGCTCACCCTAAACATGGAAGTTGTCTCCATTGTGAGCTGCCTCACAACACATTTTTCATTAAAACAAACTATCTCTCCACATAAAAAAAACAATGAACATCTTTCTCCTTCTGATCATTGAAGGCCAATTAATTAATTTGGCTTAATTGTATATTACATTTCAAACAATACTGTTGCACTTATTTATCATGTTAATTGCAATGTTAAATAAAAAGACAATAAATTATTACTGAAATCATCAAGATGCCTAATGTGGGATCTGGGATGGGACAGGCCTGCCTCATGTCTCCAGAGCGTGTGATTTCCTGGGATAAATCAGTGCTCATTCGGCAAAGACAGCTGATGCAAGAGCATTGCTGCTGAATTAGGGAGCTACAGATTCATGGATCATGGAAATCTTTCCATTGTGTTTCCATGTTTGTAGCACATAGTCTATGTTCCACACCTAAAACATGGTACAAACCAGATGTTAAAAATCAATGTTGCACAATTACAGTCAATGATCTAAACCCAAGAATTTTACCTCCAGGACTATTTCCTTACGCTGCAGTTTTTTTCCTTCCTTCCCACATAAAGTCCAGGGGTAAGAGCCCCTCCATCCACAGTTTTCCTTGTCTGCCTGCTCACAGAAACACTCAGAAGCAGCTGGGGCCAGAGGGCTGCTGGAAACCAGCTCCTGCATGCTTTCTTTAAAACAGTGTTAAATATATTCCCTTGTCAACCACATCCTTCTTTTGTTAGAAGCAGTGAAAGATGTTATTGCTGTACTCCACTGGCCCGCTCTCAGCACTGGCTGTGCCCTCTCTCCAGCCCATGTGACGGACTGATGGTCGTTTGTGACACCCTGAAAGGGGCTCATCTGCAAAAGTATAAAACATCAGCCTTGCAGCCATGGTAGGGGAGAACAGACAATACAGTTTATCTCCCTCCAACGTGTGCTGATGGGGTAGCTCTAAATTACAGCTGACAATGTTCTCTGGTAAGGACATTTTTTCCCCAGAATTACCTTTTCCACACTCTTAAAAATGAAATTGTGTGAGGTGTTCATCTTAATAAATAGTTTGTCTTTATGCTATTCTTGAAAAACCTTCTCTACATATTATTTTAAACACTGATATCAAAACTGAAACCATCGATCTCCCACCTGCAATGAAATGATTCTGGGAGACAATTTTCTTTGCAGCTCAGTAAAGTGCCATGGCAGCAGGATTTCGAGTCAGCGGCTTAATCTTGGGGGGAGGATGACCCAAAACACTCACTAATTAAGTGTTTGAGGGAGAAAATGTTCTGCCATGAATCTGCCCCCAGCATGTATGAGGCACTGACAGTACAAGAGAGAAACACTTGGGATCATCGTTAGGAGAGGCTACAGAGGAGCCTGGCTCAGCCAGGAAAAGGACAAAGCCTCTTCATCAAAGACAAGCCAACAGTTCCAGAGTTTTGAAAGAATGTTATTTATTCCTTCTTCCAGCTCTTTGCCCCTCCAGGGTGTTTGCAACACAGGAAGTAAATGGGGCATGGTGACAGGCCTGGTAAGGTCCAAGGGACACTTGGTCAAGGCTGAAAATACACACACTTAGAGATCTTCCATGAAAGCCCTGAGTGAGGTGCAGCTCAGTCACTTCCTCAGATGCCATTGCCCGTCCCCTGTGATGCTGCTCCTGCCAGGGTTTCGGTGACTGCTCAATTCACTCTGAGTTCTGGATTGCATCCTCTGAGTTCTGCTGTCAGTCACCAGAGCAGTGTGTGCAGGGCTGCTCCACAGTGCCTGCTACATGGCCTCAAAAATATATATCCTTTTCAGTACAAAGAAAGACAACTCCAGCCCAGTTTTACCTAGAAAATACCAACCTACCCTGCAGTACTGCCATGCAGCCTTTGGAAGTACCTTTGGAAATCAAAGATTAGAATATCCACAGTATTCATGTTCTCTGGCTGTGACAGCAGATCCACCAGGAATTCAAGCAACCAGCTGATCACAGGCACTCCCTCTCTCTCATACATGCTCCTCTCCCATTACATGATACACGGCCCCATTTCCAGGCTTCACCGTATCATCCCAAGATTTTCCAAGTCATTTATTTGCCAGAGCAAAGCTCCAGCCAACGCCAAGGGCCCAGCTCTGCATCCCTGGTGCCAGGCTGGGTGGGCAGCACTGCCCTTGTACCAGGCTGGCAATGTGACCCAGCCAGGCCGAGGCTGCTGGAGGTGCTACGGAGGACACAATGCAGCTACTCCCATCACTCACTCAGACTTCCTAATGGACTCAAGAAACAACTAATTCATGTCTGTATCAAATATTAAAAAGACAAACCTATATTCCTGCCACAGACTTTCTGCCACTGCTGGGTTGTTGGACCATCTGCCTGCCTTTTATTTCATTCTACAGCATATACGTTAAATCTTTTCTAAGAACCAATTAAAAATGAAATCAGATCTATTAGCACTAGAAGCAATCAGTTATGGTTTCTCAAATGTTCCATCTCATTTCCTACAGTAACTTCAGCCTTATCTAGATCTGTCTTTTTATCTGTCCACATGGTGGGATCACTAACCCCCTCCCTGTCAGGCACGACTCACCACTGAGTGCAGAGGGAACAGCTCTTCAGCAGGTCTGGTGGGCTCTTTCCCATGTCATCTCTCCTAATTACATTAACCAAAACTGAAGAACTTTTGGGTTCTTTAAGTTGGTGTCGATGGCATGGCGTCTCCTAACTATACAGAAGGCTGCCTTGGATCACAAGGAAGATTTCTGGACACCACTTACTGAAGGAATTGCCACAAAACATTTCATGCCAAGGACTGATTAAGGCAGATTAAGGCTGCAGACCACAGTGGCCTGGCACTTGTGTGCTCTCAGGCTGTGTGGCTGGTTCTAGGCATCCACAGCAGCCGCAGGGATGCCTGAGGGCACAGGGAGCAGCCCAGCAGCCACGACGGCTGCCCTGCACCCAGTGGGGCTGCAGCCGCTTGTGTGACGCTAAGAGCAAGGAAGGAGCAATGTGAGATGGAATATCTGTGTGCTGAATTTCCCTCAAAAACTTCCTGCCCATCACCACAGCTATTTGTAAATGGACTGGGAGAAACTGCCTCCATCACTATCCCATCCCTTCACCCTGGCACCGAGCACAGGTGCTTCCCACCCCAGTCAGAGTGGGGTATGTGCTGTGTGCCCAGGAACAGGCTAGGAGAGAGCAAGGCACACAGGCAGTTCTGCCAAGGCTGATACTGTGGGTGCATCCAAAGTCAACTAATTTCAAATTTGGAGAAACCGGGCGGCCTTTTATTTGAAAGTCTTCAATAAAGTGCCTGAATTTTTCATGCATTCAATGGAGACCTATAAAGTAAATCTCAACTCAGGTCTTAATTATAAAGCTAAAGGTTGTGTTGCTAATAATGCCAATACTGCAGCCTGCAATCATTAATAGTTAACACATGCGCCGCAGGCACCGCTCCTCTCAAGGACCTGAAATATTGATAAGGGAGCTGAGGGAGCAGGGAGGAGCCTGCACACCAGCCCTCACGACAGGAGTGGAGTGGCTGGAGAACTTGGAAACTGCTAGGGCACTTCCCTGCCACCCAAGTTCAAGTCCTTCCCCAAGCTGTACAAGCCAAATTTGTGGGGGAATAACAGGTTTCTAGCAAACATACAGGCCATATGGAATGCCAAGTGGTGTTTTGCTTTTTGAGCTGCCCGGTGAAGGAAAACTCGATGGTGTCATCAGCCTGAGCACTGCTGTGTGACACCAGTCTGAGCTGTACAGGTACTTTGGCCCATACAGAAAAGCAGCTGCAGCCAACGACAGCACAGTCCTGACTGGGGAGATGCTGGGTTTCTTGCATTACCTTCACAGTAACAGCTGCTGTATGTGGTAAAAGGAGCAAATCTGCCTAATGCAGTTTTGCCACAGAGAAGCCACTTGTGTCGCTTCAGTGTAGCTAGAGGCTGAATTTCTGATTGGCTTAGAAAAACAACTTTGAGCAAAGAAATTTGGATCTATAAAGACAGATCCTAAATTTGTCAATAAACTGTCCTTTCCGTGAAATCCTGGCCAGCTGTAACTAATTCAGAGCAGAGCAGGGCTCAGCCAGGAGCCTCACTGCTGTACAGAGAAAAGGCTGATGTGAAGTGGCATGCAGACCTTGTTGCCTTTTTATTTTTATCTTCTCCTCTGTGCACAGCACCTTGGTACCCTAGCACAGGCCCAGCCACCATGGGCATGCTGCCTTTCCTGCAGAGCTCAGCCATGTCCCATTGCCCTGCAAACCTCATGGTGGTCAACACACAAATACGAAGGGGTGACAGAGGTGCTGTGGGCAGGCCCGACTCTGTACCACTTTCCTCCACTGGAACCACTTCCCAGAACCCGGAGGGAGATGGCAGCACGGCCAGGGGAACCCTGGGTGCAGGGGGTTCCTCCCTGCTGCTTACCTGCGATACCGTGATGCTGCATTTCTTTGCCAGCTCCTCTTTGGCTTCTTCACTGGGGTAGGGGTTACTGAGGTGGGAGTAAAAATACTCGTTCAAGATTTCTGTGGCTTGTTTACTGAAGTTACGCCTTTTCCGTCTGAAATGAGAAAAGGAAAACACAACTGTTCCTCCAGATGCCAGCAGGTCCCTGGCAGGGTCAGATAAGGGGCAGCAGCCTACATTTCACAGCCTGTTGTGCAGCACAGAGCAACACAGCAGAGCTGCCCTGGCACCCTGATCCCTTTGGGCTCCTTGACACCATGGGAGGGAGCAGCAGGCAGCAACACCACATCCTGAACCCAGCCCTGCAGGGGTCCGGACTCTGCCTCTGGCTTCACACCCCCACCTCCCCGAAGGGCTCATCCCATGGGGGCACAGGCCACATTCACATGCTGTGGCAGAAAAGGTGAGGCAGCAGCCTCCCTGTGGCTCCTCCACAGCCAGGCACACAGCCTAGCCCAAAGCTCCTGGCCACAGAGCCCCTCTGTGCCAGCAGCAGTCTGACAGACCTCCTTTCCTTCAGCACACCTCCCCGGGATGAGCATGGTACAACAGGATGGGGAGCCAGACTGATGTGTCCTCACACAGCCCTCCCTGAGCTAATTGGCTTCCAACAGCAAGTGGATTTCAGGGCTTTGTGAGCAAGACCCATCTGTGCCCCCTCCTGCCATGGGCTGCACGGGGCCCAGGCTCTGGCCCCGGATGGGACAGGCCCCAAGGTGTGTCACCTCGCCAGCACACAGAGCCTGGCAGAGAGCACCTGCACGTACTCCAGCCAACAGGAGCCACCAGCCCTTGCCATGGTGGCAGCCAAGGTGGGTTACAGTGGCAGCGCCTGCACGGCCACAGGGCCAGCCCTCCGTGCCAACGGCTG
Organism: Lanius collurio; assembly: GCA_020086605.1. Taxonomy (NCBI): domain Eukaryota; kingdom Metazoa; phylum Chordata; class Aves; order Passeriformes; family Laniidae; genus Lanius; species Lanius collurio. Next base: position 7,997,008 of record JACBWW010000035.1, on the reverse strand, counting down.
CTCTCCTTCTGCAGAACATCCTCTGGAAGGCTCCTGTTAAACATCTCCTTGGAGCTGCTTCCCCCAGGGCTGTTGCAATCACTGCCAGCGCCCCAGGCCAGCCGGCAGCCGAGCGCAATCCCCAGCGCGCTCTTCCAGAGTATCACGGTGCTGCTAACTGCGCTGTATCCTGGAGCAGCCAGGCTCCCTCCCTAGAGCTATGTTTATCTCATTACTATGCTTCCGCTCATTTTGCCTTATTTACCTTCCTCCTTTTTAAAGAAATCACTTTAAAATGTACATCTGCAGGCTCTACCTTTGCGTTCCTGGAGCTCTCCACAGACATCTCCTCCAACTGCCTGCAATTACACTGATTTCCCACACCTGCCAGTGACCTCCTTGTTAATAACATTATTTTGGTCTTGTTTAGCTCCTCACAGCTTTCAGGTGTGAAGTGTGAGCTGCTGGAGGAGGGAGGCTCCACATGGTGCCTGCTGCTCCTCCCTATTCTGCCCAGCTCCACTCCTGCTCTGCCAGGTCCTGCCAGCTGCCAGGGCCCTGCTCCGCAGGCAGGACCCCCATGAAGGGGCTGGGGCTGGCCATCACTATCCAGCTTCATCAGGTTTCAAAACAAATCTGACTGTGCCTAAACCCCCCTCCTAATCCCTGTCTGCCTGCCTCCCGGCAGCCTGTGGAGCAAGCAGCCTGCCCAGGCTGCTGTGGGCCCTGGAGACGGGCTCTGAGCTCCAACAGTGATGCAGGTGTCTGCAAACAAGCCCAGTCTTTGCATTAAATATGTGGAAAAACCTTCCTGCTTCTGAAAGCCTACATGCAGGGGGTCCCTTTCATAGCAGCTGTGGATGAAGGCTTTTGCTGGGACAGAGCAGCCTCTCCCACCCATCCCTGCTGACATGGGACACCACTCCCAACATGGCCAGGCTCTCCTGGGCTGCTCAGAAATTACTGTTTCCCCTCCAAAAGAGACAGGGGGACTTGCTTTGGCCTTACCTGGCATCAAGGAACCTTGATCTTAAAATCATTACTGCTTCACAAGTGCTTTGTTTGAGCTGCATCTGGATGGAGCTGAATTTTCGATGAATGATGCCCACCATCCTTTCAATCTCCTTGGGAGAAATGGGACGTGTCCGGCTCTGTTCTCTGAGGAGGTTCATTACATGTGTGGTAAATTCATTACATGCCTGTGGAGGAAGAAGAGGCTCAGACATGGGTTTGTGCCATCCCACAAGGACATGACCTCTGACCTGGCTGTTGGGGGAAAGCAGCACTGGGGGACCCTCACATGGCCCTGTTCCCTCCACACACGTGTGGCTACAGGATCCCACAGAGCCTGTCCAGGAGACCTGCAGCTGTCCTGGGGCAGCCAGGGGAGCTGAGTGACCACGGCACTGCTCCCGCCATACCCATTCCTTTCCCCATGTCCCCAGCCAGACCCCAGTGGAGAGGAGCAGTCGGATCAGCCCCTGTACCAGCTGCAGGCAGGGGCAGGGTGTGAGTGGGGACCCACACACCTCACAGCCCGGTAGGTGATGCCTGGGCAGCACAGCCCCGAGCCCTGCGCCTGGGTACGCCCCTGCAGCACCGAGGAACCTGAAAGCTTTCTGAGGCACTGTGTGTCCCCTCAGCAGCGGGTTTCAGTGACACAGTGCCCCAGCCTGGCCCATGCTGTGTGGCAGAGGTGCTGAGGGAAGGCACAGGGAGCCCTCAATTATCACTCTCAGACTATGACATGCTGATATAAACTTCAGGCTACACCATCACCAGGAACCCCCTGGTCCGAGCCTCCGCACATCCAAGCAGCCATCACACTGCTGTCCTGCCTTCCCTTTGCAGGCTGGAACCTGCCAAAAACTCAGCTAGCTCCCCTCCTCCCTCTAAAGCCAGGCTGCAAAATATGTACATAATACGTCAGACAACCACATTTTCAAGGATGCTCCAACATTTCAATAGATTATGTGAGGGAAAGGGTTAAAAGTGAAAAGTTTATGCATCTAAAAACTCATAATTTCCTATAACATTTGCTGAACGTCTCACAACTTATTAAGTGAAGCCATCTATGAATGCAAATGCTGATTAGCAATTTGGCAATAGCCCAACATTCGCAGAATTCACATAGCTTTTCTTTAAACCAGTAGTTCATACATGATTAATTAGAACATCTCATTTATGTAGTGTGCACTTTAGCTCATTACTCTAAGTAAAATTCGTTAAGTATTTACATTTAGATAATTAAAATCTGGGTACACCCTTAAGAAAGATGCATACACTTCAGGCAAAGTGATTTTTTTTCTTTACACTACTGAAAGTAAATTACAGGCTAATTTACATCCTTGCAGCACCCGTTGGAGGCAGCGCTCGGCGAGCCCTGGTGCAGAGCCCTTCGCCTGCCACTGCCAAGGGCGCAGAGCCTGGTGCTCGCGGTGCCAGCGCGGCCACCACGGCTCATCCACCACCTGCCACCCCCGGGTTTGTCAAGACTCTCCGAGCTCCAGGTGAAGGAGTTCGACATGTCTCACCCTCACTTCCCATCGGCACATTCTCCTTCTTTCATCAGGGGACAACCTTAGCATGCAAAAGTTCAGGTCCAGCCCTCTGACCGACGGCAGGAACACCAGCTTTGGCTCACCCGGGAAATGTTGCACAGAAGGGAAGAGGACACAGGCACCAAAATGCAGCAGCTCTCCCTGAGATCAGGCAGCAGTTCTGACTGTTCCGAAATACGGCTGAACCTAAGAGTTTGGCACTGGATGGACATTCCAGGCACACACTTAGCCACAAGTCCCCTTCTTTTCAGATCCCGGCAATTCAGTTTTAAAATACAATAAAATTTGCAACTGTTGCATTAAAAATATTTTCAGGTATGTCTTTTCTATAAGAGATATAGTATGAAAAACTGGACATTTAAAATCAAAAATTAGTTTCTTGCTTTCAAGAAGCAAAAACCTTTCCCTGAACTTGCCTTGATTTGGCTACAACTGTTTGGAAGCCTGGGTTTAATTCATCTCCACCAACACCTCCCCTCTGCAGAGCTGCCTCACACAGCACAGTGGGAGGAAGCTCAGAAGACTCTGATGCTTTGTCTTGTTTCTCTTGTTTATTTATAGCGTCCGAGCTACTTGATCCCTTTTCCAGGACTATTTTTCAGGCCTCTGCTTGGTGCCCGAGACATTATTAATAATGTCAGGTTATAAGTGATGGCCTTGTTAACCTGCTCAGAAACCTTGTAGGAGCAGGGATGCTCCTGCTGCCTCAGTGCTTCATCACGACTGCGCAGGAAAAAGAGAGGAAATGGCCCAAAACAATGTTATGGGGCGGGGTGGCAGCCAGTGCTCTGTGAGGCTGGTGGTGGCTTCTGAGCTGCCACACCTCACCCCAGTTCAGGGTGAATTCAGTAGACATCTGTGAACTTCAGAAGTGGGTTCCCAGCTGTTTCAGGAGGCCTGGGACCCTTACAGTACTTTTGCCTACAGCAAAAAATGTATTTCAGTGTAATTACAGCAGATAGCTTTCAATATGTCATCTCTGTTATAGGAGCTGTAAATTATGGAAGGCGCTGCCTGTGCGTGGCCATTTCTCCCGGCGCCCGGCGAGGGAGTGCTGGGTGATGGCGTGACACACTTTCCATTTCTCTTTCCCTTTTTTTCTTTTTCATGAGTGCATTCCCCTGACTGGCAACAAATATCAGGATCAAACTCTGCCTGGAAAGTGTCTCCAGGAAGGCGCTCTGGTTCCTGCTGCCATGGGATGGCGGGAGTGCCTGCACTGGGCAGGGATGGCAGGAGCGGCTCTGTAGCGTGGGCAGGTGCCCAGCACGGGCTCCCCACTGCAGGAGGGCTCCTGCCTCCCAGAACCTGTGGTGCCAGTGGCTGAGATGCCAAGCCCTGGCTGCCTCTCGGGCACTGTGGTGAGACAAACCAGCAGGAGATAGTTTGCTGCCAGGCTGGGGAAATCATCATATGTCTGTTGAGCAGACATGGCTGGGTGTCAGGATCCGTGGGGAAGCATGCATAGCTCATCCTCAGCTCTACCTCTCTCTCCGGCTCCAGCCACATTTGAGCATCCTCCAAAATTTCCTGTGGTGTGGACGGATGGCTGTGACATTTCAGCTGAAACCTTTGTAAATGGAGCTACAGGGCAAAAAATGCTTCTGCTTCCCCCACGTCATTAAACTTATTAGAGTCCAAGGACGTTTGCCAGGAACCGGCTGCAAGCACTGACCTGCTGCCGCTCTGGCCCAGATCTGCCTGGAGCCTGTGTCCCTGTGCCTGCATGAGACACGCTGCTGCTGCATGGGGCTCGTTAATCCGACAGCCACCCCCACCCCAATGCTATGGCCGCACCTGGCAGGGCAAGGAGAGCTTGGGGCTGCACACAGGACTACTGGGGCCTTGGGGAGTCAGGGGAGAACAGCAGATTTGCACAAAGACCCTGACAGGTGTTTGCTCAGTTATTTGTTCACCACTTGAAGAGCACAGTGAAAGAGACAGCACAGACAAGGCAATGCCACTGGCACCCGAGACACATGGTGCTGCTGGCACCTGGCAGCATGTGGCAAAAATTCTCAGTGCCACCAGCGAGGCAAATGTGTTGGGTCACTAGGTCTCAGTGGTGAACACAAACCTACAGGTCTCTGCGGCACGCTCTTTACTCCAAACAAAGACACCGTGTGCTGGCATCTGCCTGAACCAGGATTTCCCTAGTTCCTGTCCCAAAGCCTGGGCCAGGTGCTCTGCTGGCACCTCACTGCCCACTCCCTTCCAACCTGCTCCAGCTGACCTGCCGTGGCCGGGTCTTGTGCCAGAGTCTCCAGCCACCTGCTCCAGGAGCTTGTGGGCTGAGATGGCCAACACAGCCCTTGTCTGCCTGTGCTCCCCAACTTGCCAGACTCAGCTGTGTGAGACCTCATCGCAGGGCAGAGGGTGGCACTGAATGACAGACACCTCTCCTCCTCTCTGCCTCCATGGGCTGGGCCAAGGGGAGAAACACGGGCTTGGGTGTTGCTCTTTTGCAGTTACAGACAACAGAAAACACACAGGCATGCAAGACATGCGTCCTGACTCCAGCCAGCAGCCCCTCGGAGCCCAACAGACTCCTGTCATGGCTCTCTATAGGGTGGGGTGGGGAAGGGGAGGAAGGGTTGTGGTCCAGAGCAGGCAGTGGCGGGCACTGGCGGGCACTGGCAAGCAGAGGAGAGCAGCGTCGGGTACACAAACAACTGAGAGGCTGATGTCTGACCTGTTCATATTTCTCCAGCTCTGTGTGATAGATTTGTCTGATCTGGGTCAATTTGGCTCTGTAATCTGAGTGTTCAATAGAGTTATCTGAAGACCCTCCAGAGGCTGCTGCGGCTGCAGCTGCTGCCGCCGATCCCCCACCTTTCTCCGGACCTGAGACTCCTTCTGCCAGAAGCATATTGTCTAGCCTCATTAGCTGAGGATCGGGAGGGTCTTCCTCCTGGGCTCCTCGGATGCTCAAACCTTGGGCAGAAAAGAGAGAACAAGAGAAAACACAGTCAGTACTTCTGCATCTGCCCAGCCACTGCCCACTCACTGCCCGCTCACTGCATGCATGCCACAAGCCCTCTGTGACACCCGCCTGCCCAGGGGCCCAGCCCTGCCCCAGCCCTGCCCCCGGCACAGCCCCAGCTCCCCAGCCAGCAACCCCTCCACAGCCAGTCTGGTCAGACACAGTACAGCCAGTGCTGTGGGGGAGCCAGCAGTGCCCTGGGACCCTGTCTGCTCCCATACACAGCAGGAACATCTTTGCAAGGCTTTTAAAGGACCCTGAAGAATTTTAAACACATATTGTAAGAACCAGAGGGGTGTTCACATGAGGACAGGGACATTCACCTTCCAGTTGTTTTCCAAGACCCAGCTAAACCTGTGCAGGGCTGGCACTATCCTGTGTGTTGCATCACTGATGTAATGGTGTGTGGTAAAAGTAAGGGCATTATCTATTTGAAAATAATTTATTTTCTTCTCATTTCTCTCCAAATGCATCTAAGCATCACATTATTTTTAGGGAGACCTCTCCCACTGGATTCTATCCCTTCATGAGGCCCAAGTGTTAGTTTAAAATGCCTGGAGAAAAGCTGACACTTGCTCCTCAGCAACACCGGGCTGCAGGAGAAAAACTGGAAGATGCTGTCGCTCCCATCAGCACAAATACCATGGATGCATCCACTTCCAAGTGTGCTTGTGGTTTCTGGCACCACAGAGGTGGAGGGAAATGGAGGTGACAGAGCTGGGAGCATGCCCTCAGGAATGGCCACAGTGGCAGTGGCTGTGGAGGCTCCAGATGCTCCACAATGGCTGCTCACAGGCCAGGGCAGAACAAGAAGGGATCAGAGTTCACCTTGGCTGTGCAAGGACTGGGATGCTGTCATGATGCCAGGATACTGAAGCAAGTGTTTAAATCTCCAGTGGTCTCACATTGGATGGTTTGCAACATTTTAAATCTGATTTTTGTTTTAAATTGTGGATTTCCAACACGCTGCTCAGTTAGCACATTCTCTGTGCCCTATAGATCAGGGCTGACAATTTGTAAGTGAGTCAGGTCAGGCCAGGCTGGTGCCAGCTGCCCCAAAAAGGAAGTTTAGGAGTAATTACAGTCCTACAAACCCACCAGAGCCACAGCTTCTTGAATCAACATTTCCATCAGAGGCTTAAGGCACCATGTGCCTCACAGCCCAATTAACCTCTTCAGCTCTGTTCCAGGGCAGGTACTCCTGCTGCAGCCACAGCGGGTCCTGCGTGCTGCCACTGGCACCTCACGGGTTCCCAGGTGCCTGCGCTCGTTCTCCCTCCTG
>JACBWW010000035.1:7972703-7985203 GCA_020086605.1 Lanius collurio | reverse complement strand
TCGGGAGGTCCTCACCTGTGCTGGAGGGATCCAGTTCCATCCTCGATCCAGAGCACAGGCTGTTAGGACTCTTCAGCAGCTACTTGAACACAGTATTTCCACACACACGGCTCAGAAGCTCTACACAAGGAAGTGCCCAAGGAACCCTCTCCAACCCACCATTGCCATGGCATCGCACTGTGTCCACAACATGCTGATTTCCATAATGCTGATTCCACAAGCAGACAATTACCCCAGTGCCTCTTCTGCACTGTGCTTGGTCAAGGACTTCCCAGTCTTTATTCTCTTCCCAGTCTTTACATTCCATGTGTATTTACATATGCATGGAAACACACTGAGCTGAAAGAGCCTGGCCAGACTGATGCTGCTAATGGAGAGTCTGCTCTCCCAGCTGCAGCTCCACACAGACTGCGAGCAGGCATCTCCCAGGAGGAGGGAAACACTGCACCCCACTTCCAGCTAAAATCACCAGGTTTGCTTTGCCATGGATTTTATGGATCTCTTTAAGCTTCTCCCATAAATCCTTCATGGCAGTAAGGATCCTTCATGACTGGAAAATTCATCCGACTTCCTTTCGCATGTCTTTCCTCCCCAGGCCCTTCAACCATCTTACTTCATCTTGCAGAATGTTCCAAATACAAATCATGGACTACATGTGGCACTGATGCCACTGGCACGACATCCCCCGTGCCCACAGTGAGTGGCTGTGCCCCACACCAGCATGTCACCAGGGCCACTGGCACAGCAGGACACAGAGAGCTGGCAGCAGGACACCAAGTTTTATTTGCATTATTATAAGGGACGTAGCCTGGCTTTATGGAGCTGGCTGCGTGGCTCAGGGTGGATTGGGGAAGCCTCCAGGCACTCCTCAAGGTGTGGCTTTGGGAATGCTGGGTGCAGCCCCCACTGAATCACTGAACAGTTTGAGTTGGAAGGGACCTTCTGCAGATCACCCAGTTCCAACCCCCTCCAAAGGCAGGGACACCTTCCACAAGGCCTTCCAGTAGACCAGGTTGCTCCAGATCATGAGTAAAGCCCTCAGACCTTGCAAAGGTCATGTGTCCCAGAGCTGGGGGCTGTGGCAGGTGCCCAGCAAGCAGGATGGCACAGCCAGTGGCACTTCAGGCACACAGGGTCTCTGCTTTAACATGGCAAAAATGCACATTTATGTAAAAATATGATCAAAGTTTTATACTTGTAGAATTTCCTACCAATAAATCACACAAATGGATATCTACACGGGGTAATAAAACTGAACAGATTCTAAAACTGATTGGTAAAGTTGCTCATAAATTGTTGGTTTTAGCAAGCTGTAAACAAAAGCTGCATAAGCACCAAGTGAGTCTTAGGAAGGACTCTGCACACAGAGATGCTCCAGCTGCTGCCTTTAGGGAGAAGGCACCAGGTTTGGGCAATGTTTGGAATCTTCTGTTATTGTCCAGCATAAACATTCTATCTCTGGCTCTATATCCTAGCACCAGCAAGAGAGGAGGGAGCAGGAATAAATGCTGCAACTTTCTGGTTCCCCATGGTGCTTTCCTCCTTGCAGTGGTTTACATGACCTGTCGTACCCACAGTTTGATCCCTGTGCTCTCTGTATTTTATTTAATTGCATTTCAACAAAAGAAGGAAAGCACATGTAAACCATGCAAACCATGCACTGGAGGCAATACTTACCTAACAGGGGCAGAAATTATGTGGGATTCCCAGCCCAAACACCACAGAAGACCACACTCTAAATTCTTACCTTTTTTGTTTCAGAGTGACACAGAAATTACTATTTTAGCTGCCTGTATGGTGGTGAAACACACACCAGCAAGGCCCCTGCTCAGCCCTGGAGATTGGATTACTTGCATAGAGGACCTGGAACCTGCTAGGAACAGCCCTTCCCTGAGCCAGTGCTTCAGGTGGCAGAGGCAGAGATGTCAGCTTTGATTTGAGCTAACAGAAAGGAATCTTTGGATGGAAAAGCTCCAGGACCTTTGAATTAAATGAAAGACCAGAACACTCCACAGAATGTCTGCAATAACAGTCTCAACAGAAAATTATGAGGAACTACATAAATCCACCCTCTTCCTCTTCACACAGGCTCATTAAAGCAGTACTGACTCTCTGGGCAGCTATAATTCTGCTGAGTGATACCCTGGAATCACCCTGTCAATACCCAGTGGTGTGCTGCCTCTCCAACTATCTGTGCCCCTAATATTCCTCTCTTTGATGGGATTTGCTGACCTTTAATCTGATGCTAGTTTACTCTCATCACTGAAGTGCAAGTCAGAGAGCAATAAAACGGCAACCTCACTGATTCAAAAGGGAGAGCTAAAGCGCCACTAACTGTGAATCTAACCTTTCGGAATGGCTCTGCCTTAAAAGGGGAAACATGAAGTGCAAGGCAGCTAAAACAAACAATATTTAATGCTGACTGTAAGATTTATTGCTGTCCTCTTTGCATGAGTATTAGATTGGAATTCCAGGGCTGTAAACCGAGGAAGAGGAGAGGGACAGCCAGTGCAGACAGAGCAGGACACCGCGAAGCCCCTTCCCCACGCCCCAGGCGGTGCTGGCACTGCCAGAGGTGCGGGGAACGATGGGGACATGGCACTGGAGCTGCCTGAGCTGAGACACCTGACCCCAAAAGGGCAAATGCACCCCGGGCAGCACAGGGAGGTGACAGGTGTGAACTGTGTCTGTGGTGCAAGGGGGATGCATGTGTACCCTCTCCCAGGCACTCAGCACTGGAGCTGGAGCTGCAGAGCCCCAGGAGCACCTGCAGGCCCCACTGCCAGGTACTGCTGCGCTGCGGCAAAAGGGCTGTGACCAGAGCTAGGGGATGGGGAGCAGTTGATCCTGAGAGACCCCCTCTGTCTGGGTGGTCCCCCAAGGGGTCTCTGAGCAGGCACTGTGCAGCACATGTCTGTTGTACAAGGGAAATCAAGTGGAAATATAGATTCTCCAAATGCTGGTAGCTCCTGTGCCGCTGGGTCAGGGTGCAGGAGTGCGGCCGGGCACCGTGGCGGCCACACTGAGACACCACCACTGCCCCTTAACAGGGCCTCCCCAGTGACCATTCCCAAGGCCTGCACGTCGAGAGGAGTGTGATGGTACCCTGAGGAGAACAACCGGGACCCCCAGTGTTTTCCCAGGCAGGGGAGGATGTGCACAAAGCAAGCAAATAATGGAGATAATTCTCACACGTTATGTACACACAGATCAACACAAAACACATCGAAGTCACAGCATAAAGTAAAAGAGAAATTATTGCATAACAAATTTTTCCCCGGCTCTCTGGGGAAAATAAAGACTGACAGCTTTGGGTTTAACAGGTGTTGCTAGAAGATGAGCTACTTATTAATACTGCTAGGAAGGAAAAGGATGATAAAAACTATAATGTGATTAATTATTTATGTTTACGAGCACGATTTTTAAGAGTTACAGTCTGTCATGCAAATCGCTTGGTCTGGTTCGACTCGACACGTCGCAGCCCGGAACGTGCCTGAGGGCTCTGCATAACACGTGCGGTGATTACCAGGCACTGCCGGGCAGCAGAGCCGCGGCCCCACGACGGCTGCGGCCGGCCCGGAGCGCGGCCAGAGCGGGCACAGGCTGAAACAGGAGTTTCTCATCAGCACAGAAAGTGGGAAAACTCCTGGTGCGACTCCTCTGCAGGCAAACCGACGGTGGAGTGGAGGGGAGAGCCCTGGTGGTCCCAGTGCCCTTCCAGCTCGGAGGCAGCGCTGGTCACTGCGGGGTCACGGCTCCCTCCAGCCCGTGCGGTGACCGACGCCTGGGCACCGGGTCCCGCAGCACGGAGCCGCCGCCTCGGCATCATCAAACCAGCCGTGGATTTGCATAGAGCAATTACTGCTCAAACACCCACCCGCTCTTCTGAAAAGAAAATTGGACACGAACATTTGCAGGAAGTCACAAAGACAGACTTTGTCAGACCTAACAGGGCTGATAAGGGGAGAGCTTTTACAAGGGACACCAAGAGATGCATCAGTTGAGCGCAAGGCTGAATACAAAACAGTATTAGTGTAAAAAAGAACAAAGAAAAGGCCTGCTCCACGTAAGAACTGGTAATACATTAAAAATTTAAAACCTGGCACGACAAATCTGGATACTCCCTGCAGAAGACAACTGATATTAATGAACAGGCCTGTGCATTCATTGTCTGGGATCCCAGAGGAAAAAAATAATGCTGGTTACACTGAATTTTTTAAAGAGAAATTCTTCCCTGCACAAACAGCTTCTCCGCCAAATCACCAGCCTATTCCAGGCAGTTTTAACCATCTAAAACCATTCACCTGCCCAAGCAGTGCATTCACCTGAAAGTCCTTCATTTCTTCATGTAATTCCTCAGCATGAGACTCCAGCAGAGCCTCGTTGCCCCACCAGCATTGATTTACTCAGGAGGAAGTGCTCAGGCTTGGCTTTACACCCTCTCAGCCCCAGGGAAAGCAGCCCCCTCAGAACAGAGAGGAGTTCAGTTCCTTGATCATTTGACCTGGAAGCACTCAGGGAGGGTGAAGGGAAGGCAACAAGGGCTCCCTGGATTGTACAGGCCCCTGCTGCCCACTGGGTCCTGGACATGGGCTCCCGGAGCACCCAGCTGGATTTGGCTTGGCATCACTTCTGCAGCCAGGAAGGAATAACCAGAAAGTTGGGAAATGCCGAACACGGCACATGCTTGTCCACTGGTGGAGACAGCACCAACACTTAATCCGGCAGACACAAAGAGCAGGAGGAGTGCTCAGCACCTGGTCAGCATTGTCCACTCAGTTGGCGTGCAGAACGTGAAAGTCTCCGTGGGAAGTCTCTCCAAGTTGTGTCATAAGATCTGGGCAGCCACAAAGCCCATCAGCTCCACAAAATGTGTTGTGGAAAGTGGAAACCCAAACCACAGGGGCCAGGCAGAGAGAGGAATACATTTGGGAAGGAGGAGCTGGGCAAAGCAGCCCAGGCAGCCAAGCCCAAGGTTGCACAAGGGGCTCAGCCCTCAGCCGAGCCACTCACGCTGCTCTCGGCTTCTCAAGGGCTGTCCCTGAACTCAGCCTCTCCTGTTCCTTCCCCAAAGCTGCACGGCTCCTCAGTGGCAGGGCTTTGGGAGCACCCCTTATAGTGCAGTGCCAGTCCCGGGGACACCCAAGGCACACCCACGGCCGCCCGTGCGGTTGCTGTGCGCGGGAGCCTCGGCCCGGAGCGCTCCGGGCCGCCGAGGGGGAGAGCCCAGGTCCCGCTGCCCCCGGCCCCACAGGCAGCTCCCTGCCGTGCCAGGCCCGGAGCTGCGGGACAGCCGCACACCCGGGCGCACACAGCGAGCAGAGGCTCGCTGTCACCCTCTGCAGAGGTGCGGGGTGTGTGGGTGGGAGCCCACCTGCCCCAGAACGAGCCCGGGGAGCCGCTGCGAATGTCAGCCCTTTGCAGCAGGGTCACCCGTGCAACGCACAATTATGCTGGGGTGAGCCGTGGCAGAGGGAACGCCTCAAGTTTTAAACTGTCATTAGAATACCGTGGCCTGGTTTTAACAATGCAGCAGCGCTTCTAATGATCTTTAAGGTAATTCGCTATTCAGACCCGGAGCAAAAGATGCAAATGTACCACTGAAAGCTCCTTATTAAATACCCACAGGCTACAGTTCTGTACAATAAGTGGTCCAGGTCTTTTTAGAACATCCTAATTAGATGAACAGAGATGCAGAAAAATGCAAAACCAGGTCATGCAGCAAAAATGTTGGGGGGAAAAAAAAGCTGCCAAACAACCCCCCTCCAAGCCCCTCATTAAACACCCTCCCCCACCCTGCAGCCTTTATTAAACCCTCGCATGTGATGAAGAGGAGCCAAAGGCTCCCAGCCCACCATCGCCCCCAAAACAGAGGTGCCCGATATTGTTAAAGTTAAGTTTTCAGTTTATTGCCAGGGATATGTCTAAGTGATGATATAAATAATACTATGAATAATACATTAAGCAAAAATCCAATCTGAAATTAAATTCGCCCTGGGTTATCTCCCTTTTTCCTATATACATATGGAATTATTATCCACTAGGGAAAAAAAAGAGCACATATCAAGGTAACACTTTTCCCCCCTTTGAAGGTAGCAAGAATCGCTGTCCCTAAATAGCTGCTGCCTTGCAGAGAGACATCAGGCAGAACTTGCCTTCTCCCCGGAGTCAGGGGAGAAGCTGGGAGCCAGGTTTCAGGGCTGATGGGGAGTGTCCTCTCAGCACAGCTCTGCCCCGGTGCAGCTGCATGCCCAGGAACCTGCAGCACCATTTGCAGGTGCACCAAGGTCCCTCAGACCCTCCTGCCAGCCTCTCTGGAGCCACTTACCCTCAGTGCTGGGAGCTACTCTCACATTTATCTATGTCTCCAGCTTAGCTCAGATGAGCACCTGCCTTTTACTCAGTGGCTGTTAAGCATTTAGCACTGACCTTGCTGTGATTTCCAAACATTCCTGGCATGGCCAGAATAGCAGAACAGGAATTATCCAGACTCACATCTGATAAAATCCTAAACATACTGGGATACCAGACAAAGGAGGGGAACCTAGGCAGGAGCTGTGTGGTGAGCTGGGCTGTGCACTGAGGTCTCTGCCCCAGCTCTATCCCAAGATTGCCGTGGGATTTCAGACAAACCACTTGCTCTCCTTGTGCCTCAGTTTTGTCAGAAGGTAAGACTGTGGTACTCGGGTCACTCCACAAAGTCCTGAGGAGTCTTGACTAAAGAGCACTAGTACTGAAGACCTCAAAAACACATTGGTACCTATTTCCCACCAACACCAAGGCACCAATGCAGCCGGTCCTCATACCCCATACCAAAACCAAGCTGTGTCTTTTGCAAGCACAGTGCCACAAGGCAGTGGATATGAACTGGGGATCTTCTGAACGAGCAGCTTCATCTGCAGGTCGCTCGGGTGACCCTGCGTGGCACTGGGAGGAGAAGCCTCTGCCAGCCACTGCTGAAGATCTCCAAGCTCCGGGGCACCAATGCAAATGATGGTGATTCAGAGGTTGGTTTTGTCATGTGAACATCAGTTCAAAGGCAGCCAACTGGGACTGAAGAAACTCCTTTCCTGAGTTCTCCAGGAGTGAAAATTTGGGCAACAGATTACAGAGTCTAGGAGACATCAGGAAGGGCATTGTGCTCTGCCCTTCCAAAGCACAACTACCCCAACCAAACACTGACAACCTGGTCACGCAGGTGGGGATGTTCGCATTCATTCTGTTTCCATAGGTGTTTCCTTAACACTAAGTGCAAGTGTTCAGTGCCAACACATCCCAGCTTTTCCTCCTCTCCCCTGGCTCTGCCCTACAGACAACTGAAGCCTCAGGGGGCAGAGGCTGTGCCCCCTGGCATGACAGATCTGCCAGGAAATGGGCAGAGTCTTAGCTTTCCTCTTCCATCCCTGAGCTTCGCCTGCAAGAGACACTGGGCAAGACATGGTTAATACACTAATTACCATAATTAAGAGTTGCCAATTTAATTATAGCTGAGAATATTAATGCTGTAACATTTGTTGGAGTGCAGAAAACAAACCTTTAATGCACAGACTTTGTTCGCAAACATCTAATGGAGCCCTCCTCCACTTCGCTTGGTGCTTCAGCGCTGACACAACAGTGATAGGTTCAGATTGAAGAACTTGTCAGCAATCAGGCAGGAGGAGGCTAATTAGCTGGCAGGTTAATGAGTGTGATGGCTCTTGACAGCATTTTGTTACAGCCTCTACTGTATTTAAACAATAAATGATTATTACTTAAACACCACAGAGATAGTCTTATTAGGAGAGCTAGACCATATATTTATTTTCATAAAAATGAGATTAATTCTGTAGTGTGAAGAATAAAATGTAAAATTTTGGCTGATTACATCTCACCTCCACATAACCTCCAGGGTGTCTTATCAGAGGAGGAGAGCACAGATTTGAATGCCCTTGTGCTCTCCAGGAGAAGGCATCCTATGCCAGCTCCACAGGGTGTGAGCCCGGGTGGCAATGGACTGTGAGCCGCAGCAGTGCCATTCCCAGAGCTGTCAGATTGCCAGCTCCGAGCAAACACACAGAGCAGATCCCTCCTCATGTCACCCCTGGGGGCAGTGGGTGCCAGGGCTTTGCCATCCCCCTAGTCCTCAAGCCCACACCAGGCCCTGAATTTTTCTTCCTTTGACAACTGGGATTTGGAAACAGGTGGTGAAGTAGGAGAATGGCTCTGTGGAGAGATTAACCCATTTCTCTGTCCAGTTAAGGGGGAAAGGGGACATATTACTGTACTCCTGTCATCCATAAACATAATGAGAGTGAGAAGGAAGGCATCTGCATCCAAAAAATCCAAAAGCACAGAAATATGGTGCTTTTCCTGCAGAAAAGGCAGGTGGGAAGGACCCCCTGGCTACAGTGTGAACTGTATTTACAGGACAGGCAATTGCAAATAAGTGTCCAGAAAAACCTTATCTGAAGAGAATTAAATTGAATCTTTGGCTGTGTAATAATAAGGGAGGGTTATTTCAATTTAATATTTACTGTTCCCTAGGAATTTGTACATAAACATGGAAGAAACAAAAGGCCTCACCTGCTGAGACTAATACCATTTTCGAAATTATTTTTGCATACATGAAAATGATTTGTGCCCCTCAGTGCTGCTGCTGAACATGGGAATAAAACTAGCAAAAGCACTGATCTGAAATTCTGCCTCATCCGTAAGACCATGGGCTACATGTTTAAGACTCAAACCACCACAGCATCAGTGCCTGGCAGCAGCAGTGCATGGCCAGTGATCACCTGCACAGGTAATACAGACACCCCGAGGCTCCCCGGGCACCAGCAGCCTTATTCCCACGGGATCCCACTGCCGCAGGACTCCGCTCCGGCACCAGCAGCTCAGTGGCACAGCCCCGCCTCACGTTCCGAGGGATAAACCCTGTTCCCGAGGAGTCGCCGGGCTCTGAGCCTCATCCCAGGGTCCTACAGCATCCCACGGAACCTTCTCACCTGCGGGCGAGCCTGCACCACGCGGAGCCCCCCGTGGGAGTGTAAAGTCACACCAATTCCAAACAGAACCTGCATTCCTAAGCTGCGCCAAACGCGGCTCCTTCCTCCCAGCCCTGCAGGTCTGAGGATCACACTGCTCTATGAAACATGGATAGGTGTGTGAACACACAGAACTCAGAACAACAACAAACTTCCCTACAAAGCTCTTGAACATCTCACCTCAAAACGGCTTATCCAAATTTTATTTTTTGACATTAAAATATTAATAGCATTTGATGGAGCAATTTTAACCCAATGCCATCCTGGGAAGAGCTGGCAGCTGGCAAAAATCACCAGGCTCTCTAGCTGTTTAAATGAGAATATTCTTCAGTCTGAAAAATTATTTATAGAGGGTTTTTTTACTACCCTTGTATACTGCAATGTTATTTCCTTTCCCACACACTAGCAAAGTCCATTTTCACAACTGCTATAAAGCGGCATGTTCACAGCTAGTAAAACAACTCAATAAATAGCCTCGCGAAGCTATAGCTGTCTCATATCCTTTCCTCAATAAAAACAGAGGTGAACTGCTTATTTTCAGCAGCACACTATAAGAAGACAGAAGCATTATGACTGCTCATACATTCTGACTATCATTTGCCACAAGCTATATCTGTCAGCATTAAATAAAGCTGCATTATAAATGTAAACAAAACACCCACATCTACCAAATGAGCTGTCCGCCATGGCTGCAGGCAGGAATTGAACCCGCTTATTGACTCAGCTTGCTCTTTTTATTTATTCTCCTACAAAGACATGCATTTACTTTACCCTACAAGCAGAGTGGGTTTAGGGGCGGTGACTTGTCTCCTGCACAGGCAGAAAAGGCAGGTTGGTGACAAATGCAGATCTTAATGGGAACACCATTAGGTGGGCAAACATTGAACTATTATTGAAAAACTGATTTATTTTAAAAGGTTATCCTAGACCAAAACACTACATCATAAATAATTTGCAGGATCAGTCAAGTGAATTTATACTTATGATTTTTTTTAAAAAGGTAATTCATTGCAATCAAATAATAATGCCAGTTGGAGAGGAATTACACTCAAATATCAACTGCTCAGAATTTACAGTCTGAAGAGGTTAAAAGGTGCTTGGCTCTTCAGCAGCACAGAGGAGGCTGCTCCTCTGACAGAGGTTATACATCTCTCTAGACTAGAAAAAACTTCTGTCCCTGTCAGACAAAATTCACCTTTGCACAAGCCCAGAGCAGCCACTGACAGCCCCCAGGGCCAGCACAGGGGGACAGCCAGCCGTGCCCCTGATGGGCACACTCCTCCAGCCCATCCACCCCCAAGAGACCCTCCTGGGCTCGGGCACGGGGTGTCTGCCGAGGGAGAGTGGGACTGGGACCCGGCGTGTGCAGCGCGGAGCCGCCGGTGCGCTCGGAACTCTGCGAGATAACACGCGTGCTGTAAAAATACTGCATGTTCCCCTATTAATAATTGCAATCAATTATTTATATAGATATTCGCATTTCTACAAGGAAGGGAGAATAATTATAAATAATGCATTGGCTGGGAGGCAACGGAGGATTTTTTACTATTTGCTGTAGAAGGACGAGGTTTACAGTTTACAGAACTGTAAACAAATACTATGGCACCATTTCTGGAGCAGGACTGCGAAGTGTATTGAACTCTGACTAGACCTCGTGGAGGCATCACTTCCACGTCATTCAAGTAGCCATTAAAGGAATTCCCATAGTGTTCCTACAATCTAACACTTCTCCCTCAGACCTAAGAGAAAGCTGCGCTTGGAGACAGCTTCTCCTCTGTCAAGTGGTGCCGTTAGAGCTGCAAAGATAATCTTGGAAAACTCACCGCAACTCCAAAATTATCTTTATTCTTTATAAGTAGAACTAGCTGTCATGTGGGAGGGTGCTGAGATGCCCAGCATCACCAGGTGCCCTGCCCAAGCACCATGGACCCTCCTTCCTCTCCCGCCATTCCTCACCCCCATCACACACTGCCGGGTGCCGAGCACTCCCAGAGACAGGAGTTGTGTCCAGCAGAGCCAAACCCCAGTGAGGCTTCTGGCATGCACACACCATGACCAGAGCAGGGCCACAAGCACTGCTGGTTTGGCTCTATGAAAAGCAGATTTTGAAACAGGGTCTCTCGAGGCTCACAGCTGTGATAGGATATTGCTCTTCCCTTTCTCTCCAGAACAGGGCAGAGAAATCCAAAGGTGAAGTCAAAATAGGGAGAGTGGAAAGCCCAAGTTACACGACTGGATGAAGCTGGCTGTCACCCCAGGACACTGGCCCAAGCCCCCTCATGAATGGACAGGAACAAGTGTTCCTCTGTTTCACATCATCCATTCTTCATTTGATATCTACATAGGTAGATATCAAATATTCCTGCTTTTCCATTTTAAGATAAGCTTGCTAACAAGAAATCATCAGGCAGCTCAGAGCAGCTGTCCATTGGGTCGCTGCATCAGTGTTTATGATGTTTACAGAGAAAAAGAAATCAGTGTAAGGAGTAGCAGAGAGTAATTAATGTATTGTAGTGTGGAATTTCCACTTCCTACCTCCATTTAAATCAAATCAAGTTTGGCAGTGCCAGAGTAAATCAAGGGGCAGCCACCAGGGAGAGGGGATCAGCACAGGCATTAGAGCCAGATCCAAACCCGTGCCTCACCCAAGCTCCCACTATTATTACTTGTGCAAAGCAAATATTCAGCCTCCAACCCTAAATCATTTCAATTCCTATTTCCAAGTATAATTTAATCTTTTTCAGCGACACTTGATGCTTACTTCATCACAGCATAATGACAGATTAAAAAGTTGTTGAATTAAATATTAAAGAGGACTTCAGGCAGTTCTGCATTTTTAAGGAATAACACAGATTGGAGATGAAATGAGAAGCCCAAATGCATATTTTATTCCAAAAGGAAAGAATACATATATTTTTCCTCCAGGCCACCTACTTTGTAATAAAACATAGGGCAGGTTTTTATTTAGTGGATAAAAGCATGATATAGTATTATAGGATTCGTATCACTGTAAACTGGTACTGTGCCATGGTGTCAAAGCCAATGACACCGTGAGATCAAACATAGCCCTTTGTTAAATATCTACATGTATCTGTACTGCTTGGCTGTACTGGATATAACTCCATATAGCCATTCACAATATTTTCATTAGACTACCTAAGTACAATTTATTGACTCTCAGATGTGAAAGTTTATCTTGTGATGACATTTCCTGCATGACATCAAAGCACGGAATGCAAAACATAATTTAAACTATTATTGAAATATAAATCATTCCAAGAAAAATTTTGTCAGCATATGAATAAAAATAGTCACTTATTTAAACTGTAGTTTAAAGTGTCTGAAAGTCTTGAAGATAAACAGAGATGACAACAAGTTTTGAACTTTAAAAGAAACCTCCACATTTCAATGAAAATTGTCCCAAACTGTTGTATTGCAATATAATATTGGGAGATTAATCTTTTGTATAAAAGGATCAAT
>JACBWW010000035.1:7911515-7972327 GCA_020086605.1 Lanius collurio | reverse complement strand
ATCGAACCACATGGCCGGGAGGGCTCGGGGGCAGCACGGACCGCCCGGAGCCGGGCAGCGGCGGGGCGCGGGGCCCATGGCGGCGCCGGGCCGGGCCTGGCCGCAGCCTCCCCGCCGGGCAGAGCCTCAGCGGTCCTGGGGCGCCATGAGCTTCCCGATTCGAGGGATGTTATTAATTATTACTGCCGTTATTAATACCAGAGGGATCGTGGCTGTGTCTTTGTGAGCGCACCCACTCTGCCGGGGAGTCATTAAGCCGCAGAACAATACGGCGGCGAGCGACAAGAGCAAAGCCATTGTTCCCTGCCAGCCTCGCGGCCTGCGCCCATGTAAATGAACTTAATGCTCTTCATTCAGGCGCACTCGGAGGGTTCTCATTTACTGCCTCTCTCTCTGTGACAGCATTTTCTCACCAGCCCTGACTGCATAATTAATGCAAATGCAGCCTTAGTGTCATGAGCCGGGCTCCTTTGGTTTACTTTGGTACGACACTTACAGAGGAATATTAACTAGAGAAAGCAGCATCACAACAGGGGTGGAAAATCAGCCTGTCAGGGACTCATTCCAAATGCCACGGAAAGGAGAGCGCCTTCAAGATTGTTTCATCAAGGTGATTGAGAACAAAAACTACTGAGGAAAATTCGAGCTTACATTTATGAGCTTCTCCACATACATTATTTATATCACCTGAACCTATAGGAACGTTATTTCCAAGCACATATTCATACAAAGACACTGTTTGGGCTGAGAACTGGAATTACATGTACACACACGAACCTGTGCTGATGCCAGGTAAGGGCCAGCGTGCCTGGGCAGCTCCGTGAGCGTGTCCCTGCGCTCGGAAGGCCACAGCACAAGGATTTATCCAGCACAGCTCCACACATACTCGCTCCTCAAAAAGGTCACTGAGCCGCGCACCCGATATAGCCTTTGCAGGGATAATCCTGCATTTTAATCCTGCCTGTTCCAATCAAAATTGGCTTTGTTGGGTTTTTTCGTTCCCAGTAAACCAGACAGCAGTTCTGCACTAAATACACGTGAATGTAAAGCAGGAGGGCAGGATCCAGCCCTATTCTCAGCACTTTGTACCCAGCCTTGCAAGCAGAACATGTCTTTTTTCCACAACAGCCACACTGGAAATGTTTATTCAGATTAATCCTGCCTGTATTTCACTACCAGACAGAGCTCTGCCTTGTATTTTTGATCTGGAACAAAAGGAAATTCACGAGCACTATATGTTTATTTGCTTTGCTGCTTATTCTTTAGCTACACTGAAAGTCTGTAGTTACATTGAAAAACAAACCTCTTGGTATGTTTCTTTCTGGAATTTGAGGATTTCTGCATTGTCTTTCATTATTGCCTTCTGCTCCCAGGCACTCCGGCACTATTCAGACCTGAGAATGCTGCTGCCCTTTATCCAGCTGCTAATACCACAGCACAAAAATATGCATCAGACTCTTGCCTCCTTCTCCCCACATCATGCTAATTCAAGAAGCACAAGAATTTTAGCAGCAATAAATATGGACCTAGCTATCTGCTCTCTCATGTTGGAGACTCTGGGTCACCTTTGATGTGTCTGTAAAGACTGGAACCTTGAAGTCTTATTTGTCTAGAAAGTGGAGATTTCTTGGTCATCCCTAAAACCTGTAACTTTCACAAAACAAGAGTTGAAATAGTGAAATCTGTTATTTAATGCTAAAAACTGATGACACTCATCTGCTAAATCTGAGCAAGCCTGGTTCTCCACTTGTTTACTTCCCAGTGAACAGACAAACCAAGCTCTGCCAGGGGACACACAGCTGATCCGTGGTGGTTACCACGTCCTGTCTCCCATGTGCCTTTGGACCGAATGCAGCACAGCCACAGTCCCTTTGTCTGGGATTTGAGCCCAAAATGAGTGCAGCCACCCCAGAGGGACCCTGCGAAGGAGATTTGTGAGAGGAGGCTCTGGTCTGCGGGAGCTGCTGTCACAGC
The DNA here is from genome assembly GCA_020086605.1 of Lanius collurio. Taxonomy (NCBI): domain Eukaryota; kingdom Metazoa; phylum Chordata; class Aves; order Passeriformes; family Laniidae; genus Lanius; species Lanius collurio. Next base: position 7,970,353 of record JACBWW010000035.1, on the reverse strand, counting down.
AGGAGAGCGAGCCTGGTGACGGCGGCCGCTGGGTCCGGGCTGCGAGTGTCACCCACCTCTGCTCCGCAGGGGGACACGGCTGATGACAAGCAGAGCTCAAGTGCAAAGGTTCCATTCGTGCTGGTTTTCCTGTTTCAGTCCCTCCAAGCCCAAGGCATTCTGCACAGCCCGCCCTTTGACTTCTCCCTGCTTCGATGCCATGAAGGCAGTTCCAGCAGCAGCTGTGCCGCGTGTGCCCAAGTCCTGCCCCTGCCCTGGGCAGCCTCGATGCCCAGGGCAGGTGCAGGATCCACCGGCCCCAGGGTCAGGCGTGGGCCATGGACAGCCTCGAACCTCCCTGCTACCTGAGGCCCACACTGGTTTAACTGAATATACAATAACTGAAAATAATACCTTTATCCCTCTAATATCCCATAGAACTGAATGGATCAAACGAACATGCCAGTCAAACGGTTTATTTTAGACAGGAAACAGCCCTGCAGACCATTATTACAAATTAAAGGTATTATATTGAAGTCATTTTTAATCACTTATAAATGAATAACCCTTCTACCAACATTAAATCATTTTCTTCTGCACAAGTAACATTTCCTTTCGGCATACAGGATCTATTCCTCTGCAGACCGGGAGCTATCCTTCCCTCAGAGCCAGCGGCAGCTGATTACACCGCACCAGGACTCATAAAATTCCCACAGAACTGGCACTTGCATCTTCCCAGGGCAGCGCTGCCTTCTTTCATCCATAAGCAATAATGCCACTTTATTCTCTGTAATCAGCACGCAGATGATTATTTAGACGCAGCCTCATAATCCTCCTCGCAGCAACTACGGAAGATCTGGATCTGAAATCTGCAGCCAAGGAATTCCCCCTCCTGCAAGCAGGGACGTGGGAGCCGAGCCCCATTCCGCAGCACAGGGACGTGCACTGGGCTTATTTATGTTTGGCAGCCGGACAGAAAGTGGAACAGGAGTCTAGGAAAGGAGCGAGTTCAGACAACTTCGAGCAGGAACCGCACAACGTCCGTTTCGGCACAGCTCTAATAGGGCATCAATATTGTCATTTAAACTTAGGATCAGTACACAAATGTGCTATAAATGGGAAAATCCCTTGTGATACTGGTGTGAAACACGCAGCTCATTGATTTTGTTCTTGATGGTCGGCTATTAAAGCGGCAAACACGCTGACCTTGTGTGCACAGGCAGACAGTGTGCATGCAACATAAAGTTGAAAAACAGCTTTAAAATGACTGTTTAAAACTGCAGACTGCAAACCTTCAAATACAGACAGGCATTCCATAGTTTATTTTAAATTGGCAACCGCAATTTAACAAGCTATTCCAACAAAGGATTAGCATAGCATGTGCTTTTCCTTAGCCATCAATTATGACATGGGGAATGCAGGGCACAACTTCAGTGTCAGATTACAACGTGCTGCACAAACCCACTCACAGCTCTTGGCTCTGCAATTCCCACCTCGCAGGAGCCAGGCCACAACACTTCCCCAGCATCATCCTCCATGGACCTGCAGATTACAAGACCTTGGCTGCTTCTCTGCCATATTTCTACCATTTAAACGAATAAAGAACACATACTGTTATTTATTTCTATGCTCTCATTTCAAATAAAACCTCAAGTGCATCTCTTCGTTGTAGATTCCATGAGGTAAACATTTTTATTTTTAAAAAATTGATTAAATATTGAATATTTCTATAGGATGAAAACAGCAATTTCCACTTAGCACGATGGCAGTTGCAGATGTTTGTCCTGTTATTAGGCATAAAATTAACAGTTTTATCAACCTCAGATATGGAATGATTGCATGCAGATACTGAGGTGCAAAATGTACAAGCCTAAGAAGATGTGTATATAATTTAGCAAGATTTAAAAATCTTATCTTCACACAAATTTCACACACTTACAAATGCCTGCCTTATGAATTGAAAAAATAATAACAATTACATGTATTTTAAATAAGAAAGTTTTTATTATCCCCATCACATGGATGCAGAGTGGATTTCATGCAAAGAGGGAGGGGGAGCCCCTGTTTTAGCTATTTTTCCTGTCCTGCTGTCCTTTCTCCTGCATTTGCCTAAAGGCTCTCAGTAAATTACACTCCAAGTAAATGACTGTAATTTACCCGTTGAATTCCCTTGTTCAGGAAAAGCACACACCACACATTCCAGCGTTTCCACAGCTCAAATTTACCATTCTCGGTGTCAAGAACAATCCACGGGCAGTAATTTGAAACTGTTTGAGCCTTCAAATAAGGGAAATTAGAAATGTTTTGAGAGCTAAGATTTTCAGTGAGGAGATAAAACCTGATAAAATCTGTAACAGTTCAATTCCTTCTCCTTTCCATTTATGAGCAGGGCATTAACTGTTCTGCTCAGTACCCTCGCCTGGCCCCGCGCCGATCCTGCCCAGGAAGCGAGACTGGTAATAAACGGGAAGCTTTCTTAATGAGGGAAAAATTTTTAAAGGCCTAACAACAAAAATAAACACAGAGGAATGACCTTCCAGCAGAGCCGAGTGGCAGCACAGCGTCGAGTCCCGATCCACCCGCAGCCAAACTCCCTCAACTCCGCCAGGAATTTCCCCCAAATTCCTGACTAGGCTTAAATTCAGCCATTTGTTATCCGACGGCTCAACCCTGACAACAGAGCTAAGGCTGTACAGCTGGGCAAATCTCAAAATTAAAATATTCTATAAAACAGGATTTTAATTAACGTCTAGAGCGATTAAAGCGGAGAAATCCATACATGCTGGTGATGAATTATCCCACGCGGCTGCGAGGAACGTTCTGGGCCCGGTGACGGATTCGCTGCCTGGGCAGGCACTGACACCTCCCTGCACAGACCCCGCCGCTCTCACGCTCCGTAACCACAACCGCCTATTTCACTCTGTCTAAAGGCAGGTTTTCATATGGTAAAACTGTTATAAATCCTCATTATCCTAAATAAAATTACAGCACTTTAAACATTTCCAGGGAGAACATTCTCTCTTCTAAACAACTACCTTAGCGAGTAATAGGAAGCAATATGGTTGCACTTGTGTCACAGTTGGAAGTCTTTTTAAACTGTCGCCCTGCTAGCAAACCAATTCTACATATTAAAATGAATGGATTGCTTATTTCAAGGGGAAAAATCATTTATAAAATCAAGACCATTATTAAGATACTGTGACTTATTTCCACTCCAGAGTGCACGAGAAACAGATAAATGCAGCAAGCTATGCAGCCTGAAATGTCTTTTTTTTGATGCAACAATTTTCTTTTTCAAATGAGTCATCCATGCGTACAAGTAAATTAAAAATTGATCTAGATTCCACGTGCAAGGAGCTGAAGTTTTTACATGTTTCCATATTACAAACAAGTACAGAGCTTGCAAACATCTGGCTCCAGGCTTTTATTTCTGAAACAGGAGAGATCTTCCTCCTGCCCCTCCTCCTCGATGCTGGCAGTGCCTGAGGTGAACAGGCAGGATTTGGGCTGGGTGCTGTAGCCACACCCGACCTGCAGCAGGTCACTTTAATTTCTAGGGCGGAACTGACTGACCTCCTCATGAGTTGTCATCTTACTCCAGAATAACACCCAGCTCTGGCCATATCGCCTGTTTATTCAGGACCCTTTAACAGATTCGTTGTTCGGATTAAATCTAATCAGAGGTTCAGTTAACACCCCACAGCAGGTTTGGGAGTGTGCACCTCGTAGTCACTGAGTAAATTACAGGATCCCTATAATTTGATGAGAACATGTGGGCATTTTTCCACAAGCTCATAAATTACTGATTGCTTTTTGTGGGTTCCATTGATACTAATGTGTGCTTCCCTCCACGGCTCTGCCCCAGATTGTTGTTGGCACAAACATTGCCACTTGGAAACCCAGAAAATTACGGAAACATGTTTAATCATGAGGTTTAAAAACTTTGCACATTAATGATGGGGAAGGCTGCAGTTCCTGAGCTGCAAACAGCCTCGCTGTGGGTTGCCCAGGGCAAAAGGCTTCCAGCACAGATCCACTTTCCAGTACAATGGCGTGGCTGGGATTAGCACAGGAGATCCCTCATATGGGCTTCTCCCCTGTGAACTCTTGCCCACCAGCATTTCCATTTTTGTCCCTTTGGTTCCACTCCCCAAACCAGGCAGCAGCCTCTGCACACGCTGCACCTCGTGCAAACCTTATTTTAATGGAAAAGGCAGCTAATAATAAAGCAAGTAGCTGCTCAACCAAGAAACTGCCAGTTTTGCTGTTGTCTTTTTTTTAATCATTGAAAATTTCTCTGTTAATTTCCAGCCATTTGTAGAATCTGCTTCCATAATTGCAAACCTGGATGGATTGTTTCTAGAAGTTGAACCATGGCTGATGCCAGCAGAACCTACGAACACATAAAAGCTTCAGTTTCTAATGTCACAATCAAGCCAAAAACAATTACACCCATTTGAATTATGGCAACCAATAAACTTAGATAATCACCATATGCAACATAACATTTTGGCACTTGAACTAAAAACTCTTGTAGACAACTATAGATTGCTGCTAATGTTGAGCGTTCTTGTCCTACCCAAGGCTGCCAATAGAAATGCCAAAGCTGCTGAATGCTGCTCATCCTTGTAATGTTGTCAGTGAATGGCACATTCACACAGCCCCCAATCCTCTCTTCCCAGGCATGGTCTTCTCCAGCTGCAGCTTAATTTCCTGTGACTTGCCTAATTACTGTAATTAAGGATTAATTGCCATTAATTATTCACACATAAGCTCATCGCAAATCATGGGGTAAATGTCTTATGAAAGCTGCCATACAAGCCATGTATAAACACACTGGGATGCTCCAGGCAGGAGAATCTATCACTCAGCCCTGAAGCAAATCTCTGTGCTTCTCTTACAAAAACAGCTATAACTCTCAGAAACTCGACAGTCTTCCCAGGTAAGCATTAGGTTACAGAGCATGTTTTCCTGTGGAAGCCACAACGGTTTTATTAGTACTATAAATGCTGTTTTATCTTTCCAACTGCTATTTTTATGTTTCCATTTTTATTCTACGGTGCTCAGTTTAGGACAAGCGTTTGCTGGGAGGAGGAATGTTGGCCGCTGCACTCCCCTGGCCCACGCGGCGGCTGCTGGGGCCCTGCAGCGGTGCCGTGAGATGGAGCCGCGTGCCAAGGACAGCGCCCGGCCTGCGATGGCAACCCCCGGCGCTCCCGTGCGCCCAGACACCTTTGCCAGTGTCTGCATGCTGGGAGTACTCAGCACTAAATATCCTCTGAGAGAGCAGAATGTCCTGCCAGGCAGGGCCAGGAAAAACCCAACACCCAGCAAAATTGCTGGATCTGATGGAAGCAAACCGGGAGCAGCAATGGAATGAGCCCAGTGTTACCTGGCTGCCCTGGGCATTCCTCTGCTTTAGTGTAACCGTCTGCTGTCCACGTTCAAAGCATGGTGAAGGGTGAAGCAGGTTTCTTTGTAAGTCACCAAGATAACGTGGGATGTCGGTAGCGGGGGCACGTGGTGCTGGCTGATCCACATATGGCAACCAGAGGGGCACTGAAGCCAGGCCCCCTTCCCCAAAACTGTTCATTACTGTCAACCTCCCAGTTCCTTCACTGCCAGGTTTGAAACTGTATGGATTTGATTTAACAGAATGAACTGCAGTGCTGGGGTATGTTACGCCAGGAGTCAAGGAGATCCTACATCAACGCTTGCGTTACCACCGAAACACTGCCCCAGGAAATTTAAGTGTACGCAGGCAGAATGTTGCTCTAATTGTTATGTTAGTACCTTCTGCAGCAAATTAATGCATGAAACATTTTCATTTCGGTACATAAGTTTGTGTGTCTGAGTTAAACATTTATGTTAATGGACCTTCTGGCAGATCTGTAATGTTTCAAATACTCTTGTAGAACAGCTTTTTCTAAATACATCATTTAGCAGTTCTTTCCCCATTTTCTACCTGATCTGGGGGCATGCAGGAAGAGAAACTATTTCACAGTTTTAAAAACCTCCTGCTTGAGTAACTACAAACTCAGCTGCATTCAGGCAAGGTAGCAATTATGCCTGCACTGCCAACAGCAATGTAGGATTGTATTAAAAAAAAATTAAATAAAAGACACACTAATAGCCAGCATATGCTGCCATCATAACACCCTGCATCAGCACACTGTGCTCCCCAGCCACCACACTGCTGGCACCCATCCTGCTCCCCATGGACCATGCCAGCCCCGAGCACCCTGCGGGGCCGTGGCCGGAGCACGGTGCCCGGGTGCCCTCCCATACTGGCAGACTCCTGTCTGGGGCTGCCCTCTCTGCCAGCATGGCTCCTGGACACTGTCACCACACCGGCTGCCCTAGAAACCCTCCACTGATCTCCATCCTGTGACTGACAGGAGGACACCACACGGTGTTGGGATGGCTGCCAGGATCCTGGAGAGCGCCAGGTCGCAGCGCTGCGGGGCACAGAGCAGGGAAGGTGCCCTCCGATCCTGCAGGTGCCCATCAGGCTGAGGGTGATGGCCATTTCTGTTTGGTGGGGACACGTGCCAGGACATGGCTTGGGAGGGGTGAGGGCTGGCCCCAGACTCTCCCCTAACCCAGGCTGAGACATCTCAAATGTACAAGTGGGTCTCAGCCCATTGCAGTGCCTGGGGCTGCACATGTCTGCTCACTGCTGGTGCCTCCTAAATTGGTATTCCCCTTCTCTGGCCACCTTGTTACTCAGGCATCTGCCAAGCTCTGCCATGTCCCACTCCATTTACAGCCTACCAGCTCCCTTGACCTGCGTAATTAGGATTTATATGTTAATTGGAATAAATACAAAGATGGGAGGCCCAGCCATAAATTCCCAAGTGCTGTTGAGGAAGATCCTTAGCAGAGCAGTGCTGAGCCCAGCATGGCCGTGCGCCACGGTGCAGGGCATGAGGAGGAGCAGGCAGGAGAGTGCCCCTGCAGCCAGTGTGCCTCAGCCTGGGGCAGTACCCTGACCCCAATTCCCATATTTTTGGGCCACGTGGCCCAGGATGACAAAGGCTTTCTTGGGAGGTAGGCATGCAGCGCTGAGCAGAAGTGCAAAGCAGAGTCTGCTTGGCTGTGAGTTAATGTTCCTGAAAATACCTGGAGTAAGCCCAGGTTTTACAGCCACAGCAGCCACAGGCAGGGCCCAGGGAAGGGACACACACGAGGAAAGGTCACTGCCAAAGGCCGAGAGCTGGACTGCACCTGGGGTGAGCCATCCCTGTCCCCACTGCCTGCCCAGCCCTGCGGGGTCTGGGGGCAGGAGCTGGCTGGGGTCTGGGAGCTGGCTGGGAGCTGGGAGCTGGGAGCTGGCTGGAGTCTGGGGTCTGGGGTCTGGGGTCTGGGAGCTGGCTGGGGTCTGGGGTCTGGGAGCTGGGAGCTGGGAGCTGGCTGGGGTCTGGGAGCTGGGAGCTGGGAGCTGGCTGGGGTCTGGGAGCTGGCTGCTGCTCCAGCAGGAAGGAACCCGCGCGAGCTGCCTGACCTGGCACACACGGAGTCAAGCAACAGCTGCTGCACCAAGGGCAGCCAGACCTGCGGTGTGAAACCTCCCCCAGCTCCCAGCCCACTGTCCCTCTGAAAACAGTACCTGCAAAAACCGCAACTGCTCTTGACAGAAGCACCATTATGCTTGAAATATGTGGCTAAATACTACACAGTAAAAGCATTTCCCCTCTTGAATTAATTACATTTCACTTCCTCCCCTTCGTACGTAAAGGCTTTCACTGTCCAGCTAAAGGGGGCCTCCTCTCTCCGGCATATAGGAAATTTGGCAAGCCTCATTTATCCTGAAATTTATAATTCAACAGATACTTTTGCTAACACGTCTTGATAACATTGCAGTAGAAATGCAAATCTTAATTCCTGGGCATAGGAGGCTGAATGGAAATGTAAAAAATATTCTTTTTTTTTTTTTAATTCTGCTTTTAAATGTTACACTCTGCATGGTTTCCAAATCAGTTAAAACTTTCCTGGAAACTTTTATAATAAACAGTCCTGCTCCATAATTTGATGTTTTTAAATGAAACCATCCAAGCTAATCTATACAAATTAACAGATGTCCTCCTGAAACAGTTAGAAACAAAGAAATGCAGATGCGAACATCATCAGCATCCAAATGAGCTTATTGTAGGACCCTTTAAGGCACATCTGAGCAGAGCTCCAGCCTGTACTCTACCTTTCAACTTGCAAATGACAGTGTCACCAAACACTGTCCTTCCATCAATCAAGCTGGGTCATGAATATACAAAAGGCAGCCGAGAAGCTGGCTACCTCCTGCAGTTCAACTTGCCCTAATTATCTGGGCCTTTCTTTTTGTTCCCTGGAAGGGTGCACTCCCAGTCAGCTGCTGGGCAGCCCCGGGCTCGTTGCGGGAGGTTCCGCACACTGACCCTCCCGCGGACAGCCAACGCACGGGAAATGTGAGCACCAAATGTCATCTTTCTTATTCATCATTATAAAACTTCCCTCCCCTTTCAAAATACCAATCTGCTGCCATTTTCAGACCCTCCCCCGCACCCCTCCAAGCTGTCACTCCCAGCGCTCGCTGCCAGTCGAGTGAATTAGCATCCTAACTGATGTGCTGTTATTCTCCCGTGCAGCCCTCGATGCGGTAACTAATGACCTCCCCCCAGAAAATCCAGCCGGCCGCCAGCTCCGGCTGCTCCATCCCCAACGTGGGAGCCGGCGAGCCAGGGCCGCCCGCAGGAAAAGCTTTTCCCGGGGAGAGCAGTTCGTGGCATCGCATCCCGAGAAAATCGGTGCTAACGCGCCGCTGTCATGTGCCAGCGGCAGCGACAGGAGCCCGAGGGCTCCCAGGCCACCGAGCCCCTCAGCAGCGTCACCACAGCGCCCGTGCCAGCTCCAGGGCCTTGCTCTGGCAGCAGGGCCGTGTGTGGCAGTGGCTGCACAAAGCACAGCCGGCTGCTGCCTGCATCCCCTGCTGCTGGCGCTGCTGCCAGGCTGGGCCCGGGGCTGCCGGGGCGCCGAGACCCCGAGAGCAGCCCGGGGCAGCGGGTGGCTGTACCCTGTGCCCACAGCCCCGGCTGCGGCGGGGAGGGCTGAGCCCGAGCAGATGGTGTCCTGGAGCCTGGGGCGCTGCCGGAGGTGCCAAGGCACCCCAGCGGGCTGAGGGGACACTACCTGGCTGCCGTGGCAGCTCTCCCTCACAAATGCCACCTCTGAGCTCTGGGAGAAAGACCCTGGGCTGAGGCACAGGCCCCACCGTGCCCCAGGGCTTTGACCTGGAACGCTTCAGCTTTGTACCAGCTTTAGCTCTTCAACAATTAATTCCTGTCCTTTACACTTTTTCCAGGACATTTTAGATCACTTAATGCAAACAAAGAAGCAGAAGCTCTCCTTCCTGCCCCTGGGGACACAGTCATGTCTGGGAGCACAGCAGCCCAGCTCTGGGTGCCATTCTCATGGCGAGGGGCAAGAGTGACCCACGGGGTGGGAGCACTCCTGGACATGCTGCCCTTGCAGCTAAGGGGGGGTCCTGCCCTGGCTTTATGTGAGGACTTTATGTTTTTGTAACAGAGAGGGGACAGGCCCTAGGGGAGGAGCAGGGGCTCCACAAGTGGAAGCCGAGATCAGCACGTCCTGGTGCCCACACAAGGCCACGGTGGTACTGTGCCCATCTGCGCCCCTGCTGCGGGTGCTGTGCCACACTGCTGCCCTGGCCCCCTGTCACCCCATGTCCCAGCCCCTGTCACCCTTGTGTCCCAGCCCCTGTCACCCCATGTCCCAGCCCCTGTCACCCTCGTGTCCCAGCCCCTGTCACCCCATGTCCCAGCCCCTGTCACCCTCGTGTCCCAGCCCCCATCACACCTGGCACAGCATCCTGGCCTGCCTCTGTCCCTCAGCCCTGCATCAGGAAGGGGTTCCCAAATGTAAAAAGAATTTTGAAACTGAAAGGCAATTCATGTAAGTGAAATACTTCCACGCCTGAAATTCCCTGTAGGACCCCAGAAACTCTAGAAACATGGAGCAGGGAAGAAATCTTCAAATTCCTCTTTTAGAATTGAAATCACTTTATAGACTACCAGAGCTGGAATAAATGTGGGAGGAATTTTAATGACTGCAGGTATTTCCTGCCTATGAATGATTCCCACCTGGTGAGAGGATTGATCCAGGGGGTGGGAACGCCCAGAGAGGGCAAAGTCCTTTCACCCACCCTCCAGCGACTGGGCCCCCAACTTTGGCCAAACTTGGCCAGCCCTGCAGGGCTCCAGGCACAGACATAATGAGCCCCATGGATCTCTGGGCACAGATAAGGTCAGCCCCACAGTGGCATCCGGATCAGCTCTCATCAGGAGCCATACAAACACCTACAAAAGAGTCTTGGCCACAGACAGGAGAGCTGTGACCCCACAGCATCTCCCTCTGTCCAGGCACCAGTGGGCACTGAGCATTCCCACACATCCCTTCTCAGAGCTGCCCACAGAACAGCAAAGTTAAGGAAAGTAACTCCTGGAAATGACCTTTAGAAGGATAATTTATCACATAGAAATGAAAGCAAAAATAAAATCTGCATCCCTAATTTCTCTTTCCTTTCAAAGCCTGGTCTCTGACTCCACAAACTGTGTTATATATGTTTACATTTCTATAAAAGCAAGTGCTTCTCGGAGGACCAGCGAGGTAATTCACATTTGCATCATGTGTAGCTATGATAAATAATAAATATGGAGCTGATAAATGGTACTGTGCAACTGGAAGACCTATTTTTTATTGAATGGCTGACTAAATACTCATGTAAAAGTCATAACTTGATGCTTCTTTTACCCTGGGGCCACAGTAATTTATTGTTGTAATTTATATGCACTGCCTTGGTTAGGGGACAGTTTTAGCCCAGCCAAGGGACTGTCCCATCCCTTTGGGTGCAGGAGGGGGTCCCAGGGGATGTGCAGCAAGCAGAGAGGTGTGATGGGTCAAACCACAGTGTTTGAGGTGAGATGGTGCCAAGAGAGCAGGGGAAGGGCAAGCAGAGTCACCCCTGGCAGCATGTGGAACTGTGGGGCAGTGTGTGGTCATGGTACGTGGTCATAACAGAGCAGAGGGACTGTCCTTCCCAGAAGCCCAGCATGGGGTGACCTACAGGAGGGGATCTCCAGCACCACCAAATCCACACAGTGCTCTCACACCATCAGTTCATGCTCCACACCACACATGCACAAACAGCCCTGCGCACAGACACCCCTGTGCTCACAGGGCTGCACATCACAGCACGTCCCCAGGGGAGGGCAGGAGTCTTGCCCCCCATCCTAGGGCTGGGCCCCTCTCATGGGGCTGGGATTTCAAGTCCACTTGGATCAGGACATTCCGGCTGTGCCCATCCTGCACTGGCTTCACTGATAGCCTGGAAACTGTGACTGGAGCAGGAAAAGAGAGCTCCATAAAGCAGAGAGCTGCTGCCCAGGCTGGAGACAGCAACAATAAATCCTGCTGTGTACAATGGCTCAAACTTGTCTTTTAAAAATGTCCAGACAAAAAACTCACCCCTCCCAAAACACGAAGGGGCCCCATCGCTGCTAACAATCAACAGGATTAATTGGAGAAGGAATTTAAGAAATCCATTTCAGCAATATTGTGCCTTTGATAATTTAGAGGCAGCCATGATACCACGATTTGTACATGACAGTCATATGAAATAATAAACCTTGCTAGCTATAAACATTACCAAATTCTGACACTATTGATTTATTATGTCTAACAGTGACATCAAACCGAACAACTGACAGAAACAATGTTACAGCTTTAAGAGCAGTTTGTCAACGATTAATTCTGCCAAACGGGGTTTAGTTTTATGCTGGGACTGCTTGTCTAGCAGTTGTCAATCCAAGCAAAAATTACTACTGCCACACGTCTGCTCCCGCCAGCCCGAGGCGCCGCTCCGCTAGCCCTCATTACCCCGATCACCGTGAATACAGATGCAGGGCCAGTCCCTATTTAATATGCGTGTTAATTATGCAAATTATTAATTGGGCTGGTGCTTGAGGACTTGTGTTTATGCCCAGATTAGAGTCAATAACTGTATCACACAGCATTTTAAGCCTGACCTGTGACAGAAATAAAGCTGTGCTGAAAGCGACGTGTTCTGCTGTGGCTCCTCGGGGCGGCTGCGAGGCTCCAGCACCACACGAGAACCGGGATCGGGATCCCTCCCATCGGCACCTGCCTGGCACCATGGGCTTGTTGGCTCCTAAACAGATCCTCATCACTCTCCTGGCCTTTTCCAGGTATTTTACAGCCATTTTCTCTTCCAGCAGGAAGGTGGGTTTGTGCTACTTCTATTGCACTGTCAATACAAAGCATGTGACATGATGTTATACACTGTAAATTTGTTTGATTTTTTTAAATCAAATACATTTAAAGGTGCAAAGATCGAGGGTGAAGCTACGAGGCTTTTCCAATTAAAATTTACAGCAGACAATGTTGTAAATTTTATACAGTTGTAATGCTGGCTGCAGTTGTGCTGAAATGGGAACTATTGATCAGCCTGATTTCCCAGGATACAAGAGGGGGAAACAAGGTATTGCACCAGCAGAAACAAAACTTTCATTTGTAAAGCCTTCTATTATACTTTACTGCCCTCATTTGGTTCCAGATGCATCTCTCTTAGCAGGAGAAATAAGGTCACTGCCTCTTCCCCAAAGAATACAGGAGCAGAGGAGGTGAAGGGGAGCTCCACAACAGTCCTGCACCACGGCTCTGCCGGCTCGCCTGGCACAGGACCGATGCCAAGAATGGTGGCACAGGGGTCACCAGAGCCCAGGGACCTGCACCCAGAGTGCCCAGGGGGCCTCAAACACAACACAAGGGCTGCGGGCCCCAGGAAGTCCTTCTGGCAACAGTGAGGCCGTGTCTCCAGCAAGGGTGAGATTTACAGACACATCCAGCCTGATTCCCAATTGGAAGCCAGAAGATGCCCAGTGGAAGCTTGGGGCCGTGGCCGGGAAGAGGCCACCTGGGCCGGCAGTGTGGAGGCACTCACTGGGGCCAGACTATGTGCCAGTTCTGGGTTACAGCCCCCCCATGCCATGCTGGCCACAACTGCTCCTCCTCACCACGAAAACACAGGGAAGAGCCCCGGCAGTAGTCCATCCAAGGTGCCTCAGGTGCATCCAGGCACGAGGACACCGATCTGGTGTGTGCAGCATCCCACGGCACCAGGCTGGTGCCAGGGCAGCTCGTGTGTCCATGGGGCAGCTCCCTGAGGTGCCCCAGTCCACCACAGAGGAGGTACCCAGTGGCATCGTCATCACCCTGGCACTGCTGGCCTCCTCCTCCCTCAGCTTTTACTGCGATCCAGCCCACATATGGTCCCTTCTCTATGGACACCACAACTGTTTTTAAGGGAAAGTCTGGCACCAACAACACTGCTGCCTGGCCAACAGCTCTGTTAGTCCTCACTCAGAGAATTTACATATGAATTAATGCCACCTTCACACTGAAATATGATGTTCTCATTTGGTTAGACATTTTCTGCACTTCATCCTTCATTGCAGCCCCACGGTTGTGCCAGATCCTGGGTGCAGAGGTTTCTAGGAACACTCATGCTGACTCTCATGTGGGGATGCTCCTCACCTAGGTTCCCCCACGGCCACCATCACCTTTTCCAGGACAGGGCACCCACTGCGTGCTGGGGACCAAAACCCATCACCTCCTGCAGCAGTGCCAGGAGGAGACATGGTCCCTGGGAGCCACTGGCTGTGTCCAGCGCTGCCTGGTGAGCTAAAACCTGCCGTGTCACCTGCCTGAGAGCAAGTGGATCCAAAACACAACCAACAAAGCCAGAGCTAAGTTAAAAGGAAAAAAAAACAGACAATGGATGATCCCAATAATGGGAAAAGATAACAAAGCCCCTGGATCCCAGCATCTGGCACTAAATGCACTTCTCTGTAAACTGAATGGCGCCTCCCAAACTGCGCCAAGCATCACTCCTCTGCCAAGGCAGTAAACAGCTTTTATCAGCAATAATGATGGCATAATCCCAGCTAAAAAGGGAAGTAACATATGGCAGCAGCCCTCCAAACCCCATCCCGACAAAGTAGGGGGCATTTTTATTACAGCGTCCACTTGCAGAAAACCTGCCAGCCTCCTTCTCTCTTTTCTCCTCTTTTTTTACAGGTTATCATCTTCGCTGTTTGAGCCGAATGTGGCATTTGGGAGTTTTAAACTAATGAGTTCATTTTTCTAGGAAAAAAAAAAGAAGAAAAAACAGAGGGAGCTTCGATAGACAGGAGAGACAGGATACCCAGAACTGACAGGCAACACCAAGCCCAAGCGGGCTGGGGAAGGGAACATTCAGGCCTAACACAGAGCTGGGAAATACACACTGCAATTTCAAATATTTCAAATACTACTACACAGTTAAGGCTTAAGTGAGATGCAGTGTTTGGAAAACAAACACATGGGAAGAAATAACTCGGCCCTGACGCAATTTTTTTCTCTAATGATGTGATACAGTACGTAAGAGTACTGCTAATAGGTCAGGTGTAAAGCAGGGCAAATTTTGTTTACAAGCTGATTTCAGAACCAAAATGAATCTAGCATTATTAACCTTTTTTAATGGCTGGCACCCTCATTTATATTTGTGGATCTAATATTCACAAAACTGATTTTAAGGCCAGCTGTATATTTATCAAGAGCAGAGTGAGACGTGATGCCTGCGTGAAAGGCGTCAGGTGGACGACGGAGGGTTGGTGTCACATGGTCTCGCCTTTAATTGATAGAGCATGGGCTCATCTTCCCTTTCCTTTATGGTTTGCTGAAATACCATCTCCAAGTAAAGAAGAGATTCCAATCTCACTTTGGCTCTGCAATCTCATCACGCAATTATTTGAAAACACTACGATTTGCTAATTATCATGCTAATTATTTTGCCCTATACGTTTGTCATCATGTTGTACAATTAAACCCAGAGCCAAAGCTTTGTTTTGCACCATGCAAACACGGGTGTGATTGGGAACAAGAGGGGAAAAATGGAGGAATGCACTAATATTTTTTTGACATCTTTACCTATAAATATTTTTTCAGACTGAAAAATGTATCTAATAGCCCCACTCGCTGATGTGCACTGCAGTTTACCACAGTGTCTATATTTCTGTTGTCAGTTTTACAGTATCTCCCTTCATTAAACCTATCAAGTTTTCCTTTTGATCATGCAACCAAGGCCAGAAGACAGATATCTTCCTGGAACAGAGCAGTCTGCCAAGTCTTTCACAAGCCCAGCTTTAACCTCCCTATTGATTTTCTCAACACTGCAGCCATTCATTGTTTGTGACATTTGGCTGTCGGCTCTTTAACACCCTTCAACCAAATCAATTTCATATTTTTGTCAATGCCCTGCTAGAGGATGAGTAGAATGGGAAGAGACTTAGCATGATTTAGAATGTTGATTTTCTAGAGCGGTTTTATCTGTAGTTTTTACAAGCCTTATAAAGTTAATTCAACATGTTTATTTAAGCATATGCAATAAATTGGGAAAGAAGCTTTACCAGAGTTAAGTTTCAAATTCCCCAAATCTAATTCATGAAGGAAACTAAATTATTATATCAATGTCAGTAAAAACAAATGTGCTGCCATCCTGTTCCCTCCAAATCCAAACCACAACAAGGCGGGTCCTTGCCCAGCCCAAACCCAGGGGACTGCTAACACACAACTACAGCTTCAACCCGGTGCACCCAATGCTGCTGTGATGAGACTGTCACCACACGGTGTGGGAAGGAGAGGAGCAGAATGCTGAGGTGGG
Organism: Lanius collurio; assembly: GCA_020086605.1. Classification (NCBI taxonomy): domain Eukaryota; kingdom Metazoa; phylum Chordata; class Aves; order Passeriformes; family Laniidae; genus Lanius; species Lanius collurio. Next base: position 7,954,602 of record JACBWW010000035.1, on the reverse strand, counting down.
ACCTCCACATTCGGCCACATCCCCCTTCCTCTCCAAGCCCAAATTCTGTCATGCTGACCCACACCCCAGGGATGCCTTTTGGGGACTGAAGATGCTCATGGCCAGGCTGGGCTTTGCTATGTTTCCAGCCAGGGCAGAGATGTGCCAAGGCTCACACACGTTGCCCCAGAATGTGCCCAGCCCCCAAGCAGCAGATACTGTAGTGGGGATCATTTTACACAACATTCTCACCTGACAGACCAGCGGCATTAAATGTGGATTAGCAGCCTGGCAGCTTGAACAGCTTCTTCAGAGCCAGTAGCTCCACGGTGTAAATATGTATTTAGGGCACTTGCAGGCTGCGTGTTCCATCGCAGCAGATCGTGCTCGTGCCTCCCTGCACACCTGGATTTATGCTGCGCTCATAGAAGGCCTGCAGACTCTGTGGGCTCGGCAGACACTGCTACAGGAGCAGCTACTGCCTGCAATGATCTGACCCGATCCTTTGTGGGTGCCCACACATCCCCTCACAAGGCTGGTTTAATCTCCAGCCCTCAGGAGCCAGTCCAGACAGTACAGAAATGCTCTTGCCAAGCAGGACAAGGGACGTGTCCCCTGCCCTACCCCACCGCAGAGGTCACACTCCCACACATGGCCCCGGCTCCTGGGGAGCAGGGACTGTCCTTCACAGCCTTCCCTCTATTTTTAACTGCTGATAAATTGGAGAGACTCTTGGTTAAACCGTGAGGGTTTCAAGGACGTGGAGGACGGTGACAGCAGCAGCTGACACTTCATTACATCAGAGACGAAAGCGGGAGGGGACTCCCGTGTCCCCCCAGGGTGGCCGGAGGGGGTGGGCAGGGCTGTTCTCCTCCTGCCCGTGCCCCTCGGAGTGCCCAGCCTCATGGTGCCATGGCAGGCACCCCCATGCAGGGCGGGGGGCTGTGCCCCCGTGGCTCAGCAGTTTTCTGGAGACATTCCCCTTTGTGAGCCCCTGTGAGGCTCCCCTGGATCCATCCCTCTGGCTGCGTAAACCTCCCAGGGCAGGGGCTGTGGCCCTGCCAGCACCACACCTGACTGTACCTAGGAAAAGGCCTGATGAGAAATGAATTTGAAAAACCAATTGTAAAAAACAGTTTTAAAGTCTCTCAGCCTTGCCCCCGGGGAAGGAGGACATGGTGTGTTTAAAATACTGTGCTTAAAATAAAAAATACTCTCCACACTGGCAACCTATTTTGCTGGGTTCCTGATATTGCTGTTTCCAAGACCACAAGCGCACCAGACCCCCTCCTCCCCAGGGACACCACAGGACACAAGAGCCAAGGTTAAAAATAAAGCTTTCAGGATGGTTTCCCAGCCTGGCATCCTTCAGATGCAGACTGCACCCAAACCAGCCTCTGCTAAACCTCTGCTGATGGAGGGACGGGATGGGATGGGATGGGATGGGATGGGATGGGATGGGATGGGATGGGATGGGATGGGATGGGATGGGACAGGACTGGTAGGTGGATTCCCATACATGGCACCCAGAGAAGGGAGCAGGAGCACAGTGGCCAGATCAGCTGCTGCTCTGAGGCACCCCAACATCTCTCTCCTGTAGCTGAGGCTCCTGACAGTGTCCTCCCTCTTCACGCCAAGTCAGCCCTCCCTGAACAAAGGCATCTCCTCCTGGTCTATGAGCATCCCAGCACACCAAGAGGGACACCAGCACCAGAAGCTGTCTGCAGGGGGGCAAGGCACCCCTTGACTCCCCGTGAGTGGGAGAGGGTCCCTCAGTGGGGGTGGCAGGGCACAGCAGCAGAGCCCCCAGAGCTGCCCAGGGCCTGGGCTGTTCACAGCAAACACAGGCAGACTTCATCTGTGGAGCAAAAGGGCGTTTGTCTCATACCTCTGCATGTGTCATGTGCGATCTCGATTCACTCCTTCACCCAGGAGCCTTCCCCAAACCTCACCTGGCTCCCAACCCCGTGGGATGGCCGGAGGCTCTCTGGCCGCAGGGGTTCCCTCAGGACAGCCGAGCCCGGAGCTCCAACACCCCCAGTGGATTCTGGCACAGGCTTGCCCCGCTCCAGGGGGACCCTCAGCCTTTCCAGGCTTTTAACTTGAGCCCTGCCACCTTTAGTGAGTCTGTTCTCACACTGTTTCCCACTGCCACAGCACCAACGTCGGCAGTAGTCCAGGAGAGAAACATCTGCCTGGTTTAACAGCAAAACCTATGAAATTCTAGAGGGTTGGCAGCTGGGGTAAATGACTGTGGCTTCACAACTGGCACCAGATGAGGGTTTGGAGCTGGGACTCAAGTCCTTGGTGGTGTTTCATCAGAGCTGCCTTTCAGTGCCATGACGAGGAAACACACCCAGACTTCATTCTTTTAAATCACTGTTTTTCAAAATTATAGCAAAAACCTGTCCAGTCTTGAGTGGAAGAATTGAAGGATCAAATGACGAGCAAAGGGGCTATGAGGAGGAGCACTACCTGTGCCCATCCCTCTGACACCTCTGTTGCCCACAAGCTGGGCCCATGAGGCCAAAATGGCCCTTTATCAAGTGGGCCTCCAGGCAGGAGATAGGTTGCTCCTACACTTGGATCAAGGAGCTCCCAAAATACCAGAAATACGATGGAAAGCATTTTTCATGCCCAATGGAGCAGCAAAAGAGCAGCCTGGAAAATGCATTTTAATATATTTACTATCTTTTTTAGTTTTTTAGACCAGATAGGAAGAGGAAGAATTTCTTGCCACAGCCACAGAATATTCTGCTATTCCCCTGTTGTTTCACTGTGGGATTTTTCCCGCTATGCCCCAATATACTCATTTTTTTAGCTGCAACGTGTTTGCTTTGATGATGCCTTAACCTAGAAATAGTCTGCAGTTGTTTACCCACTGGTAGAGCTTCAAATATTATATTCTCACATTTTTAAATCAGTGCAGACACCTGAGACAAAAAGTGTCCCAAAAGCTGCCTACAAGAGCTACATGCTGGTCACTCTTTCTTGTCAAGGTTGATTTATTGCCTCCTTGCTGTTCAATTTCACATTTTGTCCTCATCATATCCGTGGCTCATGATCATTCTAGGCTGACCCTTGTAGGGCAGGCAGGGAATATTGATAAAACAATTATCTGTTAGCCGTTCATTTGATTTTCCATTTCAATTACGGATTGCACGAGGCAAAAGGAAAAAGATTGCATCATTGATTTTTCTACCTTACAACAGTAAAGAGTTGCTTTGATGGTTATAAAATGAATGCAACTCAACCATGCTTTTAAAGGTCATATTTTTTGTTTTACTATATTTCTTAAAAGCCTTAATATATGCAACTGTACGGGGGGGAATGCCCGTATCATCAGCTTGGATAACCAGATACAAAGCACACACACAAACACACACACAGACACACACAGAAACACGGCTAAAACCCCTGCTCTAATGTATTTACAATAAATCTGCTCTTCCCCAGCAACGCCTCGGCATCACTCTGGAGCCCAGCGCCGGCCAGCGGGGCCTCTCCTCGCGTGGGGCCCGGCAGGATTCGGGAGCGGCGGCTGCCGGGATCGCCACTGCCAGCGGCGCCCGGGGAGCGGAGCCGTGCGGGGGCACAGCGGCGGTGCCCAGCCGTGCCCGGGGAGCGGAGCCGTGCGGGGGCACAGCGGCGGTGCCCAGCGGTGCCCGGGGAGCTGAGCCGTGCGAGGGCACAGCGGCGGTGCCCCCGCCAAGGAGGGCTTCGTTCAGGCCCCCCGGGCCGGGCCGGGCCGCGGTGCCGCTGGCCGGGCAGCGATGCGGGACGGTCACGCTGCCGCGGGAGCGCGGCCGAGCCCGCGGCTCCATCACGGTTCAGCGCCCGGCACCGCTCCGGGGGATTTTCACATGGCCGACCCTCGGAGAAGTTCAGCCTTTGATCAAGGTTTAGCGTGCCTGGAGTGGCCGCGGAGCAGGAAAGGGCTCCCATTTTCTGTGTCACAGGGTGCCAGTGCTGATCTCCTTAAAGCCCCTGAGTTTTCTTCCAAGACTGGATTACGCTCAGCAATTAAGGTAATGAACTGGCTGAGGTAACAAAGCATAATGATCTCTTTTGTCCTCTGAATGCTTATGAACTCGCTCTCTCACAATAGTCTGGAATGCAGAGCTTTCTCCAACACCGGGGCTTAAAACTGTGTAAAAATGATTACTTCCATTATGCCTTCATGGCTTGACATTTTTAATTTAAACACCTGTAATATTTAAGCATACTTCTCAGAACCCAAATACCCGCTCTCAAAGAATGCTAGCTTACATTCCTGCAATATTTTGACATCTTATGAGTATTATTTTAATGCCTGAAAAGATAATGTGATGAATCCATTGCAAATATATCAAAATGTGTGTATAGAGGACTGTTGCTTGCGTTTTGTTTGAAAACAATGGATTTTTCAAAACAAGGCACAACAGCTGAGCGAGCAGTCAGCGTTTCATCAGGCACTCTGTCGTGTCAATAAGGAACCACATTGTCTGGGCATATGTGCAAACGCAACACAACTTTTGCTCCAAACCAGCCCTTTTCTGCAATATCAAACCCTGCCGTGCTCACTGCCACCCCTCCCAGCACAGGGTGTTTTGATGCAGCTATTTCACTTTTTAAAAGCATTTACTTTAAGTTTTATTTATTTATTTTGAAACATCTGGCTACTACTTTTACATTTTTCTCAAATTTTTTGCATGATATAAACCTTCTGCACTGCAGAATCTGCTGCACTCTGATCTTTCATCTTAACACATTTCCAGCCCCAAATTTCACTTCAATCTCACCTCATCTCTCCATACTACATTAACCCCTGGCAATTGCCTTCCAAATGACCCCATTAAGCTGTAATTGCCTCAGCAGGCCTGCACTTTCGCTTGTAATTCTGTACCTCTCATCTCCCAGACGTTCTCTCAGCATCATTTCGTGTTCTGGCTCCCTTCACTGAGCTCAGCTTATGACCTCGCTGCACCATGGCCGAAATGACTACTAAAAGCATAACAGAGACGGAATTCCATTACTTATTTTTAAAAGTTCTCTGGTGCCCTAATGTAATATTCTTTGGGGATTGTTGTCAAGGATACCAAGCACCAGCCATTAAAACCTTTTGTTTCCCAAGGCATTCCGTCTTTTATTAATAAATAAAGATAAAGAGAAGCTCATCCACCCTCCACAAAGTCAGCGTGTGTTTGCAATGCTCTGGTACAGCTCCAATCCTTACTGTGCCCCCAGACGTTACCCGGAGCAGGGGAGGGCAGGCTGGCAGCTCTGCCCAGCTCCAGGGCTGCCGCGCACGGAGAAATTAAACCATTGCAGATGATTCTGCAGGAGCAACTCAGCACAGTAATGCTGCCTTTAGCATATGCTGCCGCTGTACCCGTAATGGAAATGAAAGCCGAGGTCCGAGCAGCCTTTTGTGGCCACCGCGCCGAGGAGGAGGAAAACTCACACTGTCATATCCCACTGTCAGGGCTAACAGTCTATCAAGGATAATGGGAATCCCCAATGGGGGCGAACAAAACAGCATGGAAAAAGCTGGCTAATCCTTTAACTGGGTTTGTGGCTCAAATGTGTTAAAGAGGAACCTCCCGCTCCCGGCTGTTGTGAGACGGCCAGGAGACATATATTTCAGATTGAAAATTAATTGGTGCTGGATCCAAGCAAGCCTTTGCAGCAAGCAGTAACCTTTTCATTTTATGGTCATGACACTGAAATATTAAGAGCCCTCTTCTCCCATAAACTATATAAACAGAGGCTCTCTGAAAAATGGAGGTAGTTTTTTTCTGTGGCAGAGAAGGAGTTTTACTCTTAATTCATAATAAAACTTATGGCTGAGGCTGCATGGGGCAGGAGGTTCCTGCTCAAGGGGCACCGGTGCCCAGGGGGGCTCTCCCAGCCCTAGGGGGATGGGGTACCCCAGGTGTGACAGTGGGGCCAGGGCCCTCTGAGCATCCTCTTCAGCAGGGTTTGTTTGGCACTACCAACAGAGCCAGAGGTGGCCACATCTGGATCACCTTCTGAGTTGCTCTCTGTCTGTCACACAGAAGAGGCAGAAGCTGGTGGGGCCAAGAGGGAGGCTGTGCACACACCATGACTGGGGGCAGCAGAAGGGCCCATCAGAGCCTGTGCAGTGCCCTGTGACCCTGGTGAGGTGACCTCCCACTCGGGACACCCTGCTCACAATCACCAGCCTTGGGCAGGGTGCCACAAGGGTCCTCCCTGCACACCTGACCTGTAACCTGTTCCTTCAGCATCTGCTGCTCGTCACCAGCAGGGACAGCGCTGGAGCCCGTCAGCCTCCATCTGATCAGGAGATCCATATGCTTTGGGTTGATTTTTTTAACTCTATTTGTGGCAATAATGAGCTCACATGGATTTTTAGCCAAGAAATACATTTTATCCAGAATTCTCAAATAAAAGCAAGATCCTGAAAGCTTTTCACTTCTTGCCAGGAGGATGGAGAAGGTCAGTGTCTACAGGCGTTTGCATGTCCATGGTGTTGGGAGGTGACACTGCCCATGGGAGCATGTGTCACACTAGGACCAAGGCCATTGTCTGTTTCTCTGCCAGCTCCACATAGACTGTCACTAGGGCAGAACAGGGTCTGTGAAGGCTGTCCTGCCACCCCAAAGCCACCTCCCCCAGCCATCCTCCATGGAGATAAGATGATAAAATCCATCTAATCACTGAGCTGCTGCAAAGGTCCCAAAGGAGGTGAAAAAAACCCGTAACTTTTCCACAACAGGATGGTTTCTGCAGGCATATGCCTGGGCCTGGCTCATTCCTCTGGCTGTGTGTGAGCCACGTGTGAGCTGTGTGTGAGCCACATGCTGCAGCAGCCTCACGCCTTAGGCTGTTTTTATTCTACACACCAGGCAGGAAATTTTCATTTCATGCATCACTCATGTTTTGTCCTGATTCTGTGAAGTCAGGTCTTGCACTGAAGGTAAAGCCTGGAGGAAATCAGATTGATTCGGAGTTGCTATTGTTTGGAATTCCAGTCTGGGCTCATTGGGCACTGATTTTGTTTGCTTTCAGCAAAGCTTGTGGTACCAGAGTACAGAGCTGAGACAAGCAGCTGAATGAAGTCAATCCACGTACTTCAGTTATTTTTGTTTTCTTTAAAATGAACTTTGATTTCATCACATTCTGCCCATCTGTAAAACCCAGATAATGCCATTTTTGTCGACATCCTGAGGAAAGATTATCAGCCCCAAGAGAAGTCATGATCAGCAGAGCTGGGTGTGTCCTGGTTCCATTTTAAGCGCTGGGATCTGGCTCTGCACATGCTGAGACTGTGGGTGGCCAAATGTCACCTGCATGTGCACAGCATGCTGGCACCCAGGGCACTGGGGCCATGGCGTGTACCTTTCCACACAGCACTTTGGCTTTTCTCATTATCAGCTTAAACAGGACTGCATCCCGAACAGAGTCTCTTGGGCTTTTCCATGCAGAGGTTCTAAGTACATTGCCAAAAACACCACTCAGAAATGTTACAAATACCCAAACAGGTGAAATAAATAAAGACAAAGCACCTCCAGCTCCCAGCCTTTGCAATATTTCTTGTTTGTCTAGTTACTGGAGTAACCACGAGTTAGAGAGACACTTCGTTGCCATCTCCAGAGTTCTAGACATGTCTAATGAAAACAGCAAGTCATGAAACATCACATGGCATCAATGCCACAGCCGAGGCAACTCTGAAAAATGAGTAGAGCTTCTCACATTCCAGGATCCTTTTCCTGTCTTCCCAGAGAAAAGAACTAAACTAACTCTATGCTCCATATACTCCTCACCTACCTGGTGTGCAGGAGCCACCCCAAGCTCCTTGGACAAGGCACAGCGAAGGCAACAGCAGCACTCCTGCCAGGCTGCCCTGGCACACACAGCCAGAGCTCTCACTGCAAGGGCACATTTGCCATTTTCGATGGAGAAAATGACATCCCACTCTGCATTGCCTCCCCTTGAACCTTGCACCAAGTGAAACCCTGTTTCACCAAAGCCATTAGTTCCCATCCTATAGGACATGTCCGGGGAGCTACATTCTTCAGTCGTTCTGGCTCCTCAACACGTTTACTTTTAACTCAAAATTAATTCCTAATCCCTGAACTCCCACAGAAGTTCTCAGTTATTGTCTTCCCTGCTCTGCAGCCCCAGCCCGCTGGCAGACACAAGCACTGCAATGGAACACACACCCTTCAGTAACAGCAACACCCTGCCTGCACTCACTCAGTCCATGTTTCATCAATCCCTGTGCAACAAACCTGAATGAACCATAGGTGGATTCTGTAATTCAGAGTAAGAACTGGGCAAGAAAGAGGGAATTCTGTGGATAATCAGACACCCAAAGCCCTGCATGATGACTGGCCCAGCAAAGCACCACTGCAGTGAAGATAGCGATGGAAGTGAAGAGCACCTCTGGCCCCACTATCAACTGCTTTGTATGAAACAAAATACTCTTTTTGTAGGTAAAAATGATACAAAGCAGAAGCTGACGATAAATTTTTCCTTTCAGTTTTAATCAGGCTTCCTGTTGTAAAAGCTCAGCAGACAGTGACGCGAGACACTGCCTCCCAACTTCGGTTCACCTTTGCCGTTCCACCAGGGACACCGTGTCAAGATTGTTCAGCTTTTTTGATGAGTGCTGCGTGAGTAACTAATGTGTAAATGCAGATACGTATAGAAAGCGGTTTTGACAGTGATGTATTGCAACTGGTTCCAGATGTCGGCGAGGGATGCTTGGCCAGGCACCTGGGGCTCGCCTGCCACGGAGCTGCACCAGCACCAAACTAGTATTCACATAGATCACAAGGCTTTAACTCTCCAATTATAATCTTATTAAACAACCATCACTCGAGCTTCTGCCTCTCCTCTTTCAGGATGCTGCAAAATATCTCTGTGTTGTTGCTCACATTTTAATTTTAATTAAGGAGAGATAAGCTGCAATGTGGAGCTTAGCACTAAACCCTGCAGTTTGGCTGTCAATGGGAAACTTAAAAGCAAGCTGTTGAATTGGTCAAAATTAACCTTATATTAACATTTCACATTTTTTATATCACTACACCAAAACTTGCACATTGCACATGCCAAACATTTAATTAGATATCCCCTAATTCCTGAAGTAAATGTTGAAATGGTTCTACAATACTGCATTTTCCATGGAAGACATGAGCTGGTACTGGATTTGCATCTGATATTGGAGCAAACTGCCAATGAGGTCATTCTAAAGAGGAAGGACTTGCACATGATTGTAAAATTCATTGAAGACACACTGAATCACTGAAAACCCCACGTCTCCAGCTATGACCCATATCCATTCTGCCACAGAGTGGGCACCTGCAGGCAGCAGAGCACAGCGTGCCCTGGGACACAGGGCCACTGCTGCTCGGCGGGGTTCTGTCCCCGTGCACCCCCCTGCCAACACACTCACCCCTTCTGGGGCACTGACAAGGGGACATTTCGCATAAAAACAAAGATTAAAATATGCATTGAAAAATTAAGTAATTAATTAGTGCAATAACAGCCAGACTTGCTGCACAGTTGATGCTGACAAGTTGCAGGGGGACGCGGCCGGAGGAGCCGGCAGGCAGAGCGCACGGTACGTTCCAGGAGCAGCATTTAACCCAGAGCACTGATAAAGTTGCACTTCGTACAGCAGAAGCGTTTGTAGCTCAGCTCAGCATCAGTGTTTGGTCTAAAGGGAATTTTCTCAAACAACCTGTCTGTCTCCCTCCTCGCTCGCTCGGAAGCACGGCGCTCCAATCGCCGCTCTCGGGGGATCGCCCTCCGGCTCGCTCCCTCCACGCCGGTGTGATTCCAGGCGCCGCTCATTGATCACCATCGCTGCCGAGAGCAGGCGTGTGCTCATCCCAGAACAAAGAGAGAGGGAGACCTGTGCTGCGGCTCTCCTCTATCACACCAAGGGTTCAGGGCGCGATTAATAGAAGCGCTGGCAGGGATGAAGCCGTAGCACCAGTGCCGTGCTCCCTTTCCACCCAAACCCCTCCATCCATCGCCCCCGCACTGGGTCAAAGCCCTTGTGATTAATAACCTTATGATGAGTAAACTACTGCCTAATCAGGGGTGTTGGGCCTCGTGTCACTCAATGTATTGACTGGGGGGAAAAGGTAGACTGACCAGTATCTGATACTTTTCCAGTTGGATCATCAAAATTAATTCTAACCTGCATTTAAATGATCAACCTGTAAAATTTCATTACTAGCATGGAACCTGCTAATGAATGGCACCAGACAGCACAAGAGCTGTAAACTATCGCCCATGTCCTTCTGCTTACAGAGCTCCTGTTATGACAAACATTTATTGGCCATTTGTGGTACTACATAAACCACCTGGAGCCAGGCTGGGCTTTTGTTCCAGCTCCTGCAGCCAGAAGGATGGAGATGTCCTGGCTGGGAAAGAAAGTTTCAGGGGCATTTGATTGACCTGTGAGCTTTCTTCAATGACACACTCTGCATTTCAAGACAGTGGATGGGAACCAAAGGACCTTTTGCTTCACTAAAGCAGAAACTGATAAAAAATGGCCTTTTCCTGCAGTCAGTAAGGCAGGATGGGAGCGAGATGATACAGATATCTCACGCCCGGCATGTTAATGTGCAGGAGCATCCTGGTGTGAACAGCCTGGCTGCACAGGCAGTGCTGCTCCCAAGGGCCGGGCGCCGGGGGCAAGGGCCAGGGACTGTGGCTGTGCTGCCTGTCCCCAGCCCTGCTCCCCACAGCCGAGGGCACCCAGGGCAGGGCAGGGGCAGGACATGGGCTGGAACTTCACCAGAGCTGTGGCTGCAGCTTGGGCTGCTCCTGGAGCACACGTGCACATGCACAGTGTGTGCCAGCACTTCCAGTATGGCATCACCTCCCCAGCCCTCCTCATCCCTTTGGCACTGGGCACAAGGAGCTACCAGCACTTCCAGTCTCAGCTGGAATATTACATAGAGCACTGCAGCAATTTTTACTCTGATTTTCTACTTCCATTTTAGTCCCCTGGCTGACAAACTGGCCAGAAGTTGTGTCTGGAAAATCCCAACATGATTTGGGCAGCTAATGTCAAAACAGAATATCAGGCAATAATTAAGATGGTTGGATAATTGTGAGGAATGTTAATTCTTCCAGTCTTTGTAGCTGGGAACAAGGGCTGGTTTGCAACCAAGCCCCCCCATCAGGACGTCACACACAGAGCGGGGGAGCGAGCTACGGAGCACGGGGCCTGGCAGGTGCCCACACATATGACAAACCACGAAATCCTACAGAAAATTTCCACTATTCTGGGAGCACTGCTGCTGTTCTGTACCTTTCACTGCCTTCAGAAGACAAGGAGGAGGATTATGATGAAACACACAATGGGGATTATATGCATGTTTTTTCCAGAGGAGATGAGTCCTGATCTAAAACCCAATGAAATTAATTCTAAGGTAGTTTCCAGCCCCTGGATCACTCCTCCAGCTCTGATGAGCCAGCTGACCAAAGCCCTCTGCACCAAAAAACACCCCTTCCCCTCTTTTATTCTGGTGCCCTTGTGTACAGGGATGCTGAGTTAACTGTAGGGAATGGAATTAATATTCCCAGCAATGGGTGTGCCACCAAACAGCAGGAGTGCCCAGTCCTACCTGCCAGCATGGCTAGAGCCCTGCCCCAGCTGACTGCAGGGACCGAGGTCCCACACACATTCTGGTTACAGTCACATAAAAGTTGGTTAGAGAAAAAACAAAGTTTCTTAGAAACACACTCATTCCATCCCTGCCCTGTGTAACTGGACTACAGAGCATCTTCCAAGAGCCGCCCATATACCTCTCGTTCTCAGCAAAATACTGAAGGAGCAAAGACTGGGGCTTCAAACAGACAGGATGAAAATGCAAGCAGGACACACCTGTGGAGGCTGCCCTGGGAGCCCTTTCTCCGCAGAGAACCTTTGGTGTGGGATGCCTGGCTGCAGGGCCAGCCGGGCAGAGGCTGAGATGACAGGAACAGTTAGGGAGGGGCCGGGACACGGCCCTGCCCAGGGAACGCGGCTGAGGGGCTTTGACTCAATTTAACAACCACCTCACAGCCTTGCTGACCCTGCTCTCCTCTCCTCCAGGCTGGGCAGCAAGTTGGGAAGAATTTTTCACAAATACTTTCAAAAAAACCCCAGCCTGTGACAAGTCTTTGGCGGCAGTGGGCAGAGGCAGGTACCAGTATTCCACGAGCTGTTTGTGGCTGGGATGGAAGCAGGGCAGCCATGGCAGTGTCGCTTTGAGAGCCAAATCTGCCACTGGGCCTGTCCTGTGGCGTGGGAAGGGGTGACACTGATGGCAGCTCCCCATCTCTCAGGCAGCAGAGAAGAGGCACATGCTGTGAGACATGGTCCCTCTCTGGGCAGCGTGGCTGTGCCAGCTGCACAGGGCCTGCTCTCCTGCTGGACACTGTCCCCCTCTGGGCAGCGTGGCTGTGCCAGCTGCACAGGGCCCGCTCTCCTGTGGGCTGGGAGAGGCACAGCCACAAGTTCACGTGTCGGGCACCGGGCACCACAGCGCTGGGAGCGACACAGAGCCCCACTCTGCTGAACACCACACAACCGCCTGCTTCCCATTGACACGAGGCCCCACACTGTGACTTGAACTAACAAATATTTCATGATCTCTATGTGGAACTCTACAAATGAAAAAGAAATTACCGCAGGCACACAGTCCTCCACCAGCAAAGTAGTAGTAAAAGGAGTTAAGAGACACTGAGGAGACATGGTTGCTTATCACAAATATTCTCCCAGAAAAATAATAATAATCATCAAAAATTGCATTTTAGGACATCGACATTAAGAATATGCTGCTTTAAAATGTGCTCTTTATCTTGGCGACAGCATGAGTGTACAGCATGTGACGGAGCAGTTGCCATGGCAATGCTCTTTAGTGAGCAGCAGCCTAAACAAGTGCATAAAGCCCATCTACAGCAGAGCATGTGCCAGGCCATGGAACTCCTGGAACACACCAGCATGGGAGTACTGCCCCAGCCCGGGGCCTCCCCAGACCCACGGAAACCCCTGCAGGGTTTTTACAAGCCTGTCCTGTTCCCCAGGTGTGCACCAGTGCAAAGCTCCCCATCCCCAGGAGACATGCCCTGGAGATGGGGCACACGCCCAGCAAACCCCTGCTGCTGATCTTCCCTGACCCAGGCTCCACAAGGGAGTGAGGGGCAGGGGTCCCCCCACGGTTGCCCCACAGCAGAGCAGCTGTCTCCACTGTGCCAACCCCACTGTGCCCCCTGCATGGGGTGGAGGTGGGTGGATCCCCTGGCCGAGGTGGTGCTGGGGACAGGAAGGCCCAGCTGAGGTTTCCTAGAGGTGTTCAAAGATGGAAGGTGAGGGGGACACCTCCCTGCTCACCCCGAAAGGACAGCTGTGGCACCTAGGATCCTTCATGGCACCTGGAGGATGCCAGTGCTGCCTCAGTGATGTGCGGGGTCTGCTCTCAGCCAACAGTGACAGTGCAGGGTGGGCTCTGCCCGCCAGCTGGGAATGGGACCCCCAAACCTGGGCACAGTCACTACCGGGAGAGGCACTGGCTGGTCCCACAGCAGAGGAACAACAGAAGTGTCTCCCACGCTCCGGCCCAGAGCACTCCCAGCAGCAGATACAGAGATGTGTGTGTGTGTGCAGTGGAGGAGGACAGGGGTGCTGGGCAGGAGCAGGAGCAGCTCTGGAGGTACCGACCCCAGGTACCTGAGACAGGTCCCTCCCACCATCCCTGCCGAGGCCCTGCACCACCACAGCCCCAGGACTGGGCCCTGCCTGCCCAAAACACAGGTTATACCCTCCATCAACCCCTCCAAGCCACTCTCCAAAGGATCGTAGCAAAAGGAGGGCAGAAAACTAAGTTTGCATTCTTCCGTCATTTCCAAAACTTGTTTGCAAACATTACATTTTTATTTTACTTATTTAGGGAAAATTACACAATTCTTCATAGCACAGTTTAAAAATAACTCCACTATTAATGCAGGCCCTTTATTTAATCACTGGCTAATTTACTCCTGACAGAAAGTAAATTCCACTATTTTCTGTGAGGCTTTATGAAATTGCCATCATTTTTAATTAATTCTTAATTAAAATATATTACACCACAGCTTCTACCCATCTCTCTTGATATTCTAACATAATCAATTCAAGACCATTTACATATCATTAATTAAAAGCCTTCCTCTCTCATCCTTAAAATCATAATGAGGCTCTATTTCTCATTAGCAGCCTTTAAGGGATAAAATAACAATACAGACAAGAATGAATGGTAATTTCAAAAACCTCTTTTCTGCTCTTGCAGCCCCTCAGACTGGACGGTGACATCGCCCAAGTTTACTGCCAAAGTAGTTCTTGAATATTTGACAAAAACAAACCCTGAGACCAGGAGCACTGCAGCTCTCCACAGTGCCACGTGTCAGTGGCCTCCTCATGTGGGACTCCAGCCCTGGTGGCTCCCCCCAAGCCCTGGGAGCATCCCCACGCCAGCCCAGGTGGGACACGCACCCTGAGCGGCTCCGTGCCAGGACCCACCTGGGGCACCGGCCACGCGCGGCCCCAGCCCAGGCTGGGGCTCCAGGGATGGTTCCAGCCCCAAAGCCAACAGTCACTAGCAAAACAGGATCACTGGTGGCTGCCACACGCAAAAATGTCTCAAATCCCAGAGCTGCAAATGCACAGGGGACAGCAACCAGGAGAAATTCCGGTTCATGTGGGCTGTTGTGTTCTCGTACCTGCCCGTGCCAGGTGAAACCCACCCCACCGGTGCCCATGAGGAAGGGTTGATGCAGAGATGACAGTGTTAACTCCCAGTAATTAAACTCCACAGCCAAGGCAAGTCTCACACATTCATAAACCAGCTGTGATATATCCTGCTACTGTAAAGAATTACCATTTATTGATAATGAAAGGTAAAAATTAACCACCTATTCAATGATCCTGCTCCCCTTCTAGGAGTTTAAAACCACAGACGTTTCAGAAGAGATTTACTGCAGCTCCTGGCGTTGAACCTGCTATTTTAAATGTTTGGGCTGCAAGTGAGGGAATTAATACAACTTCCACCACGATTATTTTTATGATTAGTGTAAAATAAAATTTCATGGTGTATCCTTTGCCTTGAGCAGCTGGGCCAAGCGCTGCCTCTTCCTGCTCAGGAAGAGGCTGAACTAAACCTTAATTTGTTATTACCTTTTTTAACATGGCTTATTATTCCAAGCAATTCCTAGGTAGACCCTGAGCAGGGAAAAGAAGCAGAGCCAGGATCAGAGAGTGACAAAAAACAACACAAGTAATAGACAAAAAATCAGATCTATGTCTGGGGAATGTTATGCAGAGTTATTGTCACCAATATTAACGATATCTAGGTGCTGCGTATCAGGCAAATCAGATTTATATCACTGTCTTCTGCCAATTGCAGGTGCTCCACCACAACTTGTCAAGACAGCCTGTCTGAGTCTTCACACGTCAGACAGAATCACAGCACTTGGTGTTTTGGTCTGTTGACAGCAATTTATTTTGATGTGTTGTCACAATACGGAATTCTTCGAGGCTCTACACCACAGTGCCAGCGAGTCCTACTGTACTTTCCTGCTGCCAGATGCTACAGGTTCGTAGAGGGAAAAAACACTGACAATTTATAAAAAAAAGGAAGAGAGATTCTGTAAGTGCACTGAAAGCATCGGAGCCAAGATGTGCCCAGGGAGCACAGTCAGGGGACACTACCCCGGCCCTGTGCCCCACAGGAGCCCAGCAGGAGGGACAGGGGCAGTTCTGTCTGGACACTCTGCCCCTCTCCAGAGGGAGCCTGCCAAGGCCCCGGCCCACCCACACCATCGTGGCACTGGACATGTTGGTCACATGGCATGGCACTGGAACGTGAGCTTGGGCGGATTTCAGGAACTGCCACATGTGGCCAGTGGGACATGGCAGTTCCTGGGGGGTGTCCCTGTCCTCACCTGGCCCCAAGCTTAGCAGGTTACCACAGCCACAATGGTCACTGCTAAGCTGGAATAAATACACTGACTTAGGGAAAGTATTTGGGACTTCATTTTTCACCTGCCATTTGGCTCAAACATGAGCACATTTCCCACCTGGTGGCAGCGTTCCCGTGGGGATGGGGACACCGTGCTGGTGCCAGGGAAACCTTGGTGGGTGCCTGCTTAGGGTAAGGGAGCATCCGCTGCAGACATCAACACCAGCCTGCATGTCCCACATGTCTGGATGTATTTGTCCAAGGAATGGACAAAGTCCAAAATATATCCATTTCCCTGCCCAAAATTAAAGGATTTGGTTTTGTCCAAGACAGCTGTGTTGCCCCAGCAGGTGCCTCTGCTGTGGTCCCCAAAAACCCCCAAACTGGGCCCACTTTTCCCAGGCTGCTCACTTTGAAAAGATAGCAGTTTTCTGACCATATCCATCCTGAATCCTGAGCTACACTTCTGGATGTGGAGATTTCAGATGTGGAAACCGGTTTCCCCCCTCCCAGCCCCACTCTCCCCTCCTGGCTGTGCCTTCCTCCTGCCCATTGCAGGCTAGCATGAGGAGCATTTCCTGAGGAGAAATGCAGACAGATTACAAGGAAAAAGGTTAAAAAAAAGAAAGAGGTAAGTACTAGTGGGGAATTCTTTTCAAGGACTGCTTGATTAGAAACAACCACATTCATATTCAAACCTTTTAGAACCAAGTTGCCTTTCTCAACAAGGTGTCTCTGCGGATATTTGCCCGGCTTTGTTATGGGACTCCTGACACTTCTAATAGAGCTTCTAAATAAAAAAACCCAGTGCATTTGTACTGCCAGGCAATAACCTTCACGTTTTACTCTCCATTCATAATGAAAATTAAGGGCACATGACCTGCATGCTAGGTGGCTTCGAGGACCACAGGCAAGAAAATGTAGAAAGTGTGTGTGGTGAGCATATCGAGGGACACTGAATTGTGCAGGGGATGCCAGCCAAACCCCCTGGGCCAGCCCAGAACCACCTTGAGAGGCTGGCTGGCAGGAAAAGCATTCCTGCTCCGCAGCAACACCACATGAAAATCTGTTTGTGATTATTTTTCATTCAGAAATATGATACAACAAAGATATCACTATTATTCTGTGTTTCTACTGGAGGAAAAAATACCTAATGCAATTTGATCCCATACCAAAGCACAGCACTCACAGGAAGGAAGGCTGTAATTTGACAATCAACCCTTATGGAACAAACGTGATGTGCTGAAATGTTTATTCCAGAAGAGAATATTTCAGTGAAATCTGGTAAAAAGTAGAACATTGATATGAAAAATACCACCACTCAGGAAATAACTTGTAAGTACCACTTTGTTTGCATCTGGGAACTGGCTCTGGACAGCTGAGCCCACTCTAAGGGAGCTGGCTCAGCCATGGGGCAGCCCCCAGTGCCCAAGCCTCTCGGAATGGGGAGCAAAAGGATAAAAGCAAAGGTGGGCAGCAGGAGACCATGCCTGGGGGGTCCTGAGCTGTTCTTGGAGAAAGGGACCAGCTCTCTGGGTTGTGTCCAGAGCTCCTTGTGCCACGGCCACAGTGCTCTGCCAGCCAAGAATGGGGCAGGGCAGGGGATACAACCACCGATGCTTCATAACACTGTGCGTGTGCATGGTGTGAAAATCTGCACAAATGTGGGAGAGCGCAGGCATGTGCCAGTGGTACAGATAAGAGTTGGGGCTGAAGACTCCATGTGGGCAACCTGCCACTCGGTCCTCATCTCGCAGCGATCGCCGTAACCAAACGGAGTCAATGACGCGGACACCAATTAACACATGCCACTCCAATTTGCGTTTCTGTGCCATACTTTATTAAACACTTTCAGATGTAATTGAACAACACTGTTCCACAATTAAGCACCACACAGTCCTGTACTTTAAAACAAAAGCTATGACAGTTCTGTACTCTATTAGCACTGGTAGATACTGTGTAATGTAGTAAGTAATTAAAAGCTAAAACTACAGTACTG
Source organism: Lanius collurio (assembly GCA_020086605.1). Lineage (NCBI taxonomy): Eukaryota > Metazoa > Chordata > Aves > Passeriformes > Laniidae > Lanius > Lanius collurio. The sequence continues at coordinate 7,936,662 of JACBWW010000035.1, read as the reverse complement.
GAACAATCCTAATCAGGCTCCAATTCCAGTGGCAATACAAATGGATTAATTTTTTAACACAGTGCAAGTACTTTAGCATTATCCTACAAAAAGTACATGTTGCCTGCTCCAAGAATAACCAGACATCCTCTTTTTCTGCTGGCAAGCAGGAGCTAACCTGTGATGGTGCCAGAGCAGCACCAGTGAAGACACCACCTGTCCCCACGCGGTGGAGACAGGGGCAGTGTGCCCGGAGCAGGGAATGCCCACAGCTGTCATGCCACCGGCCATGACCCCCAGGTGCACAGTGCAGGGAGAGCCCCAGGACAGCGCTGCGGCTGGTCCTTCCATGCACGGACACCCAGCAGCCCAAACCCTGGCCGGAGGGCCGGGGGCTGGAGCCAGTGGGGTCTCCAACCCACAGCGGCCCTGCCATCCCCTCTCCTCGCATCACAGTGGTGCAATTCCCGCATATGGCAGGGGCTGGGAAGGGCAGGGAGATGTGCCCGGGGGGACGCTCTGCCTGCACAGGCTAACCGAGGAGAGCCGGTGCCGCTGCTGGCAGGCTCTCCCACCCACAGCGGGCAGCCGAGCGCAGGGCAGAGGTGCCCCCGCCCGCGTCACCCGCCTGGTGCTGGAGGTTGTGCTTTCAAGAACACTTCCATCTTCTGTCTCTCAGATAACAAAATGTCACTGCTGCACTAATCGACTCTGCGGCGGCAGGCAGAGAAACGCGGCTGCAGCGCCAGCAGTGGAGACGATGCTCCGTCACCGCAGCGCACAGCTGGAACGGGGTGCGCACCGCGCACGGGGAGCCCGGCGATCACGCACACACCAACACCGCAGCCCGCCCTCTCCTGCTGCTCAGAAACTCCAGAGCTGCCTCACAGGGAGAACGAACCTTGTCCACGGGGAAGGTGGAGACACAGGCTGGGAAAGAGCAGATCCATGGCCAGCACCACTCTGCAGAAAGGAATCTGTCCGGCTGGAGCACCCAGTGTGAATCAGACTCACTCTCGTGGAGGGGGAGAAGCCCACGGGCACAGAACAGCTCTTCCTGCTCTTTCTTCTTCCTCTGCTGAGTCTGCAGTACTCCATGGCTAAGGAGGAAGATGACGGATTCATCCTGGGTTCGTCCAAACAAACACAAACCTTTTGGGATATCGTTTGCAGCCTCACACCAAGGCTCAGGGGAGCGGCCTCACAGGGACACAGCCGGCTTTGTCCCTTGCCAGCCATGTGTTTTCTGGAGCAGAGCACATGGACAACTGTGTTCTCGCTCCCTGCAGGGCAGCTCTGGAATTCCTGAGAACAGTCCATTGGCTTGCAAATTTAAAGCTAAATTTAAAACCACTTCTAAACACATAGTGGCATGTGCATTTCTGATAGGCTCTCATTAACTTCGTTATGCAAGTTTGAAGATTTAAACCATTACAATTTCTGTACTGTGATATAGTTGCCATGGCATCATCACTAAACTCCATCTTGTATACCTACAGAATGGGATGGGGATAGAGAAACTGCAACGGAAGCTAAAGAGAGGCTTAAATGCAAGGACTGAAAGGAAGTGTGAATTCATGGAGATAATTCCAAGCTACCCTTCCGTCCCCCTGGCAGGAGAAACGTAATCTAAAATACAGACCCTGCACCTGGCTCCCTCCAACCAAGGGGATCAAATCCAGCACTGCAAACATAGCACTTACTGCCAGTGTCCAAGTGCAGACACTCAACCAGCCAAGTGACCTTTTCTTCTTTCAACAGTCTTCTCGAAGCAAAATTTGTTGTGAAGGCTTTGTGCTTAAAGAATGTATGAGGTTATGTCAAATCCATCAGTCCAGGCACTGATAATTGCTCAGGTTGAGATGGCATTAGGGCCAGGCACAGGGAGAAGGAAAGGGAATACACCAGTTATTTATTAACTTTAGTCCCCAAAGCCTTGTTATATTCCCAAATCACAATCCTATTGGCATAAGAGACTGCTGAGATGGAACTCTCTTAATGGCTTGCCTTTCCTGCTCCCAAGCCAGTGCTCCCCTCTGGTGCCGAGTGATGAGGTGGCTTTAACGCCCGCTGGAGGAGCAGAATTTAATGCACCCCATAAAAAAATCATGTACTGCCCTAAAAATCCAACAGCACTCCTTTGACATTCGGTGCTTCAAACCCAAGGTTTGTATCTAAAGTCTCTCCTCTCCTGGGTTGGTGCTGTGGAGCATGAGCAGTGGATGAGCCCCTCAAGCCCCAGGTCTGCTGCATCCCCCGTGACCCCCGCACCCAGAGCGTGCTGAACAGTGATGCCAGCTCTGCTGACCCCCCTCCCAAAGAAGTTTTGAGATTACGTCTCGAGGCTTAGATGGCACTTAAGTGCTCCCTTGGCCTTTTGCTGGGCAGCCCTCCCCTGCCAGGGTGGGGTGGTAGGTGCAGAAAACACTACAGGAATTAATGAAACCAGCCAAGAAAATGAAGAGAGAAGACACTCTCACTCATAAAGCAAGGAAACACACTGATTTTAAAAACAAAACCACAAAATCTGTGTTGCCACACATGTGGTTTGATGCTGATTATTGTCACAGAAATGAATTTGGGATTTATGTCATTAAGGATGAAAATCTCCAAGATACTTGCAAGCACAGACATCTTTCCGATACAGAAAAAAAAGTACTTAAAAATAATTTTGATTGGTTCTGGAAACCAGCCTCCTGGCTTTTGGAGGGTTTTTTACGGTTGTTGATTCTGACTTGTAAAGGAGAAGTTCCTCAGGAGGAGTGCTGGAACCAAGTCCCACAGCTATGTGCACACATCATCCTGTGAAACCCCATCCAGCAGAGCTGCCATCGGTGTAGTTCGTAATCCTAGATTTGAGCAGCTTTTCTGACTGCAAGCTGTCTGGGTAATTGCTAAGCTGTCTGCGAATTACTATTGAACTCTGTCCTTTTTTATCTCACTGACTGACTACTATTTGTTATTAGTCCAAGTAATAATAATATATTAATGCACATGCTTAATATACAGAAGTGTATGTTTGTACTGCAACTGCACTGCACTCTGCACTCTGCAGCGTGGGAAAGCACCGTGAGTGGAGCCAACAGTCACACAGGGACCCAGCTATCATCTTCCCAAAGGCCACACAACCCATAGGCTCAGTATTCAGTGATTCCTACACATCAAATGCTTTGCTCCGACTGCCAATGCTGGAAAACTCGAGAAATTTCCTCATTCGGCCTCCCGCTGCACCATGCTCCGGGTGTGGGGTCCCAGACCCGTGGCCACCTCGCTGCTCCTGGGCAGTGGCTGTGCTGCTGCAGCAGTGTCTCCGGGCACATGGGCAGGGCTGGAGCTGCAGCCAGTTGGGGCAGAAGAGAGGGGTCAGCACTGTTGCCTGGCAGCTCCCAGTGCTCCTGGCTGGGGGTACTCAGATCCATGGCTGTCCCTTCTCACCTTCTGGAGCACTGAGTCCCTCCCTGAGCAGCTCCCAGGAGCTGATATGCCAGGTCTCCCCTCCCACTTGTGTCTGTGTAACTTCTATTAACCAAAATATGGTAGAGTTTACACACCATATTGATCACTACAGCAGCTTGGCACCTGCCAGCAGCTCCCACCTTCATACATAGCATCTGGGCACTGGACCATGGTCAGAAGCTGGTGCAATTCGTTCACTTTCAAAAGGAAAGCTGGGAAAGTCGACTTCAGAAAGGAATTCTTTTTTGTTGACCTCTCCACAAAAAGAGCGAAATGACCTGACTAATAGGGTTAAACATCCTTCTCCCGAGGCAGCAGCTGCCAGCCTGGGCCAGCCACAGCTCTGCTGAACACGCCTGCAGCTGCCAACTAACTCATGGGGAAGCAGAGCTAGAGAATGGCAGTGGTCGATAAATTTAATTTCTTATTAGCAAAACACTAATCAATAATCCAAACCAATTTTTTTTTCTTTCCTTCTATATTTCATGCCTATTTGTGATGGGGAAAAGAGACAAATTACCATTACACCGTCATTGGAGAGCTACTGCCACAAGGTTATGCTTCAAGAAAATTAGAAGGGCCAAAGTCCAACTAGAATTTCACCTGGCTACTGCCGTGAGAGGCAATCAAGTGTTTCTATAAATACATTAGCAACAAAAGGAGGGCTAAGGAGAATGTCCATTTCTTACTGGATGTGGGGGGAATCACAGTGACAAAGGATGAGGAAAAGGCTGAGGCTCAGAGGGAACCTTCTTGCTCCCCATAACTACCTGAAGGAGTTTGGAGCCAGGTGGGACTCTTTTCCCAAGTGACAGGTCAAGAGGAAACAGCTTCATGTTGAGCCAGGGGATGTTTAGGTTGGATATTGAAAAAACTTTCTTGACAGAGACAGAGGGGGTTGTCAAGCCCTGGCACAAACTGCCCAGGGTGGTGGTGGAGTCCTCCTCCCTGCAGGGATTTAAAAGCCATGTGTATGTGGCACCTGGGGACATGGGTTAATGCTGCCCTTAGCAGTGATAGGTGAACAGTTGGACTCGATGGTCTCAGAGGGTTTTTCCAACCTGAATGATTCTGTGATTAGCCATTCTTTAATTACTCCCCGAACCCCAATGGTTGGTCAGAGTGCAGATGAAGCTCTTGATGGAGGTGACCTGACAACGGTTAATTGTAAACTTGATATAAAAAACACTCATTGATGTGTTTTTCTTAAATAGGAATCATGAACTGATTTCTCACATTGTGGTGTTCTTTTTTGCCAGCTCATCATCCTGTCTCCCATAAAGGCTGACTTCATTTTTCTGTGATTATTGAACCACTGCACCCTTACCCTAAAAACATGTTTCTCAACCTTCTATTTGGAAAGAAAGATCTCACATGAAAAAAGCAAACTCATTTTTAAAATAAGCTTCATATGTGCAATTCTGGGCTATTTATGATACAAAGCTGTTACTGACTGCTATCAGCGATGACTATCTTGATGTTATTCTTAAAAGTCCTTATTCTGAGACTTTGATTCTTTTTTATCATTATTCCAATGCAGAACAACTGCCATTTTCTTCTGAAATTGGCCACTTCAGCACAAACTGCTCCCTCTAGAAGATCGAGTGGAAGAGCTCAGTGTGTTTGGAGTATCTTGGCCTAGATCCAAATTCCTGAATCACCAATCAAAATAGTAAAAAAAAAACCAGTATAAACCCTGGGTATTAAAGCCCTGGCCTGGCCAGTCAGTGCTGAGTAGGAGGACTGATGGCTGTGGGAGACAGGCAACACGGAGCATCGCCAGAGCCCCGTGGCCATGATAGACAGGATGCAAAATTGTACCAAGAACAGTAAAAAACATGAACTTTCTGATTAAAGATGAGGAAGTAGGTGATTAGCAATCTGCAGGGAACTCGAGGCTTGGCCACAGTCTGCTGATCTAAGAGACGTGGGCAGCGCTTGGCTACAGCGGTCGAGGACCCAGCACGGCTCAGACCTTGTTCCAATACCAAAAGTCCTGATTATTGATGAGTTATTAGATATAGCCATCTCAAGGATTTTTTTAAAAAATACATCATCTGTATTCAAGTATTTCATTTCCCAAGCCCCTTCCACTGTAGCAGCAATGTCACACACACTTTTTCATGTAAATAATGCTTCAAAACAATCACATGATAATTATTCAGTCCAAACCAAACAACAACTACTAATTAAACTGAATAGAAAACAGTGCAGCAGAGAAAAGCCTGCAATGGGCCTCATGTTGTTCACAGCAATTCTAACCTAAAATAAATGCTGTGAGCAGGAAGGTGCCATGTAGGGAGCTCCACCTAACTTGTTGTGCTGTTATTTGCACAGTTTTAATAGGATTTTTCTATTAATCTGTGACAAACCATGAAATTTTATATTTTCACCATGACCAAGCCATGAAATTTGCCAACTTTGCCCATGATTTACATTGGGTCATAGCTATAAGGTCTGTTATGCTTTTTAACTAAATAACTACTGCAGCTTCCCCTTTGGACGGAATGAAGAATTTGCCTATAATTAAAGCAGGAATTGTTAACTGCTGGCAGTAAAAGTTTACAGCATTGTTTGACAGTCAAAAAGATAAGCCAGTAAAACCCTGGGATGCTGTGACTACCTGCATTTCCCAGCCCTCCCAACAATAGGGTTCTATCTCTCAGCATCACGAAATCAATCTCAGATTAGGTAATGAAATATGCACCAGCCTTTTCCCAGAACCTTTGACAAATCACACACAATCCTAAATCTTCATAAATCACGATTAAAGACAAGTATATCATCACCAACGCATATATCTTTCCATGCCTGACCCAGAGACTAATGAGAAAAGGCCTAGACTATCTCATCTGATTAATTAATTCAAAATGTCTGCTGTTATTCAAATGTGAGGCTGGTATTATTTGAATAACACTTGACAGCAGTGCCTGAAGATATCATTTCTGATTTGTGAAGCTGCTGCTGCATAACTGATGATAGTTTATGAAAATGTTCCATCGAAGCTGCTTTTCTTGGCACAACTGTGAAAGATTTTCTGGAGAGAGGGTTTTGTGTCAGTAGTTGATGCTGCTAACATTGTCAAATATTTCCAAAATCTGTAACATCTTGGAAGCCCTTTTTTCCTGAAGCTTTGTTGAATATTAGCTTCTTCGTTCCCTGAGAAATAAATATCTCAATATATATATATGTTTGCAGCAAAGCCAAAGGCAGCTGGATTTGACCCTTTCTGCGCTGCCTGTTCCTCACCAGATCTGGGAAGAGAGCATCATCTCCCACAGCCAAGGGAGGGCTCAGGGAGCCCACCTGCTCTGACACAACTCTTCACATGCTGTGTTCTTAGGGATTCTTAGGGATATTTTTATAGATGGGAAGGAGCAGTACTATAATTCCATAATTAATGCATGATCATTAATTTTGCAGGGCAAGACCAAGGCCTCGTCCAGAATTGGTTGGTGGGTGGCTGTGGTGGGTGCAGGCGGGTGCAACCACAGCCCACGCCGGCATTGCCACACAGGTCCAGCTGTGCCAGAACAGCCCCATCTGCTCTGAGGTGCTGATGGACAAAGCCCTGGGCAGGAGGACTGAACACTGGCATCACTCCTGCCCCGCAGTGCAGCCTGTCCTGAACTGCCCCAGCTCAGCTAACATGGAAATCTGTTATTCAGATGGTCCCACTGGAGTGGCCACCAGGGACAAGTTGATTTCTTTTTCTGAAAATGCTGGGGTCTCCTCTTTTTCCCAGACTGCAGTGCCACTGAGCACTCAGAACACCACACCCACCAGCATGGTACCTGCTCTGCCTAAACACCTACAAAGACATGAACTAGCAGATGCCATTGCCAAAGGATCACTGAGAAATAAGTGACACCAGCTGCGTCACCAAAACCCAAACCCCACTGCTACAGGTGCTGAAGGTCTCTGGTTGCAGACCCCAAGGGAGAGCACACTCTTCATGGTCTAAGAAACGCACACAAACCAGCTTTCTCCCCTCAAACCACTCACACATGCTCCAGTGAGGGTTCTGCTCTCAGGGGAACGATTCGGCTACCTGGGGAGTTTGTTCCAAACAAAACTCACAGCAAAGGCTCCACGGTTTTTTCCTGAAGTATTTATGGACTGAAATGTGCTGAGACTCCTGTCCAGCACATAAAGGGAGGAAACTGGGTTAACAAAAACGCAGAGCAGCCGCCTGCCAGGCTGAGGTTTCCAGTGGTGCCGGAGGGCGGGATCCGGACCGGGGAGGAGCAGCTCCCAACACCCCCAGGGAGGGCAAAGATACTCAGTACTTCATTTCAGAGCACCTGTAATAAAGCCGTGGGAGCAGCATTCTGCAGGTCACTGGGCCTTCGGGGCACTGTTATTAGGAACAATTTAAATTACAACTCTGTAAAAACAATTTTTTAACAGAAGTCTTAATTTTAAAATTTTCTTTTTCCAGAAGATAATAAAAATCATCATTTTATTCTAAATACACCATAGCACAAAATACCTACAATTCATTACAACCTATTTTATTAGTGGCATGTGATGCCAGGCTCATACCAGTGTTAAACTGGGCTGTTCTGAAGCCATGGAGCCATAAGCACTAAAGAAGAGGATGTAAAATGTATGGTCTAAACCGAATATAAATCAATCATTATGACAGAAGTAGCACTTATTTGAGAGTCAGAAGTGAACAAAATATTCTGTGTCAGCAAAATGTCTCCTGTCAAAACCTGCTCTTTAAAATTTCACTACAATGTGCTGAGACAAATGTCCTTTGCAACTCTGTGGAAGGAAGCATGTTCTAAATCTTCATAATTCAAACCTTCCCTGTTTTCAGGCAACAAAGCAAGTCTGAAAGGGTTCACTATTCCTGCTGATGGGGTAAATGCTGCACCTCCATCCCTGGTGAGCGGCAGTGCTGCTGCTCCTCCAGCCAGCCCTCACCCAGGGCAGGCGGCACCTCTGAGCCACCCACCCACCCAGGAACTGTGGGGAGGAGGCACCCACAGTGTTCCCTGCCCTGCGCATTCCTGAGCAGTCAGCATTAAGCTCATGGAGGCCAAAAGATGATCCAAAGGAATCGCTATGTTTACATGCAAATGACTTAGGAGCACAGCCTGCATCTCTGGCCGGTGATCCCCGGGTTGGTAGGAGCCTCGTGCCTGGGGCTCCTCCAGCATCACCCCAGCAACGTCTCTTCCCCACCACGACACCTCTGCCAGCCAATGCTGACGAGGTGCTGCTGCACCCCATCGTGCTCAGACCATGCTCCTCCATGGGCCAGCTCTGGTCAGCATTCCGGACACGCTGCTTCCTTCCCGGCCATCCCGACTACCACCCTAGCAGGATCCCAGCTCCCTTCAGCCCTCTGTCCAGAATCTCCCACTCCCTCCCTCTATGCCATTTTAAGTAGATCATTTATCTTTGATTAAATTATAAATGTTTGAGCCCAGTTAAATCTCACAACTAAGCGATCTGGGCTAATGTCACCTTTTCTTCCCAAACACATCACACATTCCTGAGGAGATCTGCATTATGTCACTCTTCAGTATATAAAATAAAGGGCAGGCATCTAAATCAGATCTCCGTTCTTCCTTACTTGGGATGACAGCATAAGCTGAACACTTTTGGTGGTTACACTGTTTGCCAATCTGCCACTACCTTAAGATACATAAAATACCAAATTTAAGACTTCAAAAGGGTGACTCTATTTATGTCACCACATTCAAGAAAAAGCAACATTTTTCAATTTGAAAATACTGGGGGAATGTGCAGTAGGTCTGTGACATGTCCCATACTGCTGGGAAAGTGCAAATGTAACAAAGGTTTCATGTTTATCCATTCAAAAGAAGAACCATAATTTTTTTTCAATTATATGGTTTTAATTGGATGCAATCTGCCATAGTCTCTAAATCAGTAGAATTAAAGGTCTGGAATCCACAGCAACTTCTAAAAAATCAAACCCCAAACCAGCGGAGAGGACAAAGGCAAAGCAATGTCTGTTGGCAACAACCTCTTCCAACTCGAGTCTATTTTTGCAACTGTAGACATTAAAAAACCTGTTTGAAGATTAAAAATGCATAAAACTCGCAATTGACATTTATTTCCTGGAAAACAATCTATTTTTTCAGAGATAGTTTTTCCAGAAGATGATAAACTCCTTCTCCTTATGTTGTGCCTTAAGACATCATGTGCTTTTATCCTCTAGCAAAATGTGAACCAGCTCTGAGGCTGACAATGCCAAGAACCATGACAAAATGGATTATTAATGAGAAACTGATCTCCAGAACTCTATTAATTTATGTCTTCCTGTCGGATCCCAAAGATGTATCAGCCCTCTCACTCAAAGAAAAAAATGCCAACATTGTACTTTGTTTTAAAGTTCTGCTTAGATGAAGAATTCATTATCCAAAGCAGTGTTGTGTTATTTCAGGCTCCTTGTAGAATAAAGATTCTTTATCAAATAGCTTAAAAAGCCACTGACAAGTGTGAGGATCTTGCAAAATATATTTACATCAACAATTCAATGAGGAATCTTGGATTTTTAACCTTTTTTTTTCTTTCCTCGGCAACACTCCTCGCCTTGTTCTGACCTCTCAGCACTTTGGAAACGGAAACCATGAAATTCCATCTGTAAAACCTCAGAAAAACTAACACAATGGTGAGCTTTTGAAATTCTTAATTGTACTAATTATTCCACTGAATATAACGATCTCACATGTAAACAGAAGAAATCCGATTTCTTCATTGAGCACAAACAGCAAACAGATAAAATAGCCTTTTAAGCCTCCGTGAAAAAATCTATCTAATCTGTGCTTATCATAATATTTATGAAATAAAAAACAGAGAGAAAAAATTGCTGTAATGTACTCTGGATGACCTCTGCTTGTGCGAGAGAATGAAAACAGCCTTTTGCTTTTCAATCCCCATCAAAGTGGAGTTAAAGGAGGGACAGCATTCCCTTGCTCACTGCCATTAATCATTGCTTTCTTCAAGCAAGTGCGTATTAATTTCTGTCATCCCAAACATCATCGAGTATTGTTACAGCACCGTTCACTCCTCATTCACCACCAGTTGTTACCAGTTTCCCTACACTGAGCAGAGACAGGGTGAATCGTGTGGATTTCAGTGTTGGAGGCCTTTATCCCTGGGGTGCTGACACCAATTAAGCCATTTCAAGAAGAAATGAGAACAGGCGCAGCCCTTGGCAGTAACAAGAGCTCGCACCCAGCCCTGGCCGGGTGCCACGGCTCCCGCACAGAACGCGGGCACCGCGTCCCACCAGCGCCGTCCCAGCACCCGCACGGGCAGCACGGGGACACCCAAAAGCCAGCCTGGGCTTCTCCACACGTTTTGTGATCGATGACTGTCACTGCTGGGCTGAGAGAGCTGAATCGGGAGCAGGGGGACGAGCTCCTGTTCCTTTGCTTAATTCCAGCACTAGACATACACATAACACAAATTACAGTGATTTTACCATTGCAATGTAACAAATACCCTAAATATGAGAATTAACCAAATCTACCTGAATTATAACAGCGTTCCAGCTGTCCAGCACTCGCACTGCCAGCCTGGTATCCCCTTTCATTTGGGAGTCTTCAGGAACTAAAAAAATCTCAAATTTCAAAAAAGGTACCTCAAAGCCTTAAAACCAACACACTTAATGAGTTTAATTAATACCATTTGTACCTTGCTAAAGTGTGTGTAAGGATTTATCAAACTCTCTGGCAATAGTGTTGATTTTTTCTGACCGCTTTAGACCCAATCATTCTCCTTGTTTCAGACATTTACATCTGCTTTTAAGTTTTTATGGTTGCCTGTTGGCAGGCAGCAAAGTGGAGCTGTCGATGCTGCTGCAGAATAATGCAAGGTTTGTTATGAATTAAATATTAGAAACCTTAACGCAGCGGCCAATAAGAATTATTTGCCTTATTAAAGCAGCAGAAGACGCTGATTAAATTTTCATTGCATTGCAGTCTTTTTCCCATTTCTGCTTTCAATTCATCATTCTAATGTATGAAAGGCTTGCCGAATAATGGCATGGGGACTTAATTTCTGGAATGCAAATATGGCAAAGAAAATACCATAAATACCCTCCCAGAAAACATTAAACAGTCAGTTCTAATTAAGTGAATACTAACTAAGTAAATATTCTCTTAAAGGGAAAAAAAAAAAAAAAACCACAAAACCAAGATTTCAAGAATTCCAAGAAGGAAAGCTCTAGAAATAAAGGCACACAAAAATTATAGGGGGATTTCACAGGAGGAAACGAAGTATGGTTAAACAATTTAGTTTTCAGATACTCCAAGAAGAAATTTCTCAATTTATGAGTAAGTATCAGAAGACCCAGCAGTGTTTTGATTAACTGCGCCTGTAGTTGGTAGGTGCTGTGAGTAAATCCACTCCGGTGCGTGCCAGCTGTAGCGAGGCTGCTCCAAGTCAGGTGATCCAGATGTGTTAGCTTTATAAAGCAACACAGTGCAATAGTGATCAGTTTACTGGTCTGGCACCCTGCAAAAACAAAATTCCTTTAGGGGAAGAAGACTCTCCTGACAGAGCAGTGGTGGCACAGGTACTCAGGAACGCAGCCGGGAGGGAGCAGCAGTTGGCATTCACACAGCGGCACCGTACACAACTGCCAGGAAAATGGTCACACAAAATCTGCATCCCTGTGTCCTATCCTGAAGGTTGTTCACGTTTCTGCCTTAATGTGCATCAGGAAGAAAATGAACTTCAAGTATCCATTTCCCCTAGAGAAAATCTCTTCCCTGAAATTCTGCAACTAATGAAATGGGGATCTATAAATAGCAGCATCATTACCATGAGAGCACTTGCTTTGTGCCCGGCTCTGCCTCTGACCCTCTTTACACTAATAACCAGTGGGCTTCCATAGCATTCCTCCATAGGATGATCAATATTAGGACAGTTAAAATGTGATGTACATTTAAACCACGGGGTGTATTTACTCACCAGCTTGCTCAAACACGGAGCACAATGCAGCGGGTTCTGCCTTTCCCTGCTCACACGTTCTACAGAATTCCTTATTGTCTCAAACGAGGAGAGAGCTGCTCTGGAACTCCTCTGACGGTACCAAGACGTGCGTCATGACAAGACAAAAGCCATAACACACCTGAAACGTTCCCTGATGAAATCTCTCGATGAACCTCATTAAAATGGTTACTCCATTCCAAATATTATCTACTGAGGCACTACTGTAGTAAACTCTTCCTTAAATTGTGCAAGTGAGCATTTAATCAGGGAACGCGATGGTTTGGAAATGTGTTTTAAGTCTAGTCAAACCCCAGTATTTTCCAATTATGATGGATCATTTACAAAAGTTAACCAACATTTAATTTCACTGTGTACTGTAAATTCAACTATCCTGAAGGACAATGCAGTTCGTGAATCCAGGGGAAAAAGGAACTATTTATTAGTTGCCTATGGAATATTCTGCTACTGCATATAATTTATTGATACTGAGATATTTATGCTGCCCTTCATTAAAGGTAAATATTCAGTTACATTTGCATCTCCCATATACAAAGAGCTCAATTGTTCTGCTAATTTCATATCTCTTAAAATAAATATGATAAAACGTTCCAGTGGGTGGATGAGTTTAAAGGCTTTTATTCTCTGTGACAAAATTATTGATGACAACATATCATAAATGGCACTTACTCCATATACACATGTCACAAGAAAATGTAAAATATTAGAACAGTTATGCATGCAGGAACATTTACTTTTTAAATGAAAATATAACATCCCAATTTTAAAAACCATGTGGTTAAATCAAGAGAATGCATATAGAGAAAACAGAGGACATGAAATTTCATATGTGCTTGTGCTGATTTTCTTTTTGCTTACAGGTACTACACAGGTACTCAAATGTGATTGACTTTATTTAAGCCACAAAATACTGAGTCCCCCAGCAAAGCCCAGACAAATGGCACAGCCACACACGGCTCACAGCGCGCTGCCGACTGCTCTGGCTCCCAGAGGTACTTGTTCAGTGGCATTTTTTTCCCTGTTTGTTACCATCCTTTAACTTATTAAATATTAAACTAGCTCAGAAATCTGCATTTTATATCAAAATCAGCAGTCAAAGCCAGTAAAATGTATTCAGAAGATCCTGCACTGGCCAGTTGTGCTGGTGTGACTCAAGAGGCTGCACCTCTGCTGAGCACACTGTTATCTGCTCCAGGCAGCATTGGGGGATGTTTGGAACAAGTTCCCAGGATGAAGACTTGTGTGCTCCAATCTCGTTTAAATCACCCAGACATTACCTCTGAGAGCCTAAAAAGGGATTATTGCAAATGGCATGGGTTTTTGTATTTTAATATGATTATTATTATAAGACACACAGAGATATATGAAAGCAAGGATTTAAGAGAAATAAGCTAAGGAAGTAAAGCTTGTAAAATACAACCAACACCATCTGAAAATACCAGGCAGCAAAGATTGCAATTTATGGGAAGTAACAGCAGAATTCTCAGCACATGGTGGGGAGAGCAACAGCATTTTTACTGGGGCTGAAAAACAGAAGTGTTTGCTGATCTGTGCCAGTGGCTGAACTTTCAGGCCTACTTGTAAATAAAATCAAAATTTCAGCTTCAGGTCCATGGATTCCCCTTGCCGTGGGCCTATGACGGAGGAATAGGCAGGAGCTGGGCACTTCCCACAGCCGGGATTTGGAGAGTTTCAGAGTTAAATAAAGCAGATTTGTAACTGGCAGGATCCTCTCAGCACCGACGTGGTTCTTGCTCTGAGGCAGCCGATGGAGCAGAGCTGCTCAGCGGCACTTGACAACAGCAGTGCTCCCACAATTGTAACCCTCAAATCCAATCAATCCTTGCTCTTTGCATTTCAAGCAGCTCCTGGCTGCCACTGCCTGAAGATAACTATTTTACCACCTCTGTCATGCCTAATTAACAAGTCAGATGTACAATTTAGAAATTTTGCAATTAACCTGCTAAAATATTGCTGGAGGATGCTAATTGTTATGCCAGTTGCCATAAAAGCTCATTTGCATAACTTATGTGTGAAAAACAATTATGAGCGGCGTTCACAGACGCGGTCCACAAACTGCTCCTAGCTACGGATGAGAGGGCCACAAAAACACTTAATTCATTGCCCACAAAATTATGTTCCCCCTTTTCTTAAACAGCATCTGTTTTGTGAAGCCATATTCATAGAAAATCCCCAAATCAACAATTAGGAGCATATGTAAATGTGCGATTACAGTTCTTTTTCTTCCATTGACAAGTTCCCCTCGCCGTGCCGGCGATAGCGGCGCGGGGCGATGCGGGCTCCCCGCGCCGGGCACTGCCCGGGAGCCGCCAGCCCGACGGCGCCCGCGCCGCTATCGCCGCCTCGCAGCCGATCACTGGGGGCCACTTTAACAACAAAGAGCCTAAAGTCAATTGTTTCTCCAGTGAATGGGCGTCTGTTCTCAGCATATATTTACCCAGGCGTTCAGGGCAGATTTTTACCATTAAATTGGAGGCTGTAGAACATGGTTGTTGTACAAATATTTACATTAGTGCTGACCACAGCCTTATTGCGGCACTCGGAGAGAACAATATTGCCAGCTCCGTCACCCCGGTTTGGAGGCCCGAGTGCGGCTCTCGGCCGCAGAGCCGGAGCGCCGCTCGCCCTGCCCGCACGCCGGGAGCAATAAGCTAATTCCATCGGACAGGAGCCGGTGCGCGGCATTTCCATCAGGCCCCACCGCGCCACAGTTTTAGGGCGCAAAAACAAAGGCCCATTTTTTGTTTCACGGAAACCAGGACACAGACTGTGTGTTATTTTGGGTCTCCTCTCAAACAGGCAGTTTGCTCAGCAAGCGTTCCCAGCCCATTAAATATGACTAAACTAAATAAGAACCTGAGTCTGGAGCCCCACGAATCACAGACGTGTGGTTCAGCAGCGATGACATCACGCCATCACACAGTGAGGTGATGTCGCTTGCGCCTCTCCAAAAATTAAAGATCTAAAAGTTACATAACAATCTCAGTGATTAAACTGCAGCTGTTATGATAATCTGTCAGTAAAAGGAAATGGATTTGTTTAGTGTTAGCAACTACAATATTATTAGATGCTGGGTATATTGAAAGGAAGAAATATTTCCTTTCTTGAACGCAAAACACCATAAATTTAGGTAAACTGAAATTAGTTCATGTAATACACTGACATCCAAGAATTTATGTATAAAGAGTCTATCATTTAATTTTCAGACATTCAATTTCTATACTTGGTCACAGTCAAAAGGTCAAGAACCAACAAGTCAATAAGTTCCCAAGCTCCATATCGATATCACGTCACTGCCCTAACAAGTGGAGGGGAAGCAAGAAATAATTCACAAAAAAATCCTCAGCTGCCTTTGGAGGGCAAATCTCCCCCAGCGTCCCACGCCAGTGCTGAGTACCCAAAGAGCTCCATCAGTGCCGAAACCTCCCCAGCCCTGTGGCACTGGGGCCGGTGGCATCGGCGGTACCCGGCAGGGCTGTGGTGCCCACGCCCCAGCACCCACTCTGCTGTCCTCAGGCTTCCTTTCCTCTCTTCACCCAGTGCAACAGAAGAAAGAAATACGACGTAGAAAAACTGATAGTTCCCACTCTATTTGAATAACAAGTGAAATCCTAAAAATCCCTCCACTGCATGTTATTACCAAGTGTATCTCCAGGTTTTATAGTGACAGGACTGTGCTATAATTTCTGAGAAAACCTCGGCATAAAGCTCCATAAACCCAACCACTCCTGTAATGTATCACCTTATCTAGTGCACAATCATTTCCACAACTTTTCATGTTAGTATAATTTGTTCAAAAATGGTAATAAATACATCCTTGAAGTCAAATAAGAATCATTGCACAATCTACTGTAACTTGTTCTTACTAGTGGCAGTCAATAATGCTACCAGGATCTTGCACAAAAGAAAATAAGCGAACATTTGGGTGTTCCATAATTACAAACCTCACTAAAAGCACACTTCCTTCTTTAATCAACAAATATAGGAAAGTGTGCTTGGCATAGCCTTTTGAGTGTGCCATCCTGCCTCGAGCAGCTAGTGCACAAGGAAGGCACCGATCCCCAGCGACGGGAGCAAACCTTCTCCTTCTGTACTGAGCAAACCAACCACTGAGGCATGAAACCCTGATATCCTTTAAGCCCAGGCCTAATCATGGAGTAAAAAAACATTCCTGATTAAAGCCAAGAAAATAAGAAGTCTAAGGAAAGCTTAATTTCTTCATCTCCAGGAGGTAAGACTCATCTGTGGCCGAAGTAGACGTGGATACTGAAAATATTGTTGATAGTTTACCTCTTAGATAACAATTTTAATTAGACCCAACACTTGATAAAAGTATTCCTTTTTAACACACAGCACCAACTCAACACAACCTTCACAAAAAACTGGATAGATAAAATTCCCATTTTAAAGGTAAGAGAAGCAAGCTCTTGCATTCACTTCCATGAGGCGGCGGCCGAGCTCGGGGTCTGCCCTACCGAGGTCACCACATCCCTCGTCACTCAAGGGGGAGGAGGTTTCTTCCCCAGTCAACAGCAGCACCAGGAGTCAAACCAGCAATGCCAGGATTTCCTCTCCAGCATCATCTTCTCCTGAAACAACACCATCAGGGGTCTACTGGAGCTGGGAAAGTTAAGCTCGGCTTCAGAACATTTACATTACTTAGTTCTTTTGTTCAACAATCTGAAACCCAAAATGAGCAGCTGGAGCCCAACAACGCTTCCTTTTGCTGCCTGTGAGAACTGACTCTGCAGTGTCGGGTGATGTTTTGTTCCTTCCAGTATCAAAAAGGTTCACTATGACAACTAAAGTTCTGGATTATAAATTCCTGATGGGATTCTTTGGGCCAAGCTCTGGGGAACTGTGGGCGACCAGGGACATCATGCTTCCCATGAAAACTGCACTGGGGCCCCTTTGTTGTGGGCGAGCGGGGCGGGCGGGCGCCGAGGGCAGGGGACGGCGGGCAGGGACCCGCCACGCACGTGCCAGTTGTCCTGCGCTGACGTGAAAACCCCCGTGGCTCCGCAGAAACCGCTGTGGTTTGTGTCTCATGTGGTTCATGTTAAAAATTTCCCAACAGTGATAGACTTCAGCTGCCAGGATCAGGGAGAGCATGTGCATCCAGCATGAACAGCCCCCGCACGCAGCTCTGGGCCATTTTTTTATCCTTTTTACTTTCTTTTAAATAACTATTGGGGCTCATAACAAGCACTGTCACTCCAGCACTGCTCCCCTGATTGACTTTGCAACAATGATCTGTAGAGGAGACGGGCACTCAAACAGCCACTCTGCTGCACTCAGAGAAAGAGGACTAGAGAGGCTTGGGTTGAGTTTGCTTTGGGTTCATTTTTTCCTAAATTTTTGTTCAATTTCCAGAATCACTTCTCTGATTTTTTTAAAAACAGTATTGTAAAAAGAAAACTAATCACAAAACTGTAGTAAAGCAACTCAAAGGCTGAATGAAAACCACACACACACACAAACTCAAAACCTCAAAAAACAAAGGAAAATTTGAACTAAATCAGAACCTCTCATCTTTGAGCCATCCTGGAGCATCCTGCTACAGCAGAGGTCTCAGCACAGTGATCTTATGTATCATATATGCTCTAATAAATAGGTTCAATGAGTTGAGTTAAGGGCAGAGTTTAACTATTAACTCCAAATTCCCTCGCTCTTATGGCTGTAAGTCAATCCCTTAATGTTACTTTAACACAATTTCTGACAGTTGAATAAAATCTATGGTCAATATTACAACCCCTTCCTTCCTAAACGAAGGAAAATACATGTGTGATTTGCATCAGAAATGGTGGGAAACGCTGTGGGTGAGTGGGGGTGACAAATGTCCACAGCCCTGCTGGCCAAGAATCCGAGCCTTCCATTTGCCTTCATCTGGTTGTGCCCTCACACCAATCCCTAAAACAGCAGAATTGGCAAAACTACCTCCACACAGGTACAGTTAGCACAGGAGCTGTGAGCAGGCAGACATTAGAATACAAAGCTGTAAGATATATCTAAAATAATCCCACAAAAATCAGATGACACAAAGAATTCTAATACTTTCCTTTTGTTAAGATACAGTAACTGAGAATACAATGAAATTCTTCATGTTCAGTATCTCCCATTAGATCAATTAATATTCAGAGAAAGGCTTTAACATGAAGTTTAAATAATCATAGAAGGAGAAAAAGAACCACCAATGTTCTAGAAGCTTCTCTAGACCTTTCAATCAATTTTATTTATATGCAAAACCAAGAGAAACTCAGAAAAAACAAAGCTCCTCCTGATGCTAAAGCTCTCAATTTACTGACAGGCAAATGGCTTCATGCTGCCACTTAATCTCATTTCTTGCATAATGCCCTCTAATTAGCATATCAAAGTGAATTAATACTTCTAGGGCATTAGCAATGGGAAAATCTGCTCCAGGCTTCACAATAGCAGTTAAGCAAGAGCCAAGAAATCCTCAAAAACACCACAAACCACTTTGCATTGCAAAACTGTTCAATTTATTTATCCTCTCTCTCTAAACACTTTTACCGCACACTGTTTTACTACTGTTCACCAAACAAAATGATAATTGCCAAAGTTACCAGCATCTGTAATGCCTGTTTAGAATCTTAATTTAGATTGTGTACTTGAAGCTCTCTAGATGCTTCCATTGACCCCATCATACACCATAGGACATACTGGAAAACTGTTGTTCTTTTAAAAAATGCTGTCAGGATAATATTATTAAATAACCTTTTCCACTTACAATAAATGATTAAAATTTAAATAATCTATGACAAAGCCACCTGCTGGACAATGAGGAATGAGAGATTGGCTTTAAATGTTGATGCATGACTGAAGTATAGCAAAAGGGTTTGACCTGTAAACACATGATACAAAAACTACCTCCCTGCCAGGTGATGGATTCGTATTACACGGGATATTCAGTGATTCACATTGTTACACTCCCTGTGACTGTGCAACATGCATTGAACTGATCATTAACAAAAGAACTGAAACATCTAAAAGAGTTTAAAATTAAAGTAAGTGCATAATGATTTTTACGATTTGCTTTTATGCAAAATATGCTATTTTTATCCAATTCCTGACGCAATAAACACGTTTGAGTTGTTACAATCAGAGATCACAGCTTTTCTCCTTTAAAAAATGTTTTCAGAATCTACATTCAATCACAGGTCACTTCGCAAAATATAAATTGTAATTTACAAACAAGGTAACTTCATCACATTAGGGCTCTACATCAGTCTTTAAAAACAGAAAAAGAACATTGAGGGAAAAAAAAAAAAAAACAAAAAAAAAAACCACCTAAACCCTAGCTCCAAACACCAGTACTCCCACCCTAAGCCCAGCAAGGGCCTGGAGCACCACAGGAAGGCCAGTAACAAAGAGTAGAAGAAAATGCTGGGAGTCAGTGGGATTTTCTGCATTTCTGTTTGCAACACGAAGAGGACAAAGAAGTATGGGAATAACAAAAAATGTGCTGGATATTTATCTGGTACTTCGAGCCTTCCTAAAGAATGCACGTTACTGAAAAACACGCAGCGTTCAAGGACCAGGGTGCATTACCTTTCCTATTTAATTCCCTGCTTCCTCCCCCGGTCCCGGCAGCACGATGGAGGAGCTCTAATGTCCAGCTGAGCTGCACAATTCATCTGTTTGGCTGATGAACTACTCCAACTCTATAAAAGCATGAACTGTAAGAGCTGACAGAAACTTTAATAATTTATATTAAATATTGATGTGAATTATTTACTCCATTCACACTTAAAGCCAGGAATTGCCTACCAGAGAAAAGCAAACGTGACAAAAGGTCAACACGCTGGTGAGAAAAGGCAGGCGGTGTCAGGCATGTGTTATCTGAACCATGCTGATCACCTTGATAAGCGAAGAGCATTAAACATGACTGCTGAGCAAACAAACAAAGCATTCTTCTCAGGGTGTCAATCCCGGCACTCCGACAGCTCCAGCTAATTCCACCGCGGCGCCGGGACGCGCAACTCCGCTCGGGGCTCCGCTGCTTTGGGCTCGCTCGCGCACGGATTCACATTCTTTCCTGCTGTTCATAAAAATATTCATCGAACCATCATGTGCACGATGTGCAAGGAATTGAAAAACAGCCTAAAATCTGAGGACAGATCCAAACCGGACTGCCACGCGCTCTGCTCCGTAATTATTAATACAGCCTTCATTCAGATTTAAATATTGCGTTGCATTTGTAACAATTTAGAATGTCTAATTCTGCTTATATTTGTCTACGGTAGACTGAAAATATCATTATATTAATGTTTCACACAAATCAATGTTTAAATTGAAAAAAGACAGCATAATATCCATATCATACAACTTTTCCATTGAAAGCTGCAGGAACAGAGCTTGATAAATGTGTTAAATCCTGTTAAAAAAAAAAAAAAAAAAAAAAAAGACTGTTTTGCATTCCCTACATGCCATGATAATAATTTATCTCTGGATGCAAAAATTCCTTAACTTACAACAAGCGTCCTAAAATACACCACTCAGTAACTGCTATAATTTGGTATTTTCAGATAAGCAAGCAAATGTGTCGAATTAAAAAATAAATGGAAGGACATGAAAGACAGCTATAAAATAAAATAAAACAAAATAAATCGCTGCTCCTGGTTAAATCAGTATTGACAAGTAGGGCCAAATTTATCCTCCACAGAGGGGGTAAAAAAATCTCTGGAACCACTAATCCCAGTACTCAAGGTGAAGACGGATATTTAAATGCAGCAAGAAGCACCAGCAATGGGAAGCGCTAAAGGTAGGTGCAGTCTCAGGTTCTGTAAGACAAAATACCACGAATTTCTCTAGTGCCCATAATCACCAAATCGCCATTTTCTCAACTAGAGAAGCACCCTGGTAGAAATCCACAAAAGAACCAGGCTGCTGATAATGAATGTGTTGGAAACAGATGACCAAATGACAATCAAGACACTTTATTCAATTTATTTTTTTCCTAGTAGGACATTTATGAAGAAAAGCAACGTCATTGCCATAAGGACAGTGCAAACGACCAAACATTCTGCTGCATGGCATCATTTGTAATACATCTGCTGGCAATTAAAAAAAACCAACCTTCAAAAGTACAACCACTGGGTCAGTGACAAACCTTGGTACTGAAGCATGAGATGGGAAGCATAAGCTAAACAATTTAAGCTGAGCTGGACACACATAAACACATAGCACTGACTTCTTCAGGTAGTCAGGAAACAACAAAATATGTATTGGGCAGTTTGAAAAAAAAAAAAGCAGGACCGCACATACATATTGTAAATAACTAAAGTGAGTAACATTAACATCACAGCTGGTATTTAGAGAATAGCCAAAATACACACACACACACACACACACTCACACACACTCACACACACACATATATGTACGCCATCAGTGCCAGTTCATTGTTCCATCTGAACCCGCTCACGTTCCGGCAGGATTGAGGGTTACACTGCATTACTGAGAGTTGCTGGCATTAAACAATAGTTTACAAACGCTGAAAAGTTGAAATTTGTGGAGTGCAAGGGCTTTTTACAACCCCACGGTGCCGACAGGGGTTAACATTTTCCAACTCTGCCAGAGCCACGCAAAGCCAGTGCTGCTCCAAGGAGTCCCCTCACCGCGGGTTCCAGACTCTGCAGCATATTGACAAGGGGCGTTCCTGAGGAGTTGGGCCATGTCATCAATAAGGAGCTTTGCAGCGAGGCAGGGCCCGGTGCAGCCCTTTAATCACAAGGACGGCAGCGCACGGCTATTTACAGTTGTAGCAATCAAAATAAAGGTAGCTTACACGGGAACGGCGAGGAATTAACCCTGTGGCTAGCACACGATTTGTCTGGTTTTCAGAGCTTTTTTATTCATTCTTTGAAACAAATATCTATGCAAGGGGAGAACGTTCTTAATGAACATTTTCATCCTCTCTCTTTAGACATAAAAAATAGTTGCAGCAGCCCGAGCAGCCAAGCAGGCCTTTCGCTTCCCCTGCGGACACCTCCTGCAGTCGAGAAGTTCATTAAGTTTTATGATCTTCCCAAGTCAGTCCTGCTTATAAGCCTCACAAAGGCCACAAATCTGGCAAACCATCATGTATGCCATTAGGCTTTACTAGGAAATGAATGCTATTTAGGGGTGGTGGTGACAGTAAATTCGGGGTTGGTTGGCAGCTATCATTGTTGCTGCTGGACTTAGGGAAATAAATAAATAAGTAACTGTAGATGTGTACACAGTTATGCACATGAATTCAGACATTTTTATAAATGTGTGATCATGTCTCTACAAATGACTTTTAAAGACAAAAGCCCAAATCATCTATCAATGCAGTCTAGGACCCAATAATATGTTGTTCCATTGGGAAATAACTGCAAGTCCCTAAGACATTTTAAGACTACAAGAATTAATATATTTTCACTTCTTTCTCCGTAAGAATAAGCAGGACCCCAGGTAGAGCAACATCCTGGGGGAAGCTTAATAAAATCACCAATCTGAAGGTGTTTCAGTCAGTAAAAAAGAGCTATTAAAAAAACCAAAGAATGGTGCAAATCAGTTTTTGATTCCTCCTGGCAGGACATGAGGAAACGGACTGTGACACAGGTATGCAACAGATGTGAGCACGCGCTGCGAAGGCAACTTCACCGGTCACTAGGTCCTCACTTGCTTATCTTCCTATTTTATTGGAGGGGCTTTGGTAGAACTTTGGTATAATTTTTCTTTGAACTAATTAAAGCCAGAGGTGGCAGTTTCTTTATGAGCACCGTGCTACCTTGTGGTTGCCTCTCAGAATACACACAGCTATTAATAGCTGTAAAGCACTTAAATGTATTATGCAGCACTTTTGAAAATGTTAAAATGTTAAAAAAGAAATGTCAGGCTAAATTCAGTAACTCAGTGATTTCCTTTGTACATGGTAAATACTTCACAGGGAGAAAAAATAAAAATCTTCAGCTCCTGACCCTGTGTGAGGCTTTCAGTAATGAGATGCATCCATTAACCCTTACTGGGAAGGGACAGAGTGGCTCCATGTAAACTGAGGATTCCTCCTTGTGCTCTCTCCCAGCCAGTCCCACAAAGTCCTCACTGATGGTACTGAAAACTACTAAAATGTAAATAAATACGCAATTCAATATAAAAATTACTTAACTATCGCATTACTTGTTTCCCAACAGACACGATGCTAGGCTCCAGCCTCCCTCCTCACCTCTCGGAAGAAGACAGTGATAAAGCCATCACCCAATTCCTACACCCAGGTAAACTTTGGTTCTGATCAGGAAGAATTAAACGCTGGCACATGACCCCATCGGAGGCAGGTGTAAGCACTTGGACCACAAGGCAGTGCAGAGCCCTAAGAGGAGAGGGGGCACCTCTGCTTTAACTACATCTCAGTCCCTTCCTTGCGCTTCCAGTTTAGAATTGTTTGAGCCGTTCCCTCCAAGAACAGCTTCCACAAAACAGGCTACAATTTATTTTCACATTTTCTTTGCTTTAGCACACTAAGCAAAGCTTGCACAGACATTTCACCTCAACTGGAAGACCCTGAGTGAAGGTCCCTTTCCGGGAAGAGTTTTTGGTGGAGGTGTGGATCCATCTCCATCAATCACTCAGAGCATTAATCGCATCCCTCCAGTGCTGCAGGGCTGGAAGGAGCTTGCCTTTGGGCAGGCAGACGCCTTCACTCTTCATTGGTTCTCAGCAATCTCACAAAAGATAGATAACTTGAAAACTTGCTCTACTTCTTGCAGCACAAATGCAGGATCCCAACTTACAAGTTATCACTGAAACACCCCGAAAGGTTTCAGACCACAGAGTCTCGTCAGGCTCCCCCTCGCCTGCAAGACAGTGGCGGCCTCACAAACACCCTGTGCCAGTAATCCTACTGCTGAAAGGACTCGGGTTTTCTTCGCAGCTCACCTCTGACATGCGGCTGACTACACTTGCCTTTCAAAACACCGAGGCTAAGCCCTCTGCAAATAAAGTGACCGCGGGACCTACGCCTGCCTCCTTAATTGAAATGTGCCTCCTGCAAATGTATGAACAGTGAGGGCAGGTTGCTTCCTGGCTCCAGAGCAGGACGGGCAAAGAAGTTTAGGGAAAGGCAGGAAATACACACAAGCCAAAGGACGGAAGGGGGTTTCGAGCCGACCGAAGCGGAACGTAGGTAGGTGGGAAGGGAGAGGGATCATTCCCCTTATCCCGGGTAATATAATGCAACATAAAGCAGAATCAATCTTAATATTCACAACGCAGTCAATACCCTAGTGCTTAGCTGTCAGCAGGAACTGAAGTGGATCCCCGGTAGCAAAGAAACCCTTGGACGTAAAGCACCATAATTCACCGAGAACCGCTCACTCCGGGCTCCACAGCTCAGATTTGCAATGATTTCACGTTGGGTTGTTTTCATCCAGCTTTATTTTTTCAATGTGGAATTAAGCAGAACGTTTTTGAGTATCACACAGAGCTAAAAACCTAGGCAATGGCTTTAGCTGTATGTGAATAAATGGCTATTCCTTTTTAAATCCAGGTTAAAATAAGTATTTTTGCTATTGTTAAATGTTCTTACTGTTGTTAAATATTCTTATTCTCATTAAATATTATTCTCACTAAATGTCCTTATTGTCATAATACAAAGTAGAATACTTTGCAAATTTTCTTCTTTAAACAAAAAAAAAAAAAAAAAAAAAAA
>JACBWW010000035.1:7885570-7906519 GCA_020086605.1 Lanius collurio | reverse complement strand
AAGTGAGGGGCGGGCGGGGAGGTCGGGCTGCGGCCGCGGCTCCGGGGGCTGCCCGCGCTGTCAGTCCTTCCCAGGGCCGCCGGGACCCCCGCGGGATGCCGTGACCGGTGGCGGGGGCTGTCAGCCCGCCCGGCGCACGGCTCGGGGGGACCGCGGCTCCCCCGGTGCGCAGACGGGGCCGCTCCCGCGGGGTCCGGGTCGCTTCTCCCGGCGGCGGGACGGGAGCAGCCCAGTGCGGGGCGAACGGAGCGGGTCAGGCGAGCGTCCGGCAGCGGCCGGTGACGGGGAGCAGGTGAGTGCGGCCGGAGCGTCAGAGACGGGCGTGGGTCCGGCAGGAACCCCCGCGCTGCTCCGGGATGTCCGCGCCCCGTGGGCAGCGGGGCCCCGCGGGTGCCCAGGGGTCTCGGGTCAGGTGCCAGTCGCTCCATCCGAGTCACCCGTCGCATGCCCCGTGTGCCCGTCCCACGGCCGCTGTCCCCGTGTCCCGGGCCGTGCATGCCCGGCGGTTCCCCGGTGGGCGCCTTTAGCAGGGTCACACCCAGATGCCTTGCTGGATGGGGCTCGCATTTCTGCACCTGCTTGCCGCTGCCGCCCGAACTGTGACCGCCACAGGAGCGGTGGGGGAGTGGGAAAGGTGTCCAGGAGACACAGCAAGGAGTTGATTTCCGTGCTAGTGGAAGTTTGGTGATTGACTAAACAGAGATGCCAGAGCCAAGCTTGGGTATCCTGAGTGTGTTCTACACGATTTTAGGTGTCAGGGGATTATCAGGTAGATGCAAGACTGGGAATTAGACTCTCTCAGTTACTTTTCCAAATTCAGAACAGCTCCATTCACGGACACTTTTTTGGGTTAGATTAAAAATAAATTGAGATCAGCATGTACGTATAGACTTGTACAGAAATAACTGAAGCAGGGAGAACCAATTTAGTGAGTTTCTTTGTCAGTCATGTTTCAGGTCTTTGTTGTAACACCCTTTTCTCATGTGTTGGTTAAATTTTCACCCAGTTGCAACAAGTAACATTTTTAAAATAAAAAATGTCAAAATAACAAGTGACAGCTACATTCTTGTTTTGTATTTCCTTTGGATCAGTGAAGGCCTCAGCAGGTGAAGCAGCCTTGCATGGGGATGGATCTGTGTTACGTGTTCTGTAGCACAAATTTTCCCAACCATTCGAAGTTATGAGCATGGAAAGCACACACCTGTATGGAAAGGTCAGTTATGGCACAAATGGGACAGCAAATGAACAGTATATTGATCACATCTCCATGTAGGAGCAGCCCATCTCCCATGTGGCCGCTCTTTTTGGAGATCACACAATGACTGAGGTTGGAAAAAACCTCTGAGCTCATCGAGTCTAACCTCTGACCCACCACCACCTGCCAACCAGACCAGAGCACTGAGTGCCACGTCCAGTCATTGCTTGAACACCTCAGGGTTGGTGATTCCACCACCTCCCTGGGCAGCCCCTTCCAATGCCTGACAACCCTTTCTGTGAAGAAATACCTTTTGATATCCAAAATTCCTTCTGTTGTCCAGGAGCAAATGACACTGGCTGAGAAACAGAGCTAGAGCTCAGGCTCTCTTCATTTCTTTGCGTTCAAGTGCTGGAAGGGGCAGGTTTGAGCTGTGGGGCACAGGGGTGTGGGAGCAGAGCCCTGGTGGCACCCAGAGGGCCCTGGCGGGGATGTCGGTGCCGCCGCGGTGTTGGTGACCATGGTGCTGCCCCGTGCCTGGGACCTGCCGGGCACCTGGGGCTGCCTCGTGTGTTGTAGCAGCAGTTCTCGAGGGCTTTCTGCTAGTGCCTCTGACACAGACCCCAAGCTGTGTTTTAATATTAACTCAGTGTCTGTGTGTGAACTGAGGAGCTCCATCAAACTGTGATGCCTTGTTGTTCACTGTCTGTCAGCTCCGTTGGTATCCAAGAGAGCACAAGGGCAACCCCTACTTTGTTTCCTTATTGCCTGAAAAGTGTTGTATCTAAATCCATTATTCTGAAAGCAAAACAAAGCTCCTTGAATATGTTTTGTGTGCTCTTGAAAGAGACAGACACAAAATTAAAAGCCAGAGGAGCAGGGGATTTATCTTTTGTTGAAGGAATGTGAATCTGTCCAGTTCCATTTGACATAAAGTCCCAAAGGGGCTGAAGGTCTCGGGCGTTTTTAAGTAGGTCTGATCATCATGAGCATTTCTGTAGTCAGAAGCAGCTTGCATGCTGCTATATTATGAAAAATAAGATTATGATAATCTTTTTAATGCAAAAAAATATTTTCATGCACTCAAAAGTGGAATGGCAACAACCTAAAGAAACTGACAAAGACAAAAGTGTTTGTTTTGACAGATGCTGTTGTTTAAGGCACAAACCCCTGCCTGGCACAGCAGTGTCAGACCACCCTTTGTGGTGCTGGTGCAGAGCTGTGCTGAGGGCCCCTGGGCTGGCTGGACCTACAGCATGTCCCCAGGCTCTGTCCTGGGTCCGGGCAAGGCAGCTTCTGTGAGCCTGGGGACCTATGTGTATGTAAAATCCAAACAGAGCAGCATCTCTCTCAGCAGCAAACAGGTAAAAAGGTAAAATGATGAAGCTTTCTGGTTTGTTCAGTTTTTTTAAGATTGAAACTTGTACAGGTGTTTATAAAATTTGTTAGTTTTTTTAGGCTCTTGAATATCACACTGATAATTGCAAAAATAGAAGCTCTAGTCTAATATTTGAGCAGTCTCAGCTTGTGCTTTCATTCTCCTGTCTACAACAAGATATTTTATTTATCACAGAATCCCAGAGTGGTTTGAGTTGGAAAGGAGCTCAAAGCCCATCCAGTGTTACCCCTGCCCTGGGCAGGGACACCTCCCACTGTCCCAGGCTGCTCCCAGCCCCAATGTCCAGCCTGGCCTGGGACACTGCCAGGGATCCAGGGGCAGCCACAGCTGCTCTGGGCACCCTGTGCCAGGGCCTGCCCACCCTCACAGGAAACATTTCCTTCCCAAAATCCCATCCATCCCTGCTCTCTGGCACTGGGAAGCCATTCCCTGTGTCCTGTCCCTCTAGACCCTTGTGTATAGTGTCTCTCCATCTTTCCTGTAGACTCCCTTCAGATGCTGGAAGGCTGCGTTTAGGTCACTTCTGGGCCTTCTCTTCTCCAGGCTGAACAATCCCAATTCTCTCAGCCCTTCCTCATAGCAGAGGTGCTCCATCCCTCTAATCATCTTTGTGGCCTCTTCCGGACCTGCTCCAACAGGTTGATGTCCTTTAGGAATGTTCAAGCTCAGCAAATTGTCTTTAAAGCAATTTAGGCATGTGATTGACAAGAAATGTTCCATATAAAAGCACGTTTGTTGAAAGTGTTCCTTCCCAGCTTTCTGTGCAAAAGTCCCATCGGCTTCACCCTCGCCTGGACAGGGACTGCTGTTCCCCTGGAAAAGAGCATTCAGCAGGAATAAAAGTAAAATGAATGTTATAATGTGTTATTTGCAAGGCATTCTGGTTTGGTTTTGTTACTTTAAAGCCACTAGCAGCTAAGCCTCAAAAATGAACTCAAATACTCAGATATTTTTTCTGGAATGTAATTCTCCCACACACGTGCTGTGAAACTGGGTCATGGGGGTTCCAGGGTTGTGGGTCATCCCAGTGTGACACTGCAGCTGGGTTTGTGTCAGGGAGTGCCTGCAGACTGCATGAAAAACCAAGCTTAATCAGAGACATTAAAAATTAAGCGAAGTATTTGCACATATTTAGACGAGGCAAAGCCCAGGCAAGATGCCGCGTCTCGGAGCGGCCTCGATCCCAGCATTCAGCACAATATCTGAATGAAAAATGACAACACTTTGTCATCTGTTCAAATTGATATTGCACTCTCGGCAGTGACAGCTGAAAAGGCCCACAGGTGCCATATAAAGAGGTGACCATGTTGTCATATTTCATTTAGGCATCCCTCTGCAAAGCCATAATTACCTAATTAGGTTGTTAATTAGGAGATTAGCATTTCACTATATTGATAGAATGCTCTTTGCAGGCATGAGTCTAGATACAGATTTGTCTGCCCTAATTTATAATCTCTACATTTTTTATACTTATTTATTTGCTTAAAATCTTGATGCAAAATTTCTCAGGTTAGCAGAGAACCAACTTGCCTGCAATTAAACAGATTTGACAAGATGAGGAAAGAGAAGAGTGAATACTTCCCATACATACCCCAATATTTTCACCCCCCTCTAAGCTCAGTAATTAAAATATCGGAATTGGTGTAATTTGCATCCTGATTAGTATGACAACAGAAGTATAGCCAAATTCCAAGAAATTCAGAAATACAGAGCTAATGCCAGATTGATTTACAGGTCTGGAAATGAACAAATAATTTTTTGGAAGTTGTGGGTAATGTAGTGTTTGCTCGTCATAACTTCCCAATTCCAGTCTCTCTTGTGAGAGAGCCTCTTTATATGACTGTAAATGATTATTTCCTTTTTAATGATAGAACCAGAGTATGAGTGACAGCTTCTGCAGATAAGTATTCACTCTTAAATGCACTTGAGCTTTTGCTGAAACATAAACTTGAATGTTCATATATTGCAGTTCACTTTCCTTTATCCTGCCTGCCCAGGACCTGTCTGTGTTTGAGGGGGTTGATTATTTGTGCTGCTGCAAATGCAGATAACCAGAACCATTTCTTGTGAAATTGCAGTCAGAAGTTGACTGGAAAATTATTTCATATAACCTGAATCATAAATTTTGAAGTATGTTCGTGCTGTTCTGTTCCTGCTTATATGACGTTGGGGGAAAAATCAATTTTTAATTCTAATCTGCCTATCTTTTTCATTAGTTTTTAAAGATCACTTTAAAGAGCTACAGTCAAGGAGGTGTTTGAGTAGAGGGACTATGGAAGCCCTTGAATGATAGCATGACCTGCAATGGTATATAATTTTTCCATCTTGCTGTGTTTTGATTTTGTTAGTAATTGTCTTGGATTCAAGTTGTACCTTCGTAAGTTGTGTCTTTGGAATATTTTTGTTAACTTTGAATAGGGCTTTAATTGTTTATTACTTCCTTAAGGAGGATAGTCAATTTAAACGTATTAAAAAAAAAAAAAAAGGCAAGCTACAGCTTTGCAGAACAGGAGGAAGGAAGATTTTTTCCCCCCTGCTTCTCACTTCTTACTTCTATAATTTACAGAAGAAGATACATTGCAGGAATGGGCTTGTGAGTTTTGCGGAGGATTTGGAACTGCTTTTAGCCATTTGAACTGGATGACTCTTAAAATCATTCCATTGAAATTGGTGGAACTTCAGGGTTGTAGCTCTTTCCTGCAGCAGAACATTTTTAGGTGCTGTCAGCTTTCTCTGATTTTATTGTTTCTTGTATCTTATTTAGAGGTCTGTGTATTTCAAAGCATGAAAGGCAAAAATACCAACCGTTCATGTGAGGAAAATATTTCCTGTAAGATGCCATGGAAAGGTGGCACTGGCTTGTCAGTCTGGGGACAGCACCCCTCAGTCACAGATGTGCTGGTGGCACCACAGGGCATTTGGTGGAGCTGGAAGGTTCTGACTGGAGTCTGTGAACTTACGGGGACAAGTACAGGGTGTGAAGGTGCTTGTTGGCACTGGTGTCCCTTTGCCAAATAAAAATCCATAGTTCTGCTGGAAAATGTGTCAGGAGCCTGCGGGAGGGAGCAGAGCTGGGGGCAGTGGGGGGCAATGGGGCCCTGCCCCACTGCTGGCGGGTGTGGAGGTGAGACAGGGCTGCCCCAGCTCTCGTGCTGGCGTGGAGCTGTGACAGTGACGAGCCACCTTGTGCTGGGCATTGAGAGCAAGGCATTTTGTCAAATTCAACTGTGTATATTTTTAAAAACCCAGAAAATCCATTCCAAAATAGCTGTGTTTTCCCCAAAGTAAGGAAAGCTGCACTCAGCATTTTTCACGCTCAAGGTCAAACGTTTCCTCTGAAAACAGCAGTCAGCACGGGCTGACACATGGTTGCAGTCCCACCAGTCAGTGGGTCCAGCACGGGAGCGCGGTTCCAGCTGCGCCTGCTGCCGTCGGGATGGATGGGAGGCATGGCAGTCACGAGCTTTAGCTTGTCCTTTCCCCTCATCTCACACTTGTGTTGATATCTCGTTGTCACCTCATGTAGGTTAACATGCAGATACGAAACTCTGTGTGGGGTGTTTGGTGGGGAAAGAGGAAAGCGAGACAATCTTTATTTAAATAATTGCAGTACATCAAGCGAGCAGGAGGGTCACAAGAACAGTTAACATGTTGTGATGATGAAGTTGCCTCCCGAAATTCAGCTGTGTTCAGCTGTGTGTTTAAGGTACAGCCTGTATAGCTGCAGATCCTTTTCCAAGACCTTTGTGTCACCTCCTGGGAGCGGAATCGTTTGTTAGCGCGCTCTGCATTCCTCATTGTGTGCCGGGTTATGAATGAGGCTGATCTGCATAAAGCCCTGCTTCCCTCGCTGGGAGAGTCTATCGATGCCATAAATATAGCCGTGGGGTACTGGAAGAGGAATACTGCTGATAAAAATAGTAGACTGAGATGCAGCTGTCTGATTCTGCTACAAAGTTCCTGTGAATCCTGGCGAGACGTTCAGCCTCTTGATGGTGCAATTTGACATCCTTGGGGATGTTCTGTAACTGCACAATGCTAATGGGGGGGCTGTGCTCTCCAGGGGCCTCAGGGCATGGCAGAATCACATCGATGGGGCCAAGGAGAAGGGGAGAGGGAGCATTCATTCCAGGGGTATTGATCAGACAATGTGCGGAAAGTTAGATAGGTGAATCATAAATATCAGGAACCAGGGGAAGGTCTCTGTCCACCTGTGTGGTGAATCACAGGTGTTTGCCAATCAGTGCATCATTGAAACCCCAGCCTGTGTATCCCCTTGTACAAAAGTACCAAGCTCTTAAATTGTGGAGATTTTACATCGCTCTCTTTGGTTTTAGTGTTTGCACAGAGTATGTTTGACATAGCTGTCTGCATGTGGTTTATTCAATAAATAGAATAGTAGAATATGATTTGTATACGCAAGTATTAGAAGAGCAGTTATTTTTTGTTTATGGTTAAAGATGCCAATGCTCAGAAAGTCCCTGAATTCCGTTAAATTCAGCTCCCCCATGAGGATGTGGTGATGGTGTGTGGGTGTAGGAGTGCAGAAGGGGTGTACTGGCAGATCTCAGCAGATCTAGGAATTGATTTTGGATCTGTGATTTTGCTGGAACCTTCAAGGTGTTTGCGTAAAGGTTTGCAAAACTGAACTTTGTTTCTCTTGAATTCTTCTCTCTCACTGGAAGTCACTGTTCCTCAGAGCAGATCTGTGCCCTGGTTTGCCTTTATCAGCAGGAGGAACTTGTTAGAATTCTGTAGGCTACAACTACTAAATATGGCATCAAAACCTGAACTGAATTTGAGGGTCTGAACTTTTTTTTTTTTTTGAGGGTATTAACTGTTCAGAGAGTTTCCAGTTAGTATTAATGTATTGATAAATTAGTTTTAATGTATCATTTTGAAAATTCTGAAGAAGAGGAAATAAAAATATGTTTGCATTAAACTTGTAGAATTTCCAGCAATTTCTCACCATTCAGGTTCATGGGAAAAGCAGTTGCACATGTTCAGTTGGGAAGAAGCTTGGCTGATTTAGCACACGACTGCTAATGGCAGGAAGTCGGGGTGCAGAGTATAAAGGTAAAACTCTTGCATCTGTTGTTACATGTTGTTAACTCCCTTAGCAGACATTAAATCATTTCAAGTACAATAATAGTGTGGGAGGTAAATTAACTAACCATTAACAATCTTATAAATACACAATTAACATGCCAACATTTATATGACACATTGATGGGGCAGCAGTAATTTTTGATTGGGAGTTTGCAGACCTTTCCGACGCCCGAGGCTGTTGCTTATTTAAACAAGTTTTTACCGCTTGCAGGTAAAGGTGGCCTTTCCTAATCAGTGAGTAGAAATAATTCAATTTAAAGAACATTCTCAACACATGTTTTGCGATGTCCACAAACCATACTAGGTTGTGTCAGGGTTATCCAGCCACGTGGTGCTGGTCACACTGGTCACAGCCCCAGACACGCTGATGGCTGCCTTTGGGTGGGACATTTGCCTTGTGGCCTCTCCCTTGGAGGATGCTGAGAACCCCCTCAGGAGCAGCCCTACTTACTTTGATGGAAAGAGTCAGAAAATTAAAACAGTGTGGAGTTGCTGTGCTGCCGAGGCTGGCAGGAGCCTCTGGAGATCCCATCCAAACTCACACACACAGCTCCATAGCCGGGTTAAAGTGTTTTTGTCTGATTAAAAGTGAGGACTTCAAACTTCTGGAATTTACGTCTAATCTTGCCCTGTGTGTGAGCTCAGACTGAGCCTCCTCAGGTGGAGGTGTCCCCGTGGCTCCTGCCACTGCTCACTGACGGACTCGCTGCATCAACAGGAATAATTTTTTCTTTTTAGGTTATATTCAGCAGGTCATTTTTTGATCCAGCTCACCCCACAGCTCCGCTGCCAGCTTTGGGAGGTGGTGGAATTCCTGGAGCAGGGCCAGGCAGGGCATGGAGTTGCCCCTTTCAGTGTCAGCCCAGGCTTGAATTAGATTGACATAACTACAAATCCACAGTTACAGAAAAATCACATAACAACGTGAGCATGGTTTGGGTTTTGTGGTTTGGGTTTTTTCCTTTTTCCTTTTTGCCCTCTACTTTGTTTCAAAAGGCCACTTGAGTGCTCTGAATGAAATATCTTAGGTAAGTGGCAATTACTGTTCTTACAGTGCTTTAGAGCTCAGACGTGTGGTATTTGGTCACAGAGCTTTCTGTGTTACAGCAGTTGCCCTGTGTGAAGCACCGTGCAGCAGTAGATGTTCAATATTCTGCCCTGAGACACTAATCTCTTCATGTTTAAAGTTTTTCCTGGAAATACAAAACCTGAAGAAGGTCTTTAATAAGGTACTCAAAGAGTTGGTATGTGGATGCAGAAGCAAAACAGTAACACAGTTATGATGAGTGAAAAGAAATCCAAAACGCTGTCAGTTCTGTAGATGGATTAGTTGGAATAGGTAG
Source organism: Lanius collurio (assembly GCA_020086605.1). Classification (NCBI taxonomy): domain Eukaryota; kingdom Metazoa; phylum Chordata; class Aves; order Passeriformes; family Laniidae; genus Lanius; species Lanius collurio. Next base: position 7,897,473 of record JACBWW010000035.1, on the reverse strand, counting down.
ATGTTTCTGGTCTGTATTCTCTCGCCATCCTGCTGTGTGCAGCACTGTGCAGTATCTTGCTTTACAGCAGCCATATGTTGTAGAGTATTGGGACCTGTTCATAGGTCTCTGTTGTGTTCTGTTGTCCTGGGACTCAGGTTTCAAGCTGTCCTCCAAACCCACTGTTCCTTAGATGGACCTCAGCAACCACTGTGGCTTAAGTAAACTGGAGCAGAGCTGAACAGTTTGCCCTAAGTCAGTCTGGGTTTGTGCATCCCAAGTAGTAATCATCTAGAATGGGGGGTTTAAAGGTTTTTTTTCCCTAAAATGTTGTGTACATTTTTTCTAGGTACATGTGTCCATGAAACAAAATGGAGAGAAGATAGTACAGTGAAGTGGTGGACTTGTGGACAGAATGGCTTTCCTGGACAACCCAACCATTATCCTCGCTCACATTCGGCAGTCGCACGTGACCAGTGATGACACAGGGATGTGTGAAATGGTCCTGATCGATCACGATGTTGACCTGGAGAAGTTTAATCCCTCGTCAGCATATGGGGATAATGGGTCAGAGCCACAGGGAAGCAATGGGGAGACTCAGGGCTATGTATATTCCCAATCAGTCGATATTACCTCAAGCTGGGACTTTGGAATCAGAAGACGATCAAACACAGGTGCGTGGTGTTTGCAGCAGCTCTGGCCTTTTGTGTTCCTCTTCCCTTAGCCTGGCTTGCATGGACAAACCAGAGCGTGACTGGCTTGGTGTCTGTCAGACTTCTTTTGTAATGTTGAGGCCCTTTTATAGAAGAAGACGTAATGATTCAGTTACTTTAGTGTGCTGTCAACTGAGCTTTAATTGCTGTTTTACCTATTCCTGTACAAAGGAACATTGAGGTAGTCAGTTTTATATATATAAAAAAATTCAAATTGTGAAGACATCAAATCTAAATCCAAAGTACATGAACAGCCTTTGATATCTCTTTTGTTACTGTCTGGAGGGGTGTTAACTTTTGAACAGGATAGTTATTTTCTGAGAAAAAATCTGCCTAGTGAGGCATCAAATGTATTTGTTATAAAAGAGTGGAATCAAGTTTGATGTGAGCCAGCAAAGGGAATGATTTGTCTGTATTTTGTCTCCTAAAGTTTTATTTCTGAGAAAAACCTTGAGCTAGGGTTTAAGCTACCAAATTAGAAAGTTTAAGGGTGAACACCTTTGCAAAATGCACTCATTTTGCCGTGACTGGCAGAAAGCTCTCCCATATGGTGTTTCGTATGAGGGATATCCAGACTTCTGCTTAGACCTGAGGAATATTAAGAGCAGGAGTCTGTGAGGTAAAACATCGATGAGAGGGTTGGTGTGCAGTGGTCAGTTCTAACCTCTTTTTTCTGTTCCTGTACATATTTTTCAAAATTATTTCTGCAGGTATTATAACACCACCTAGAGCCCAGAAAACACCTCTGTGCTCTGCTTCACCAGGAAAACGTGTGTGGTGTTGGAGATACTGAAATGCCTTTTACAAGTAGGAGGTTGTGAAAAGTTCCAGAAAAGGCAGGGCACTGATCTCCTGTACTGGAGAGTGAGGTTTGGAAATCACAGATTATAGCCCAACCTGCCAGGAAGGCGTGGTGGGAATCCAGGGTGCCAGGCTGTCCTGGGGCTGGGTGAGTTCAGGGTAGGGTGTAGCTTACGAGGACGGAGAGACAAACTTTGAACATTTATAGAATTGCTCCAGAAAATAATTCTGAAGGATCATTTCACGAAGGGAGCAGACTGACAGGATAATCTCTATTTGAACTATGGATTGAGGCCATTTCAGGTGCCTGCTAGGGGCACATTCTAAAGTCAGGGTTGGGACACTGAGGGAGCTGATTTTATGCCTCAACTCTGGCACATCAGGTGGAGAGCTCAATGCCAGGTGTTGGGTGTGGACGAGCAGCAAAGTCCCCAGGCCCAGGAGCAAAGGCTCAGCTCGCTGCTGGCACTTCATGAAACCACAACTGCATTTGGTCAGTGACGTTTTTCGCACTGAAAGCTTTCACTGGCTGCATGTGAGCGTGAGCCTCGAACAATTCACATTTCTAATAGGTGCTGATCATTCCATCTGATTTGGTGCTGCTGTGGCACAGTCCCACAGTGAAATGGTCTCTTGGGATCAGCTGTAGTGGAAGAACAGGATGGAGTCAGTGGAGGTGGTGGCTGTGCTCTGCTACGTTTGTTTTGACAAGGGGTGGAAATATTAGACAGGATACAAACATGCATTATTCTTGTTTCTAGTCTACGGGTTTTCCTTTATCTTTTGTTTACCTGTTAATCTAATAGATCTTTTATGATGGCTCGTTTGGAAAGAGAGGAGTTTGGAAGGTAATTTTGGATTACAGTATGGGCAGTAACTAGTAAAAATATGGAGCTTTTCTTTCAGAATAAAATATTTATGCTACAACAGTGTTTTCCCAATATGTAAACCTATGAGGAGGGATACTTTTCTTATTCCGTTAAGAGGAAGCTACCTAGAGGTATTCAGGTTCTAACATCGTGTTGACTTAAATGGGAGATACTTATCAAAGTCCCTGTTTGTGCTTGTACCTTAAACTGCTTGTTACAGCTGTTTAAACTCAAAGAAGTATTTTTTATCGGTTCCATGGTTGACAGTTTTTATGGGGAAAAAAAATTACTTCCTTGTCCACAATTCAGTTCAAAGACTTAAATGTAAAAGAATAATAACAGAAAGGATAGAAAGTATTTATTAACATGTTTTAATTGCTGAAAAGGCTCAGGGAAATCCAATTGTATCCAAAAATTGTCAGAGTAATTTAGCATTTTAGAATCTCTTCTACAAACCCATTTTAGTTAATGAATTATCTCAATACATCAAAATTGCTAATATATCCAGCAAATTGTTTCCTTCAGGGATCAGCACTGTTAGTTCTACTTTCCAGTGTAATCTGCTTATTTTGAGTGGGCACTTCATGACATCAGTGGTTTCTTGGGGTCATTGTCTTGGGTGGCTTCCATCAGGTATTTCCCCAAGGAAGCTCTTACTATTAACACAAAAAGGCAATATAAGTTATTGTCTGGTACCCTGGGCTGCAAGTTCTTTGGTATAAGAACTATTTGGGGCTTTTTTTATCAACCATATTTTGAAGATGGAGTCAAAATATATGTAAAGAAATATTATATTCATTTTAGGATTTGACTAATGTTGTGAAGATACAAATCATTTATTTTACTACCTATAAACTGTTTCAGCCTACTGAAGAAAAAGCTGTGCTAATTTATATCGCTTTGACATTTTATAATTTTCATGATTTTTAGATAAAGGATTTTATATTTAAAACTTTAATAGTCTAGTCTGAGTTCATTTATCTTTAATTTTTGAAACGGGTAGAGTAATTCATAACAGTAATTTTATTCCTGTAATGTAATATTCACTTCAGTTCATTTGTGCATTAAAATTCCTTTAAGACCGTTATTAATGATTTATATAATGAAATGTCATATTAATCACAGAAGTTTTCACATTTTATTATTCTCTTCCATGTTAATACTATCTTTATGATCTCTATTAATGTTTTATATCCTCTAATTTCAATTATAAATCAAGAACATTTTCATGTTTTTGTTGGTATTTGCTTTTCAGGGGTGCCACCTTTAAAATTTTATGACTTTTTCCCCTACATATGCAGTATAAAACATCTTTATTCATATAAAGGTAGTTAATTATGTCTTTGTTTATAGTAAACTTTCATTGACAAACTTATAGTTGTAATATTTCTTTTCAAGCTCAGAGACTAGAACGTCTGCGGAAAGAGAGACAAAATCAAATAAAATGCAAAAACGTTCAGTGGAAAGACAGAAATACTTCTTGCTCAGGTAAAAGAAAAGATCTTCTATTTTCCCACTGGCTTTATTCCTGCCTTTGATGGTTACAACATTTGCAGTTTGTAATTTTCCCCTGAGCTCTCAAAGCGCAGAGGAAATGCCAATTCTTTGTGCTGTCCTGGGGGTGCCAGCCATGGCCACGGAGTTAATGAAGGCACAGGAGAGGGGAGCCCTGAGTGCCCAGCGTGGCCGGCAGCACTCGGGCTTTGGGCTCTGCGTGCCCCGGAGGCGCTCGAGGCTCCCTGGCCGTGCCCACGCGTGGGGAGGGCAGAGCTCTCTGTCCCCGTGGGACTGTGGGGACAGGAGCTGCCTCTGCTCTGGGGCTTGGAACTGGCAGCTGTCCACATCCAAAATGCGAGAACAGCGTCTCCATGGGACTTTCCAGCCATTTCCAGCATTTGGCACACTGGGTGTGATGCAGGATTTTGTAGAGTTTACTTGTGTAGAGTATTTTTGCAGCTACTTTTTTAGATAAGGTGCAAATCTTAAGAAGTAGAGAGTATATATGATCTACTTAAATGCAAGCATAATAAATGCTGGCTTAGCTTATCTGGCCTTTCCTTGGTAAAACTGTTATCGGTGATTTCTCAAAAAAATATTCAATTCTATTTTTTTTAAATGATATAATTAAGTATTTGTGACTGCATGTTCTACATAGTTTAAATTGTAATATATGAAATTACAAATCTGTCTCAATTTTCCTATTTTAGAGCTCAAGCTAGTTTCTATTTCTGTTGTATTTGACACACATTCAAACCTTTGTGTGGTCTGTCATGCCTACTTCTTTCAAAATTTGTGTATATCTTAATGAGGTCCCTCTGTAATCTCCCTTTTTTTGCCTAATTCCTCATATCTCCGTGGCTGTCATTTGCGTTCTCCAGCACTCTAATATCTTTTTCAGAGGAGTGAACAAAGCTGCTTGCAGGAGCAGCGCAGTCGCACTAATCCTTAATTCGCTGTTCAGCTGTGTTGGATACCCCTGTTAATGCATTCTGAAATGTTTTTGCCTTTCTCCTTCTGTAAGCAGAGTTGTAGGTTTTAAAGGTTAATCTACCATAACCTCCAACTCTTTGCTCAGTATTTTATAACATTTGGCCAATGATGATGCAAATCTCTCTCCTGTGTCTCCTGCGCACTGAGCTGGTTCAGGCTCTGGGCTCCTGCGCAGCCTCTGCCGCTCCCGGGGCTCCAACGTCACCTCTCCTTCCCTCACAGCATCTGTCCCCAGCAGTCAGAGTTGTCTCCTCTGAGGAATGTGCTGGGCTTGCAGGCAGAGATCAGTCCCTGCCTGCTGCAGAATAGATTTAAATAAAAAAAAAAAAGTAAGTAACATAAAAACTCCGGGCACTCAGGGTCTGTTGGCAGAGCTGATTTTCCTTCTCTGCTTAGCCACTGAGTTCTGCATGCTTCTCCCTTACTTGCATGAACAACAACACTGCAGCAAGGAGAAAAAGGAGCCCTTAAGGATATCCACTATACCTTCCTCTTCATCACGTGGGTGTGTGAGGCTTTGGGTGTTTGGCTCCTTGAATTTGGGATTAGGGAGAAGTGTCTGTGAAAACAGCAACAAGTGGATTCCGAGGTCCTTTCCAGATGCCCAAGAATTATCAGTTAAAGGTAACACTCCAGCATAATGGTAGAGGTTTTTTAAAAAACCAACAAACAGGTATAAGAGGTTGTTGAAAAACCAAAACAACCTAATGGAGCTGAAGTGGCCATGCTAAAAGAGCTTAAATGAAGTTTTTTTGGTTAATTACAGCCTTTCACAAGCCTGTTGGAGACCTCTCAGTGCCAGTATTTAGCACCTCTGCCAGCTGCCTGAGTTTTAAGGCAATCTGCTGATAAAAATAAATGGAGCTTTTGACCAGTTATCACTTGACAAGTTTTAATTTTGCACTCTAAGCCATGAACCAAGTCCCTGAAGATCAAGTGCCAGATCATTCCGCCTTGGGAACAGTTCCATTTCCCTGGAGAAGCAAGATGGAAATCTGTGAGCTGTGAGGGAAATCCAAGTGCAGAAGTGCCAGGCTGGGCGAGCTGGTTCTCGGGCAGTGATTGATGGAGATCGGGGGCTCTTGGTTCCTGGAGCAGATGTGGGAAACCTTGTCCAGATTCAGTCACAGTTCCCTGCAGATGAGACCCGTTGGTGCTGATGTGCTGAAACACCCCAGGCTCTGTCCTGATTTCATTGTGGCATTGTAACATAAGAAGTCCTATTTTTTAGGGTTTTTTTAAAGTATGGCTGTAAATTTGAAGTTGAATTGTTGTTGGGATTCAGCTGTGCGCTTTCTTCACATAAAAAGGCTTTTATGAGCCTTCACAGACCACACAAAGAACTCCTGAACTTGGATCCCCTTTGGTTTTAGAAAGCTTTTTTGTTTTTATCGTTCAGACTGTTGCTCTGGAGTGATGGTTTCAGGTTTGACATTTTTATGAGGGGAGGCCATATCCGATCTACCACGAGTAAAATCTGCAGAGATGGCTCTTTTGGCTGAGGTGTGGTGCCAGGCTGGCTGCTGGCAGCAGGGCGTGCTCGCAGTGCTGTCCTGAGGTGTGGCACCGTGTCACCTGCTGCAGGCTCGGGGTGAGCCATGCTGTTATGTGCTAGCAGCTCTTTTCCTTAGTGTCCCTGTTCGCTTAGGAGAAAGTGGGCAAGCAGAAACACCAGGAATGTGTCATTCTCTTGATTTTTATCTTGACTCAAGTGGATCTTATACTGATCAGTTCAATTCTCTGTGCAGGAAAAACTCAAGTTTTTCCTCAGCTTAAACAGGAGCATCATTCAAACTTCTTAAGGCTTTCATATTTTTGCACTGTGAAAGAGTGGTGGTAGATCCTGCCCAGCTGAAGCACTTGCTGGTTTATTTATTTGATTTTGTCCTCCCTCTTATGCTGTTGTCTCTCAGTGTAAGCAGCAGCCTCTGTACACTTCCTCATACGATGCCTGTAATCTTTTTTCTGATCTGCAGCTGAGGAGCTGAGCTCACTGTTTGAAAAGAAGAATTTCAGGGTGAAATCCCCATGTTCTGGGAAGCAGTCCATCCTCTCTGTGCGACTGGAACAGTGTCCACTGCAGCTCAACAACCCCTTCAATGAGTACTCAAAATTCGACGGCAAGGTGAGTCCAGGTGGTTTTGTCTGGTACCAGGGCTGCCCTGGCAGGGCCAGGCCTGAGGCACTGCTCCTGAGCACTGACTTGTGCAAGCTCCAGTTAGACTTTATAGTGGCCATCAGGTATTGGCAGTGGTTATCTAGAAACAAGCAAATGTAGTGGTTCTGGGTTCAGTAGAACCATTTCTCCTGTTCCCATTACAAAACTCTGGACTGAGAATTAGGCTTCCCTACCTTGCTGTTTCCTTCTCCAGCAGGTTAGTGAGGTGCACATGTATTGTGACAGAGTCCTGGGATGCCTCTCTAGAGTTGATGATGAGACCTTTTGTATAAATGATTGATTATTTGGCATTAAAAAAAAACCAAACCAACTTGTTCTGTCTATCCACATCCCAGCACTTGCTGAATATTCCATGATTCATGTCTTTATCCTCAGTGCTCTAGTGGGAGTGGGAGAAGTTGTGGTCTGTTTTGAAGGTGGAAAACTGAAGTATCAGTAGGTCAGTATCCGAGGCAGAAAGAAGCACTAATCAATGTATTTCTGCACAAGTGCTCATTTGTGTAACACAAGGAGGAGATTGGCTGCAAACTTGGCAGGTCATGGAGGTCAGGAGATGGATCTGATACTGCTCAGGCTGGAGGACAAATGTCTTCCCTATACTCCATATTGTCAAATATTTTTCTCTGTCATCAACTCTAGAAACTGAAAAATAAACATTAGTGTGATGGATCATTGTCACATTGTTCCAAAACAAGTATAAATACTCCACAGATCTGTTTTCTACTGGATTTGTTTGTGGAATCTCCTGTGGGAGGATAGAGTTTGAGCTTCATTACCATTGTGATGGAAGAATTTCATATTCTGTTAGGTGTTCTTGAAGTGGAAAGTCAGATCCGTAATTCCACTGACATTTCTAGGAGTATTTGGAATGGTTGTGAAATAGTAACCTTCAGACTTAGAAGTTCACATGCAAAAGCTCCTCTATTGTGACTTTATATTTATTAGAATGTGGCAATTAGTGCTAACTCTGGTTGTCAAAACTCCTGGCCTCATTAATGAGCGACAGCAGCACTTTGATCCTGACAGCACCAAGAGGCCTTTTTTCCAAACTCCAGGTTTGCTGTTCTTGTGCCGTGAAACTTCAGTTGGGCAAACATTTAAATGAACTCTCATGTCATGTATAGGGGAAGTAAAAACTAAATACTTCTTTATTAAGAGAATTCTGTTGCAATTCATTCATGTTCAAGTCTTGTTTCTCAGACACTTGAGGAACTTCAGCATTTTTCCTTCCCTCTTTGACAATCCAAGCTAATCTTTACTATATTAATAGAAATTGTAGTTGTCTGTAATGAACATCTGAATTTTCACATATTGAAGTCAGACACATTTAGCAGGTGTTTGGTCCACTGGAAAGAAGCTGCACTCTACATGTCAGTTTGAGAGGTTAAGGAAATACCTCAGTGTCACTCAGTTGGGGTTTGCAGGGTCTGACATGAATGATCTCAGTTGTGATCTGCAAATCAAAAACCTTCTTTATAATCCCAAACAGCTGAATGGGCATTTTGTTAGAGTATAATCTCACTGTATTAATTTTAACACCATTGTTTCTGTTACTCTGGTAAGTGTATCAATAGTTTGCATATAAAGTTTATTCTCTATAGTTCTGTATGTATTACATAGTTTAAATTCTTGGCTGACCATCTGAGATATGGAAGAAAGATAATCCAGTTGTGAGTTATTTTACTTCAGTTCTCATGTATTTTCAGTCAGTAATAAAACACCAAAAACCATTGAGCTTTTAAAATTTTTAATGAAATATCATATGTCATGTGTTTATTTTTATTGATAATAGATGAGCACTATTTCACAGAAATATAATTCTTTCAGGGAATAGAGCATGACTTATTTACATAATTAACAGAGCCATGTATCTCTGGGGGAAATGGTACATAATTGGGGAGAGGCAGGGGGTGAGGAGGGGCTGGGGGCCTAATTAAACATGTCTTAAAAACACCCTACTTAATTATGTATTTACTCAGGAGGTCAGTGGCTCTGAAATCTTTAAGACTATAACCAGGCCTTTATTTTTTACGTATTTGAGTTTGGTAATGCAGATTTTTGGTTGTTCAGTACCACTCACTTTTCGGTGCGTGGGCAAGGCAGGAGAGCTCAGTGTTCTCCATTTCGAGCTCTGTGCCTGTGTCTGTGCTGCTCATCCTGACTGGTTTCACCACTGACTCAGGTCCCCAACTGACCTGAAATCGAACAAATCCTCCCCAGGGTCCTCCTTCCCCAATAATCCCCTTGGATGCATTGTTTTCACATTGTTTTCAGCTTATCAGTTCAAATCAGAGCATGTCACGTGCTGTGATACCAACCAGTGTGGGCAGTGCTTACATCTTGCAGGTGTTTCCTGCCAGATTTAGTGTCTTTTTCATAACCACTTCTGCGATTTTATGAAATAGTAAAATTTTAAAGCACTCTAATTTCTTCCTGTCCTGATGACTGCATTAATTATCAAAACAGTAGAGAATATGGCTTGTGAGATACAGCCACAGTGGAGGCATTCTAAGCAGCTCAGGAATCCACACAACTTGCCCCACCACTACCCAGGACAGATTCATGGTTTTCTGTACATTGTACAACTTCAGCGCTTAACAAAAGCCACACATACAGTGATGACTTTCAACTCTTTCTTCAAGTTTTTCCTAAAAATAGTTAAAGTAAACCTCAGCTCTGGAACTGTTTTCATGTTTTGTAAAGCACATGGGTTGTATGTCCTCATTAATCAATCTTGTATACTCTTTCTAATAATTTTGTATTGATAGAACCTTTAGTTCTTTATAATTCCTTCAGGTGTTATTGGAATAGAAAATTACTTGAAGGCTTGAGAAATCACTGGCCAAATTGATTTCTTTTGTCTGCATGCAAATTAAATTATCACCCATTTAATAAATAAATTCACGTGTATTTCTGTTACAGGACTTGGAAAATCAAATTTTGATGGTTTATTGTTCCAACTTGCTGAGTTTTAATAATGTTGGGAAAAAACCACTCAGTGTAAGACAGAGCTGCAAGTCCTTTCCAGGTACCACAAGTGGCACACAGGAGTGTGGTGATGGCTCAGCTGAGCTTCACCATGTTCAGGCTGGAGAGAGGAGCAGAAGAAATCAAAAATGTGAGGAAGGAATTGTTTGGCTCTAGAGTAAACTGGAGCTATGAGGCCAAAAACCTTTCCCACAGGCAGACCAGATTTTCTCAAGATCTTTTTATTTCTGCTGTCATGACTAGCTGCAAATGGAGTTAGAAGGAAGTTTGGCTTTTCTGATTTTATGGAGGAGTTCTCTGGTGTTTGTTTGACTACTGGAGATAGTTTAACTGAAAATTGGTCAGTGTAATATTTGGCTGGACAAATGCTAGAAATCCTTTAATGAGGGATGATGCTTCTTTGTAGTGCCACAAGGTTTCTTGTGGCTAATTTTGGTAATGGGTTAAAAAGCAACAATTACTCATGTAGCAACTGTTTTAAAAATGATGATGTAGCAAGCATGGGGGAAGGGATAATTCATGAGTGCTAATTGCTTGGCTGTTAATTTTCATAAGTGTTGATAGAAGCAGTTCCTTAAATTAAACTTTGTTTAAAATGTATCAGGGGAAATATTCCACAATGTCGGGCCCGAAGTGAAAATTAATATGAATGCTGTGGCAATTAACACGTACTGGTTAATAGCTTTTAGCAGCATTTTGGGATGATAGTCCTTAAATACATTTTTGCATGCTGCTCTTGTTTCAGTCTTGTTTGACTCTATGTCGGCATAATCACGAACAAATGTTTTCCACAATCCCCAGTATTAAATAGCTTTACTTAAAGAAAGTAGATAAAGAACTTAAGAAAGAAGCAATACTGCTTTAATTAAAATGGAAAATGTGTAAAATAATTAATCCAGGATTAAGATCTCTGTGTGGAAAAAATGCATTTTTTTATTTCAGTGTTTTGCCCCTAAGCTGAGTGAAATGATCCTCATTTGAATCCAAAATAAGTTTGCATTGGGGTTGTTTTTAAAGCATTTCCTTATCCTGCCAGTTGTAGTGGTTTGCTTGCCACCTGCAGCCTGCTACCTGAACCTNGGTCAGTGTGCTGTTCCCTGTGGTCAGTGTGCTGTTCCACGTGGTCATTGTGCTGTTCCTTGTGGTCATTGTGCTGTTCCACATGGTCAGCGTGCTGTTCCCTGTGGTCAGTGTGCTGTTCCACATGGTCAGCGTGCTGTTCCCTGAGGTCAGTGTGCTGTTCCACGTGGTCATTGTGCTGTTCCCTGTGGTCAGCCTGCTGTTCCACGTGGTCAGTGTGCTGTTCCCTGTGGTCAGCGTGCTGTTCCCTGTGGTCAGCGTGCTGTTCCCTGTGGTCAGTGTGCTGTTCCCTGTGGTCAGTGTGCTGTTCCCTGTGGTCAGTGTGCTCCCATGCAGCTGCTGGCAGCTGAGGACAATGGACAGACCGAGGGATGCCACAGGGAGAGCTGTCTCAGAACGAGTTCCTATCAACACAGGCTGCTCTTACTGCTGAGCCTGGTTCAAGATCTGCACTGCAGGTCTTCAGACACCTAAAATAAGTCCAGGCACATCTCACTTGCATTAAAAAATGTTCTTCTGGCCTTATGCAGATTAAATTACTGTGGGTCTGGTTTGATTAACTTTGGCCTGGGGACAAGGGTGAGTCACTTTTGCCTCTCTGGCCTCTGTTGGGGCTCTGCTGCTGGGGTTGCCCTCCTGGGAAGGTGTGTACTGGAAGGGGACCTAGGTCTGGTCATGGCTCCTTGAGGTCTGTGCACTCACTGACCTTGAGGCAGCATTCCTGGTTGGGTTGTGCTTTCCAAAGGATTTCACTGTCCCCTGAGACCTGTGCCCCCGAGTTCCCTGTCAGGATGTGGGATCAGT
>JACBWW010000035.1:7875570-7880570 GCA_020086605.1 Lanius collurio | reverse complement strand
AGTTAAACATTAAATGAAGTGGTAATTGGTTTATTCTTGATTCCAGTATAAATTTATATTTCATTAAATTGTTTTTGAAATGTATTTAATTTTTTTTTTAATATTTCCCACTCAGAATTTTTAAAGGCAATATAATGGTCATATTTTTCTCCATGTAAATTCTTTTGTTTCCCTATCTGAAGCAAAGACGGAGAAAATTCTATCTCCTTGATACTAGTAGAGCTTGCTTGATTTACTAACAAGAGCAGTTTCCCAGGTCTTTGTGGAGATTGAATTTATGAATTTATCATACCTCAAGCTGCTATGGACCTAAATCCTGAGGGAAAAAAAATGTTGAGAACACTTTATGTCAGAAAAGTTACTTGAACAGCCCATGAGGGCATTTTCACATATTTTAAGGGCAAAAGCTTCCCAAGGTTAAAGCCTTTAATAGTCCTTTTAGAGGTGCCCCCGAGTGGCTGTTGAGGTGGTGGAGGAGAGATCCCTCCTTAAACTGGCCCTTGGTGGTGGCTGCACTGGTGTGGAGGGAGCTGTGGTGCAGTGGTAAAGGAGCATCAGTGGGACATTTATTATTTATTGATTTATCAGTCCTGGGCTCCTTCCCAGTGCTGTGGGACCTGCCCTGGCACCGTGGGTCGAGTGCTCCTGTGACTCCCCAGTCCAAGAGTGCAAATTTCTTCCTGAGTGCAAGGAAACTTGGGTTTAAGGGGGTAGTCTGGGGACTGATGCTGAGAAAGAAATGGCCTGGTGGAGGAAATCCAATCCCATCTCCATGAGCTGCCTGACTCTGCATCACGTTCTGTCTCTCTGATGGTTTTTAAATTGAGGGGCAGAAAGCTGTTGTGAGTGTCACTAAACACTGCAGAACAAATTTCCTTATAAAACCCTTCCTGGGTAGGAAATTCCAGTTAATAATAATTTGGAGAAAAACCTGTAGTAAAACTTGAGCATGTTAACTATTAAGAGTTTAATTTGAGCTCTGGGGGAAATGATGTATCAAGGTAGGCAGAGTAAAACTGATGAGATTGCAGGCAGATGATTTTTCAGATGATTTTCTCTTTCTTTTAAGAATAATTGAGGCATTTTAATGATAAGCCTTGCTTGGCTTCTTTGAATGGACTGCATGTAATTAGTTGTAGCTTTGACTTTGAAATCTTTTGACAGAAAATGTATCATTTAGCGGGCGCATTTTTTCCGGCATCTGCCTTTAATATTTGTTCATTTTCTGCAACACACAACTTTGCTACTTCAGGTCAAATCCCAGACACAGCTCTGTTCCCTTTGTTATCTCGATTGTTTCCTTCAGGATGAGGGAGAATAATTACACAGAACATGTTTTCCAAGCAGCTGGAGCCCCATTCCAGCTGACTGCAGCACCTGCGTGGCCGGTGGCGGTGCCGGGGGCGGCGGTGCCGTGCCAGCCCGGGCTGGCGGTGCCGGGCGCGCTCGGGCGCTGCCGCTGCCCTTCTGTGAGCTTCAGCTGGCAGGAGTGCCAGGGAATGCAAAGTGTCTGGGTTAGACTAATTAGAGGGATGATTTGTGAAACGCTGGCTATTTATTTAATTAATCACCGGCACAAAGCTATAAAACCCATATTTTAAAAATCCCTGTTAGTTTGCCATGTGGTTAATAGATTGTGGCACATTAAAAAGTGACATGGTGATGTATTAAAAATGTTCCACCTAAGGTTGGCTGATGTCCTCGAGGAACTTGAGCTGTCTGCTTTGTGCAGCAGAAGCAGAGGATTAGAGGCTGATCTGTTCAAGGATTGAATATTTCTGAAAACATTTATCTTTTTAGAGCATCTGTTCGTTAAAATAGATCGTGACATGTTCCTTAACGCACAAATAATGTTTATGGTGTAGTTTTAATTATAAGTTTTGGTTGCATTTTGCTATTACAAAGAATAACTCTATCCCTCAGTGTTAAATTGTAATGTTTATTAGTAAGTAAAATATAAATAATTCTTCTAAAGAGGCTGTTCCTTCTCCTCACTAGAAGGAATTCGAGGATGGTTTGGGCTAATAAATGCATTTCTGCTGCAGCTGGAGCAATTGCACTCGGATCAATCTAAACCAGTGTTTTCATCCTTCCCTAGAAGTGTGGGAGCTGAGCAGCCCAGGGCTGCAGGGGCAGGGGGAGCTGGTGCCACACAACTGCTGGGACATCCCAGCCTCTGTGTTTGTTTGGGCACGCAGAGAGGGAGCGTGTGTGGAGCAAAATGCCACGGGAGCATGGGAGGGGAGGGATGGACAGAGCCATTTGTCCTAAATTTGACACCTCCATGGTCATGAACACAGCCTGGGCTGTAACAGGGATGGACCTGGGGCTTCTCCTTCCGTCCATGTAACATTTGTCAGAAAAAAAGCAGTATTAAGAATTCATATTAACAGCACTTCAAGTAAACCAGTTTTTAATTCATAGAGAATTGTATGTGTGTGTGTTACTATAGTTGAAACATGCTGTTACCAGCATTATGTGTTTTATTCTTTGCCCAGGACTTACAGAATTTTATTAATTGTGGGGGTGAATGCCAAGCAAGAGCAGGCAGCAATTTGGGTGCTTGATTATGTGATTATTTATGTAAATCCTGGTTTTGAGGTGCATGTAAAGACGTGTTCAGGTGGAAGCGTGGAAGGAAACTGTCCAGCTTGGAGGTGGTGTTTCTCAGCTGTGTGTTGTATAATTAACTGGTACATTAGGAGGGGGCTGGAATAAAACATGAGCATGTTAATGCAGCCTGGAGCTGGGGTTGTAGTGATCATTGCAATGCAGAGGACGCGTTGCTCAGAGCTGCTGCTGCCTCTGCAGCCTGCGAAACATCTGGACCTTTAATTGACAAATCGCGTGGTGCTCTACAGAGCAGGCATGCTAAGTGAAGTCAACAATTTAGAATAAAAAATAATAGTGTGTTATTTACCTTGGAGTTAAATATTCATACTTTGTTATGCTTTGGATAACAGGAAATTACTGGGTTAAATTTTTATGAATAGTGACAGTGTGAATAAGATAAATTAAGTATTTAATGATGTTAATGGAATTTTACATCGTGATCTGCTAACTCTGCAGCACAAGCTGGGGTGATGGGAGAATCCACTCCTCAGAAGGGAACAACTCTGAGGCTTCATTGAGAAGCTGTAGGGCTGGCAGAGTGCCGGGTGTGCACCCCAGCCTCGCTGGGGTGTCCTCCACATATGGCTTAAGAATAACAAAAGGAATCAAGGGCCCAAAGTGATGAAAAACCCCAATGCTGCTGTAACCACCTGATGGAATAAACCCCGTTTCCATTTTGCCATGGAAGGGAATAGAGTGCTGGGTTGGAGGAGGAAAGAAAAAGGAAGACATGGTCCCTTGTATTGCCATAAACATCTGTGCTCTGAGCTGTCAGAACTTTTGTGTGTTGTAAAGGCTGGGGTTTTATATTTCCGCTTTTCCCCTCCAAGTATTTTCTGTGTGTTGATTAAATACATAAGCGAGTAAGTTATGTTGTGGAGGTGACTGCTGGATCACAGAGTGTATTCAGTATCCTGTCACCTAAACCAAAAAACATGCAACTGAGTTTAAAAGTGAGAGGACATTTTGCATTTGGGACCAGGAAAGCATTTGTGTCCATTTTGTGCAGTGTTTAGCGTTGTTTGCTGGGAGGTGAGTCAATGACTTGAATTAATTACAATTACTGAAGAGACATACACTGATTGAGCAAATAAAGTAGTAAGCTCATTCGTGCCAAGGCCATCTAATTAAATGCTAACTTTGGATAAGCTAGATGTGCATGAAAGATTAATTTTAAGAGGTTTTTACGACTCCCACTAAATAATGTTTCAGTAAAATCTTTGCATTATATCATTAGAACATCTAATCTTAAAGTGATATAACATTTAGTCACAGAACTCCATTGTGCAGGAAGAGGCAGTAAATTGTCAGTGTTGAAAATCAATCACTTTTCTCTTGGAAATGTTTATGGACTTTGTTTTAATTTTGTGCTGTGGTGTGTGGGGAAGCAAAGCAGGAGTGAGAAGAACACAGTGTACCTGACTCTCCCACCAGCTCCCCGTTTTGCAGGTACTTCAGCACCTTTTAGGGGTGAATTGTCCTGGGATGGAAGAACTCTCCCAAATGTCCTGTGTCAGGTGAAGCATCAGTGGCCACACAGTGATCTATTGAAGGTGCACATCATCTGGTATTAGAGGGAGGGATGCATTCCCTCGTGGACTTTGATTAAAATTTGATTTTCAGTCTTAGAAAGACAACTTCTGTTGAAAGAACTGATAGATTTTAAATAATTTTTTTTTTTAATTTTGCATACTGTAGGAAAGCACCAGGGAGCCTTAAAAGAATCCATCAATAAAAATACTAGGAAAATTTTCTATGATTTATTGTACATTTTCAGTGTATCCAGTTACTCCTCACTTTCTTACAGGATTGGTGGGATATAACATTTCTAACAATAAAAGCTTAATGGAATCAGATTTGTGATTTCCTAGAAAATTAACGAGATATTTTGTCAATTTTATTCCAGACTTCATTTGTCAGAATATACAGTGTCCAGTGACAAGCTAAAAGAATTTTTTGACAAATTAACTGTGCCACAGGTGACAGATCAGGAAAATGTTAATTTAACAGCCCCTTTATGCTTCCCAGATTTATTGGAGGCTATTAAGGAAACTCCAAATGGTAAGGCCCCTGGCCCTGAATAGATTTTCCATTGAATTTTATACAGGATCTATTAATAAAGTTTGATGCTGCCTGTTTGAATATCGGTAATTGTCCTTTATCTTCTGGGTTTCCTCAGCATTTCCACTTGGAATACAATTTTTAGTTGGGAGCAAAAAGTAATTATGATTCCAGCAGTGGCTGTGGTGTGGTTCTGGGGAGCCTCCAGCACGGTGCAGAGCCCAGCAGCTCTCGCTGGTGGAATGCAGCGTGCCTGGTGTGACCCTGGCCACGGACTGAGCGCTGAGAACCCGGCCCCAGCCCCACCACGTCCCAGCCCTCGCCTC
>JACBWW010000035.1:7854982-7875562 GCA_020086605.1 Lanius collurio | reverse complement strand
CCTTCTCTTGCCAGAGCAGCCCCGGCTCTGGGGTGTCTCTGGCCAGGACCACAACGTCTCTGACACTCACCCATGTGTCCCTGGGTGTCTGCCCCTGGGAAAAGACAGGTGATTTGTTACCTGGTACTGTTTATTTCCCCTTAAAAGTAAGTCCTGGAAGTAGAAAAGCAGGAGAGATGGAGAGAAAGAAACCCACCCCTGTGTTTTTTACCAGTTGTGTTCATGATTTCATAAGGTTTTGGGTGGTGTCTCAGAGGGTCCTGGGCACATGAGCTGAAACAAAGGTTTTTCAGGTTTATCCAAAGTGAAGCAATGTCCCATGTTCTGTTACAAACCTAGCCCTTCCTTTAAATGAGCAACCCAGTTTCTTCTTACCCTAAAAACATGGGAAGAGGAGGTATCTGTACTATAAAAATGCTTTCTTAAAAAACAAATTTATTGTTGGGATGGATTTTAATAATACTTTTAGCTATGCCAGTATGAATAACTTTAATCTTTAAATTCATATTACTTCTCTAATTTGTAATCGCACTGAAGGATCAAATGGTTTTTAACAATATATTGAAATTAGCACATGGCATTTAACTCCCTGTTTTATGCTCTCATTATAGATTTACAGCATTGAATCCTTTTATTCTGTTACTTAGAATTCCAAGTGATTAATTCAAGAAACTCTGTCTCAAGGCCCTTGTAGTATGGAGAGAGATGAAGATAAAGAGTTACTTTGGATGCTTTGGAAGAGGGGATCAGGATGTGCAATCTTTTGTTTGTTTAAAAGATTTCTGGGTGAAAGCTGCAGTCCTACCTGCAGTAGATTAAACACTTTTTTTTTGAAATGCAAACTTCACAGATCTCTGTGTTACTGTGTGTTTTATGGTTTATTTAATTGTCAGTCTCCAAGGCACCAAATGGATTCTTTCCACACACTAAGTTCCAATAAACCCCAATATTAGCTGATTCTTCTTGGTGTCTTTAAACAGAACACTTCAGTGGCACAACTGTGCTGGGATTTTGTTCTTCTCTTGGCAAGCCACGGCCAAGCCTTGCTGAGGGGTGTCTGTGTCCTTCTGGGGGCTGCTCAGGTAGTGGGGAAGAACTGCAGAAGAGAACAGAAATGCAGAAACAAGGGTCGTGCACTTCAGAAGTCTTAGGCTGGTTTGTTGGGTCCCTCTTCCTCCCCACACATATTTGGGGTTTTTTGGATTCCGCAGGAACATGGGATCCTGTAGGAAAGTTAAGGCTCTTTATGGAAATCTGTGAAATCATGTCCAAATATTTCATGTCCTTTTTACAGATAAACAGCAGGGAAATAATTGGAATTTAAATGTTCAAGCTTCTTCCAGTTTTAAGCCATAGCAGCATATTTAAGTTTTCCTGCTGAAGAGAATTCCACCCGCCCAGATTTTGCATAAACCCTGACACACTTTTTTATGCATCCTAATGAAATTTGTTTTCTCAACAGGGCCACGTTGGTACAACGGCAACCAAAAAAATCGATGTCTACCTCCCACTGCACACAAGCCAAGACAAGCTGCAGCCCATGACAGTGGTGACCATCGCCAACGCCAAGGTGCACGACCTGATCGGGCTCATCTGCTGGCAATATACAAGTGAGGGACGGGAACCCAAGCTGAAGTAATGCTCTTTCCTTACTACCTCTTGATCTCTGAATTTCTCCTCTGCAGCCTTTTTGCACATTGAAATGGACAAACATATTCTGTGTCAGTGTTTGGATATATAAATCTTAGCACCCTCACATTTATCAGTATTTCCCTCCAAGCAGCACATGTGCACCTCCAGCCTTTTCTCTTTGCTGGGAAATGATCAACAGGAAGGCTTGGATCTGTAAATGAATCATAATTTCAAAACTATGTAAAAATAATGCAAACTTTATCTCTTTTGATGTCACAGAGGCATTTGTTATTTCATGTCCCACCTATTTTTTTGGTAGTGTTTTGAATGACTGAGATCACAAGATGTCAGATAAATACAGAGCTCCTGTAAGACCCTTTGCTGTGCTGGAGCCCTGGTGGTGTTTAGTAAGAGCTGTTCCTTTTTCCTGGCAGTTGACATGAGGTGCATAAACAGGTTCTTCAGAGCAGCTCACCTGAGCAGCTTTTGTTTTAAAACAGTTCTGTAAAATACTTCTGGTTTTGCTGGGCCATAGAACATACAGTAAGAATTCAAAGTAGTTTATTATTAAAGAGTTGTCAGTAACAGTCACTGGCAGGGATGTCCCTAGTTGATAGTTTTATTTGGGTTTTTTCTATATGAGCCAAATTTCACTTTTTTATTTTTCATGGAATATTGAATGAATGGGGTAGGGTTTTCTTTATCCTGAATTTTGCAGCTCGCACTTTGAGCATTTTTCAGGAGCACTGGAGGGCTCTGCAGTCTTACCTGGTGTTGTAGCACAGTTGTGGGAGAATGGGAGTGAGGTCACTTGAGCTCCTGTGTTCAGATTTGCTGATTTCTGTTCCACAGATACAGGGCACGCAGGAAAGCAGCCCCTCTTGGAAACAGTTCCATGGATATTGTTGCTTTGAATATAGGTTTTTCCTTTGCTGTTCTCAACAGACATATGAGATGTTTCTGAGGTTAAACACTTCGGTTTGATTTGTCCTTTTTTTTTGTTCTGGAGAAGAAATTTAAATAATTCGTAGATGGTGCCATTTCATTTGCTGTTATTAATTCCTGTTCATTATATCACAAGTTCAGAGAAGTGTCCATTGTGTATGATTAGGTTATTTTTTAATGAGTAAGACTCCACTGATGTCAGTCTCTGGACACACACATATTTTTCAGGAGCACAGCAGACCTCAAATGGAGCAGCACCTGTGAGTGTAGTGTTCCATGAACCATCACTGCCCACAGCAAAAGGCAGCAGTGGGAAGAAATGAATTTCACTGTCTGCCTTGAAGGATAAGATGTTGTGATGTGTCAAAAAGTGCTCATGAGCAAGGAGGCTGTCCAATGTAATCAAATCTCAGGGCAGGAAGAATAAAATAAATAATGGAGGCGTGAGTTCCCAAGAGCATGTGTTAGACACAGCAGCAATTGAGAGTGAGGGGACAAATGCTCAGATTAAGGGACAGAGCCTCAAGTTTCCAAGAAGTTTGTTTTCTTGTAGGTTCTTAATTATTTCTCATGTTTCCATCATCTTTTTTTTTAGCATTGCTGACTGCCAGTCCTGGAGCAAGGATTGATTTAACTATAAATTAATTCTCATATTTTCAAGTAAGGAAGGAGCTCGTGTAGGGTACCCATTCTACATTGGCCATTTGTTCCCGATTCAGTCAGGTGAGAGTATAAAAAGACAAAATGGGGATCATTGTGACACTGCACTAAAATACCTACAGAGAATGCCTCAGATGGGGTATGCAAGGCATGCAGAGTGACAACTGTACCTACTAGTGACACTGTGAGAATAATGAGGAGGTTTTAGACTTTATAATTAAGAGAAACAACCCCTTCTCTCTTTAGGAAAAGAATATATTACTGCCTAATTCCTTTTCCTAAAAGATAGGTATAAGAGTCTGAAGTGAATGAGTACCAGTTGACAGCTTTGAGAACATTCTGTATTCAATTAGGCTGCTTTTTTTTATTAAAATTGTACTGTATTTGTCTCTATTCAGTCTCTTGGAACAAGGAGCCACTGACAGTGTTAGCAGTCCTGTCCCTGGCCTCTTACTCATGAACTTGGGTTATAACCCAGCAGACCATTTTCTTGCCAGCCCCTGACAGATGTGCTGGAATGATTCCTCCTGCAAAAAATAAACAAAATCCCTTTCTAGGAAGAAACTAACAGCGAGGTGCACAATTCAAATACATTTGCTATTTTTAGAAGTGAGGAATGCTGTTACATCTCTCAGCTGTTGTGCTGAACTTGTAAGTTCCCAGCTTCGATCTCAGCCTAGTGGAGGTTTGAAGTGCAGAACAGTTTTACTCACTGGACTTTTTTTTTTTTTTAACACATTGTGACTAAATCTGTGTTAGTGTTCAGGAACCTAGTCCATGACTGAAGATGTTTGAAACCCCTTTTCTTCTATGGGATTTAAGCAACGTTGTGTATTTTCCCTGTATTTGGTGGGAGATGAGCTGGTGGCACTCGGATCGCGGTGGGCCCGTGCTGGGCGTGTTCTGCTGCTGTGTGTCTGTGTGTTCCTCCAGCTTTAACAAGAGCTGTGCAAATGCATCAGGTTCCAAATGAAAATGCTCACTTTATTTACCCAGAGCTGTGAGTGCACACCAGGCTGTCAAAGGCATGGGTTGGAGAATCAGCAGGGCAAGGCAAGAGCACAGCTGTGGGAAGGTGTGCATCGGATGACCGGTCAGACTGGAAGTGTCACAGCGTGAGGGGACTCCGAGGTGTGTTGAGTGGGACAAATGAGCCTGCAGTGCTTGCTGTCTGTATTCCCCCAACGTGGGAAGGACGTGGAGCTGCTGGAGCGAGTCCAGAGATGCTCTGAGGGGTGGAGCATCTCTGCTGCGGGGACAGGCTGGGACAGCTGGTGTTGTTAGAGCTGCTTCCAGTGCCCTAAGGGGCACCAGGAGAGCTGGAGAGGGACTGGGGACAAAGGCCTGGAATGCCAGGACACAAGGATTGGCTTCCCACTGCCAGAGGGCAGGGTTAGATGGGATATTGAGAAAGAATTCTTCCCTGTGAGGTTGTTAAGGCCGTGGCACAGGGTGCCCAGAGAAGCTGTGGCTGCCCCACCTCTGGAAGGGTTCAAGGCCACGAAGTTTCTTTACTAGTATTGCAGAATTTTCAAAATTCAGACTGGCAAATGTTGCTGAATTACCTTTTGAGAGCAAATTTGCAGCTTACATTAACAGCGATGCATCATTATTCCCCGTTTTCTGTAATAAATGTCTTAGTCATGACAAGATGCCTATAGATCACCTGGACTAAGCACTCTCAATAAAGCACAGTTGCAACCAAAGGTTTGTGAATTAATTGAGAAAATTGCAAATCAGGTAGTCAGTGAAATAATTCATTGTCACATCCAATCAATAAACTTTGTAAATCAACTCATTTAATTCAAAAAATGATCTATATAGATCAAGCGACCAATTAAACAATTAGCATACACTTTACAATTAATTAATTTAAGCATCAATCATGCAATTAAAACTCCAAATTTAAACTGCAGAGTTAAGAAACACGCCGCCACGTGCACCTCCAGCTTTACTGCATGGCTGGGGAAAGGCCTGAGTGCTTGCAGGTTTCCAGTCAGAAAGAATACTTATTTTCAGGTCAATAATTTAAACTGAAGTAACAGTTGAAATAGATTTCAATGTTAGGAAATTATGATTAATACATGTTTGGTAGCTATAAACAGTTGTTTCCCTCTGGGCTTTCATCCATGGAAGGAAAGAGGCTCAGTTCTTTATTTCTTTCACAATGTATCTGTTTCAGCTTTCTGTGTTAGTTCTGCTTGTTGGTGTTTATTAATTTGTAACTGCTTTTAGTGACTGAACTTAGATATTTAGAAAAGGTAAGTTTTCTGCTAATCATTGCTAGCGTGTTGGACAGATTTTTTGCTTTTTCCATAGTTCATTACCCTGCTTACCTGCCCGAGAACACTCTGCTTTTCCAGCCTACAGACAGTAAACTTTCACAGCTGTTTGATCTGTGAAAAATCACAGACACCGCTTGTTTGCCTTTAGCTCTGAAGCATAGTCATCATATAAATAAATAAATTTTCACAAATGGAGAACTATTATTTCCATCTTTATGGAATCATGAAACTTTTATAGATTTTAGAGTATTTTAATCACCGTCAGGTTTTGCTTGTGGTGCAGTTAAGGATGAAGGCTGACCGCTTTGCTCTGAGCCACAGGGTTATGGCAGTGAGATACGTTGGGACCTGTGGGGACATCTTTATGTAGGTGTCATCAGTGGCTTTTGAGAGCATTCCTCCTGTGCAGGTGCCTGTGCCGGCGGGGTTTGGTGCCCGGCCCCCGTGGCTGTCCTGACTGGAGGTGCTGTCTGTGTGTTCCAGTGATAACGTCAATGCCTACTGCCTGCACATCGCCGAGGACGACGGGGAGGTCGACACCGATTTTCCACCCTTGGACTCCAATGAGCCCATCCACAAGTTTGGCTTCAGCACCCTGGCACTGGTGGAAAAGTACTCGTCCCCGGGGCTGGCGGCCAAGCAGTCGCTCTTCGTGCGCATGTGAGTACAGGGCTGGCCTGGGGACAGCGCCCGGGCCGCCTCCTGCCTTCCTCCTTCTCTGCTGCCCTTCGCCCGAGTTTATCAAATGCAGGGGCCACACATGTTGGGGATGCTCTTCAGTGAAGCAAGTGATTTTATAGACAAATAGTTGCAGTGTGGCTTAATAACAATGCTGTGGTTGAGAAGAGAAATGAGCAGTAACCAAGCACACCAGTTGGAACAGCGCTGGACATTCCCCTCTGAAGTCCAGAAAAATTTTGGTGAGGGAGGTCCCATCTGCCCCTGAGACTTGAGCTGTCTGACCTGTAGCTCAAGAAAATTTTTCTCTGTCCTTATCAGTGAAGTAGGGATATATACTGTGCTTGATCACTTTTATTTTTCTTTACTTGTGAATGAAAAATCTCTTAAACCGTCAGAAGGCCTTAATTACTAGAATAAAATGCCAGGAGCATAAGCCACTTCTTACGTAGGAAAAATATTTCATGTTTGGAGCTCTTGAAATGAAAATGCTAATAGGGTTTTCCTGGTTATTGGACATTACTTACATTTCTTAACACTACAGCTGCTTCTAGTTCTGAATAATCAGACATTTTGTAAAAAATCTGGCTTATTTAATTAGTTTTTATATTCTTTGTTGTGTACTGTATTTCTTAGCAACGTTCCAAAGCATCCTACAGAAAGCCATTGTCAGAATTCCCACGTGTATTCCCAAAGGCCACATTCACTTTGTTCCACTGCATTAGGGCACTGGGAAATAAAATATTCTGGCCCCACTATTCACAACTAAGTTATTCAAGGCTGGGCTGTGCTGAGGCAGTGGTGAGGAAGGGAAGTCACTGTCAATAACCAGTTCTAAATTGTTGCTGATTTCTCATCTGGAAAAAGTCCCCTTTCCTGGCTTCCCCCTCCCTGCTCTCCAGTGCTGTGCTGGGTGCATGAGTTGGGGTCAGTTTTCTCTGCAGTGACCAGGTGTGGGTCAGGGTTTGGATGCTGCTTGGAGGAGGTGGAACTGCCTCGGAGGAGGCCTCAGCACAGTCCTGGCCTGGCCAGCAGTGCTCTGCCTGGAGCTTGGAGCAGGACCAGGGTCCAGCTGCAGATCCTGCAGAAAAATGCAGAATCCTTTGGTTTACCATCATCTGTGCTGATGTGAGGAGCTTCCTTCTGGCTTGGAAGGTGCTTCTGAGGAGAAATAGGACAACTGCATCATGAGCAATGCTCTTCTGAAAGGGTTTTGGTGGTTCCAGTGTCCACATTTTAATTTTAAGTGGCTTGTGACTACTGCGTAAATAGTTAGGTTTAAATTAGAATTTTTAATGTGTTCCCAAGAATAAAGAATTACTTGATCATCACTTGATCAAAAGATTGTTACCTCTGTGAGTTTAAATGTACATGCTGTCTTATTTTTGTAGGGACTTGTTGTAAATTCTGTGTCTTCTTCCTGCCCTGTCACACAACCAGTGCATGTAATTGTGGTTTTATATTTTGCATCTCTTTTTTTCCTCCTTGTGCTGAAGTATTTCAGCTGCTGCCATGTCAGCCTTGTGACTTGTAATGTTTATTAATATTGAATCACTGTTGAAAAATGTTGATGCTTGTGAGCAGCTCCATGCTGGAGCCGTGTTTCATCTCCGATCTCCCCGTCCTGCGTGCTGGATGTTCGCTCAGATGTTGTGCAGTTGCTGAGCTGACAGTGGTGGAACCCCGCCAGGGACCCCGTTTCAGCAGGACATGTTTGAGCAGAAACAGTTTGCAGAACTTTATACACTTCAACTCCTGCCAAGGCAAACTCTGAGCCACTTGAGTTAGTTATAAATACCCAGAGGTGGTGGCTGGAAGTAGCCCACAGTGCAGTTTATATTCTGAGCTGGATGTGAATGTCTTTGTGGCTGTACAGAGTAGTAAATAATTGAGTTTGATTAGGGAGAGGGACCTCATTATCCCCCCACCTGTGCCCAGCTGGTAGGGGAGGGTCGAAATGAAGCCATTAGCTGTCGCTCTTACTGGCATCTCAAAGAGCTCAAATACATCTGTGTCTTATTTTCTTTTCTGGCACAATCAGTCGAGCAAGCTAAGCAGGCATGACCGAATTTGGCAAGTTCCAAGGACTCTGGCAAAGTTACACAAGGAGAAGACGGAGGGCAGTCATTCTGGCTGCTCACTGCCCATTAGTCTGGCGAGTTATGTTTTTGGAAGGAGGCTGTTGTGGAAAGCAGAGCTTTGTCCAGCATCAGACGCGGGGCTCGCACACAGCCCCGCTCTCCTGTCAAGTGTGTCAGGAGGAGGCAAACAAAGCACCACATCCATGGAAATACAGACTTCTGGAGGTGGTGAGGTCATACCTGAAAGGCTTAAAATAAACCTATACCATCATTAGGGCTTTTTCCCTTGGAAATTTTGTTATTGGAACTTGAGGTACTCGATCTAATGGTGTTTCGAGGAGCTGTAGCTCAGCGCCAGTTGGCACACAGAGGAAATTTGGCATCCAGTTCCTCTGCTCTGTAGCACTTTTTTCTGTTTTGATATTGTACTTAAATTGCTTTGACTATTATATACAAATTTTCAAAGCAGCACCTCTGCCATACCCAATAGTTTAGGGTTTGAAACCCTTTTAAAATACCAGACTTGCATCATGCATTTGCAAATTCAGTTCAAAGCCCTGAAATGTGTTTTTTCTTGGACTCAGCAGCACTCCCCAAAAGGCCTGTTCCTGGTTTGTACATGGGGGTGGGTAATCTGCAAAGTACATTTTAGAATATTCATGTAAAGTTTAAGATAGTTAAACTATGTGTTTAATGTGGGTGCAAAATTAAGAATGTGTCTCCCAGGAGAGTGGAGAGGGAGGGGTGGGCCCCCAAGAAGGGCGTCAGAAGGCTTGATAGAGGTTCAAGGACTGTTATGGTTGAATCAAAATGCAGCCAGTTAAACTCAATAGTGCACAGAGCTGTGCAAGGCCAACCTGAGATGCACAAAAGCAAGTCATTTAGGCTCAGAATAAAAATCGTGGCTGGCATTAGTTAGTCCAGTTCCTATCACTGTGCACTTTATCTTAAAAATTACCTGGCTTAAAGAAAGTCCATTGCATCAGCTGGGATTTTGAGTCTTAACCCTGACTTTGTGCTGATCAAGTGGAAATTACTGTTAGTCACTCCCAGGCACTTCCAGCCATGCCAGCTGGTTATGCAGTGAGCTTTAAGTGCTATAAATTCCACTTCTGGAAAATAAATTCCACTTCTGTGTTAAAAACAAAAATTAAAAGTATTTAAAATTGCTCCAGATTGGAAAGGATCTTTTCCAAAAGTTCTCTTCTCATTCAGAACAGAAACCTTTTGTCCTTCCAGTGTAGGTTGTTTTGTTTTGTGGCAAAAGCAGGGACCCTGCCTGTTCCGATGGCACCTCAGCACCAGGAGGTGAGCCTGCCGGAGCTTCTGCCTGTGCTGTTGTTTCCTTTTCCCTCTCCTGAACCTTGCCACCCTGGCTCCGGCGCCGAGGCTGTAAAAGAAGATGGAAAGCCAAGTTACCGCAGAATGATCACTATCATTAACATTCACGGGTGGTTCACTTATCATTCCTGACTGCACAGACATGGCAGCCGTTATGAAACGTCCACAGGTGTAGCACGATGATACATATTACATTGTGCCACAATGGATTTATGTATTCTGTAACAAAAGAAAAGTGTAATGAAAAAATACAGAAGGTAATCCTTTATTCCTCCACTGCACAATTTATCAGTAATGCCTGTGGATGATAAGTGCCAGGGATTTCCTTTGCTTGATTTAACCTTGTCACCCAGGTATGTTTTTGCAAAATGACAGAAAATACAAGCTAAGGAATTTCTTTGGCTTCCAATTTGCCAGCAGCAGTTTTAATTGATTGACCAGCATCTGCTTGGCTGTCCCATTTTCAGTGTGTTGACTTAAAGTAAAGGTATCACGTCTTAGCAGAGTGAGGTAAAACACATTGTTTGTAATTGCAATTAAGGATGTGCTGGGATTGGGCTGAGTGAGGACAGTCCATGCCCATGGCCAGGGCAGAGCAAGCTGGGGAGTGGTGAGGTGAGGTGGGTGCGTGTTTCTCCAGCACAGCCTCCTGTGCTGTGCTCACACAGGCAGGGCTGTGGTGGATTCGTGGTGTTCCAGATGAGCTGGTGCCGAGTGCGGCTCCAGGACACCCTGGCAGCGCATCCAGTGACAGGACGAGGAGCAATGGCCTTAAACTAAACCACAAGAAGTTCCACCTCAGCATGAGGAAGAACTTCTTTCCATGGAGCGTGGCAGAACACTGGAACAGCTGCCCAGGGCGGGTGTGGAGTTCCCTTCTCTGGAGACATCCCAAACCCATCTGGACACGTTCCTGTGTCCCCTGCTCCGGTTGACCCTGCCTGGGCAGGGGATTGGACGGGATGGTCTCCAGGGGTCCCTTCCAACTCCAGCTAAGCTGTGATTCTATGGGGCTTCTCCTGTGGGCACAGGAAACGTGCTCTGACTCACTGGCATGGCCCCAGGATGACAGCAGGAGTTCTTTGGTCTGGGCTTGAATCCCCCCACAGCTCAGATGCGTGGGGTTGCCGAGTGCTGGAATGCTGTACTGAGGTTCTCTGGTGCCTTGTGAGGGGAAACCAGTGCTGAGCGAGCCAGGGCAGGGGAAGGGGGCAGCTGGGCCACGATGGGATTTCGGCCCCTCTGGCTCTGCTCCAGAGCAAATAGCCAAGAGTTTACAAAAGCGGGGTGTGCTCTGCATTTCACTGCTCCTGCCAAGGACTCACTCACGGTTCGCACACTAAATATAGTAAAACACAGAGGGTTTCTTATTTTGCTTTGATCAGTAAAATAAACTTTTAAAGATTGTTCTGGGATGAGAGCCAGCTTCTGAGGCAAAGAATGGTCGTGGCTCAGGCAGGGGTTAGTAATGGAGTGTCAGGGAAATCAGTCTGACAGTTCTCAGGCCAGCTACTCAATGGAAAGAATCGGCTGAGCCAGGATGGCCCGGAACAGGAGCAGGATCATAGCAGCCTATGCTCTTTAGCAGCTGAAGTGTCGGGCACTGAAAGGGAATCTTCATTTTTGGGACGTTCCTGATCCATGGGGGTGTGAGCAGGCCAAGCTGGGACTGTCTGCTGATGGCTACTCCATGCCCAGTGGGAAGGGGGCTGCAGGCCCTGCTTTGTTTGGGGTGAAAAATGTTGAAAAGCGTTTTGTACTAAGGGGAGAATTGTGACACTGGTTGTTTTGGCCATGGCAGGTTTTGGAAAACTTCTGTTGCCTTTGCAAGGTCTTTTTTCCCTGGAGTATTTTAATTTATTTCCCTGTATTTTGCTTGGAGTTCTCTGGAAATTTCTTGTAGGTATTGCAGAGCATTGTATGAATTACCTGAAGGCACCACATGTTGTGATGGCCTGGTCCAGCATGGAGGGCTTTTCGTGTAGCATTTCAATGACAAACCTCTTGTTGTTTAAATAAAACCACAAAGGTAGTTCTCTTTTTGTAATTATAATTGTAGAATAGGTTTTTCACTTTGAACAGTCCACTGAATCTTGTTCAGCAGGTCATTTGGGACTGAAGCTGTGAGGCTTTTGGGAAGAGAGGGGTTGGCCAGGGCACTGCTGGGCAAAGGATGGGTGTTGTGTGGTGCTTGTGCAGGTCGTGGGGCTCCACAGCAGCTTCAGGGGAGATTTGCTCCTCAGTAAAGTGCTTGGGAAGATCTCTACTCACTACAGGCATTGGCCAGAGCCTGTGAGCCGTGGGGCTGTTGCCAGGCCAGCAGTGTCACCTGCAGACGTGGTGGCACTCCCTCCCTCAGCTCTGCTCCTGCTGCACTGAACATGCCGCAGAAACAGAGGGAAAACTAGATGCATTAAAAGATTGGGAGTCTTTGGTTTGAAGATGAGTAAGATAGAGTTATAAATAATAAATGGTCTGGAGAACATAAATTTGGGGCTTTTAGGCAGTTTCATTTTGCCAGGAACAAAAGGAATTGAAAATGAAATTCAGATGAGACCAACGCACAACCGAGGAGAGGGAAACAGCATCTTACACCCGTGAGGGGGGACATCTCCTAAGCCCAGGCTTAGCTGCTGGCCCCAAGAGCATGAGTGGCCTGCAGGACATCAGGTGTGACCAGCATGTGCCCAGGCAGGGGGTTCGTGGCCCCTGTGCCACGCTGCAGTCGGTGCCCTGAGCACGGCAGTGAGTGGTGAGGGCACAGAGGGATCCTTTCTCCATCCTGGCTGCGTCATGGCGTGGGCTGGGAATGCCACATCTGATGTGACCTGAGCTCCAACCTCTAGTCCCAGCATTTGTGTTTCAAAGTGACATGTAATATGGGTTTGTTTTTCAGGATGTACTTGTGTTGCTTGGATTGCTTTTGCCTGCCAGTTGCTTTTAAAAATATTCCAGCTGTGATGTTCATATAGAGCTGTACTCCCTGATTAAAATTCCTGGTTGCCAGATACAAAGCTCCTCCTCCTGCCCAAATAGCTTTGCAAACCAGTTTTTTCCATGCAGAGCAATGTCTCCGGTGGGAGCCTTCAGCTCTCGGATTTCCCTGGAACTGTCTGCAGTGACATCTACTGACACGAGCCGAGACTGACTGCGAGGGCTAAGGGGCAAAATTTACTGATATGCTCATTCAGTGTCTCTTCTGTTATATTGTCATCTTCTCTGCTTCCCCAGGGGTGCCCCTCTCGGTGTTAGGCAGCAATACCCCCCACAGCTGTCCCTTTGCTCTTTGCAGTGCTTCCCCATGTGGCCTCTCCTGTGGGTGATGGCCAGGACAAGGACCCACTGCCTTGGATCTTTCTGGGAGATTTTGTGCCATTGTGTTCACAAAAACATGTCCAAAGAAACCCTGTTAGGTTTGAAATAATGCATTGAAATAATATCTCAATAGTGCTGCAAAGCTTCTGTCACTGTGGGGTGTTCTGCCTCTTCTCCCTAATGGTTTGTTACGTGTGGGACACGGATGAAAATGCTGCTGCAAACTGCTTCCCTGCTGTGTGCTGTAAAACACCCCACAGACACGAGCTGAGGCGAGGAGGAGCCCCCCAGGTACACTGCCTCATTTTTCTCTCCTAATGCTGAACATCAAGCGATCAAAAATAACAGTATATTAGGAAAATCCATACATCCCTTGCCTTGAATTTCAATCCATTTTGGCTGGTTTTGTCTCTGCCTTGCTGAGGCAGTTTGCTTGGTTTCTCCTTTTAACTTCCCTTTACAGCCCAACTTCGTTAACCGCGTGCCTAACGAGTGCTTTGCTTGAAGCTAACGAGGACTGCGGGGAGCTGCCGGTGATGATTGTTTTGTAAAACTGCATGTGCATCTGTCTTGCAGAAATGCTGCTCATGGATTCTCACTTATTCAGGTGGACAGTATGAAGGTCACCATGAAGGATATCTTACAAAAGGCCTTAAAGAGAAGGAAGGGATCACAGAGAGGCTCAGGTGGGTTATTTATCGTATTTTCTAGAGGGCAGGGTGTTTTCTCCATGAATATATTTTATATCTCTTTTTAACTGTTGTGAACATTGCTCAGGTTTTGGGGGGGGGTTGTGTCCCAGCCCCACTCACAGCAGTTCTGTGCACAGGTCTGTGTTCTCCACACTGGCACAAAGCTGACAGTGCAGGAGCTGCATAATGTTTGCTGCAGAGCAGTATATCCATTCCTGCAAATATTTATTTATGATAACAAAGCCATTTGCATTCAAGAGCAGTTCATGGTAATTTGGGATGATGGGTAGAAGTACAGCAAGTCCAGCCCATGATAGAGTTTGTATGTATACTTTTAATTTATGTAAGAAAATTATGCTTAGCATGATTTTAAATAATTTCAAGGATTCATTGTTACTTGTAGTGAAAAAGAAAAATTTACTTTCTGCATTATTATCAAAATAGTGCTGTTATAGTTAAGACATATGAACATTTACAAAAGGAAAATGTGCAGTACTTGTATTTCTATTTTAAACAATGTTTTTCTGGGGGTAGATGTGCATTCACATATATGTTAGTGTATATATTTCAAAAGTATAAGGCTGAGAGATCTTTCCAGCAACAAGAAATAATTACTGAGAGAAATTGCACTGAGTCTTGTCACGCAACAAAGGAACTTTAATATAAACCCATCTATATAGTGGGAAAGATAAGGATCTTGTCTTTGTAAATGAATGAAACCTCCTTATACACCCTCAGTTTTAACTATGGGAAAAGAAAATAAACCCTGTTCTCTTTAGAAAAAGTAGTTCAGTGCAGTTTTTAAATGCGTGTATAATCTGTCATGGATTTAATTAGCTATCTTCAGATGAGAGCTGAAGTTTTAATAAAAGTTAGAAGAGATAACACAGTGAAGGACACGGATGAGCTGTCTCAAGGCCATATTCCAAGGGAACGATAAGAGCTGTAAAAAATGGCAGAGAAGAGCAATTGAATGGAGCAATGAAAATCTGATTCTCGTAAAAAAAAAAAAAAAGGGGGGGGTGGAGAGGAGCAGTGCTGGGGGGGTGGAGAGGAGCCCCGCCAGTCTGCAGCAATTTGGAGAGTGGCCAGGAGCCATCGCTCAGCCTCGGCTGCGGCGCCTCCGTCCAGATGTGCCAACGGCACGTCCCGGCCCTTGCCAGCTGACTGCGCCGTGTGATAACCAGCTCTCTGGATGCCCATCACTGGCCGCAGAGATAGAATTAAATGATGATGATCTTCCCACAAGTTGGGAGAGGAAACAATGCATATAAATCTTGATTTCATCTCAGCGTGAGAAGTCTTTATCCATCATCACTCATAATGAACAAGTCGTTAGTGGCGATGAATGGTGTTGGGGTTTTTTCAAACACCTCTTTTGTTCACTTTTTGGGTGACTTTTATTTATTTCCTGGGGTCAGATTTCCCTTCCCTGAAGGGAGGTTGCTAAAAGATTCACTTAGCTCAGTCTTTAAACTGCTTCCCCCCTTTGTGTAACAGATGTTTTATTCTTTGTCCATTTGAAATTTGATTCTGCTTTGACTTTGTTACTTTTGCTCAGTAGTTTAGAAAAGGGATGGACCTGGCATTTTCCCTTGAGCTAAAATGTTCACTTCTGCTTCCTTGGCCCTCCTGCTCAGAACCCTTTTCAGGAACAGGGTATATAGGCATGTATATGTCATTTGGTGTGGGGGATAACTATATAAGAAATCATTTCAATTTACTTTTTATTTATTATCCATGTGATATCTCATCTCTTTGAGAGATCACCAGCACCCCTGCTATGAACATAACCATAGTGGAAGTCACAACTATGAACCTTTTGACTACTTACAGGCAAGTTTACAGGGGAACATGAAATTGGATTTCTTGGAATACTCGGTGTTTGCAGGTTTTGGTTGCACTTATGTCCAGGCATGGCCAGAATTCCTGCAGCTGTAAGCTCCATGCACTGGAGTCACTGCAAGCAGAGTGCTCACTCTGGGGAAGCTTCCTGCTAGAATTCCCAAATTACTGTGTTTCATAAATGAAATCCTTATTTTTTAACTGCTGATAAGAACCCACAGTGAATTCTTGGGATTGTCCTGTAATGCTGGCACGTGGCTGAAGCAATTTCTCAGATCGGGTGTTTGTATATTGAGTTGGTAAATCAGAAATTTTTATTAGCATTAATTTAGCTTATCTAAACCTTTCCTTATTCCCAGTTACATCCCTCTCACAAAATGTGGTTCATCAGGCTTTAGGGGCTGGGAGGCCTTAGGAAGGCCTTGCTGTCATCTTTAAAGCAGCAGCAATTGTAGCTGTGTGCACAGAGGGGACCCTCTGGATCCAGACAGGCCGTGCCAGTCCCCACCTGCCACAGGCTGGGAATGCTGCTGAGGGCAGGGAGAGCTCAGGATGCCACCACAGTGGGCACAGAGAGAGTGGAGCCAGAATAGGAAAAGATTTTGTCATCATTCCTCACCTATCACCAGATCTTTCGTTGCTGGAGAGGATGTGCCTCTCACTGTCACTGGGAGATGCAGGGATAAATGGAATTGCAGATCAGACCATTAGCACAGCACGGGCCTGGGCCAGGGTGGTTCAGGTCATTATTAACCAGTGGATTAGAATGTCAAAGTTCTGAATAAAATATAAGACATAATTTAGGAGAAGCATTTCTCCTCATTCAGCAGTGTTTCTAAATGGTCTGATTTTTAAAAAGTCATTACCTAAAATAGACTGAACGTGTTTATTTAAAGTTTTTGGAATAGTTTAATAAAACTGAAATGCCCGTGAGCTTTTCTGCCTGTCTTCAATGGGCCTCCAGATCAGCCTTTTCAGGACAAATGAATTTATTACATTACAGCTTATGCTGTTCTCAAGTACTGGTAGAAGCAGTTGCTTTCTGACCTGTTTTCACCACTGATTTACAAGACATTTTTCAGACTGGACCTAAAGTGATAGGAAATTGCAAACCTGGGTTGGCTACTTTGGATGAGGAAGATTTGAGGAATTCCTGTGGGACAGTTGGGAAGGATTTGTTCGGCATGACCAGGGCTGAAACACTAGACTAGTTTTCTCTAAATACATTATTCAGCCAGTAAAGATTATTTGTTGCAGCAAGATACTGGTCAGTAGGAGACAGAAGTGGGCTACAACCTTTGCTTCATAGAAGAAGGCCTGAAAAAACAGAAGCAATATTCCGACTGTGCCTGGCTCTATTTAGATAAAATTAGTGCAAACTGTTCAAACTATTTCACCTTCCCTGCAATTCTTCTTTCTTAGCGTTTCAAGGCTTTTGACATATGAACTCTGACCATTTTTAAATAATATTTGAGTCAGTCAAGGGGAAATGCAGGTGATGAAATAACTGGATGTGTTGTAGCTGAGCAAGCCACGGCCCCGAGTCCTTTCCTAGAGGACGTGGCTGTCCTGCAGCAGGACTGTGGGACCTGGTGACCTGTCCCACCACAGGCACCCACAGGGGGTTAACAGGGATGCTGGGTCATCTCCTGTCACATGCCCAAACAACCAACTGGGAGAAGTACATGGGAATGGCTGCAAGTTAGGAAACAGCCTGTAACAACCAGTCAGTGCTGTATACTGGAGAAGATAAATCTGCAGAGGAAATCATTGAGGCAGATGTTTAATTAGTTGGAGCCAGGCTGGATAAATCAGGATAGGAGCTGTCTGTGCAGATACGCCGGTGTGCCTTCCCTTCCTCTGGGCTGGTGTCACTGGCTTTGAAAACAAACTGTTCTTTTTGCTGAGGAAAGAGGCAGCAGAAAGAGTCGTATAACCTCTCTCTTACTGTAATGGATTCCCCTGTGTACACTCATAAAATAGAAAATGTAATTGATGTTTTCTTATGGTAATGAAAACTAACGAAGTTGAATACTTTATCATCAATTTGTTTAACCTATTGCGTGCTCAGCACCGTGTATTGCACAGGCATATTTCATGGGAGGGCTGGAAATAAAACACTGCAGTTGTGGGATGAGCTTCTAGGAGACACTGTTCTAATCCAGGATGGACCACCTTGAGGGTGGCTCAGGGGCATTGCTCATGTGAGAGGCTTTCTGAAATAGCCCAAAAGGGAGGGGAAGAGCCTGAGGATGGGGGGATGCCCCAGCCACAGGGAGGAGAGCCAGAAGCTCCATCGGTGCCACAGGGACCTTGGTGGGGCACAGCACAGGGCTGGCACTGCTCAGGCACTGGGATAATGGCCCTTGGAGAACCCCAGTGTCCACAGGCAGTTTAAGGATTGTTTTGTGTAATCCTGCCATGCCTACATCTCCTTGAGAGTGTTTCTTTGAGCACTTCAGCAGCCGATGGTGTAAATATAAAATCTCTCTGCAGTGTGGCAGATCTGCAGAAAAGAACTCACACACTAGAGATTGGGAGCATAAGAACTTCCTGTTCTCTTTGAATTTATCAGTAAAAATGTCAGATACAGTGCTGTCTGGATTTTGAACAGCTCTAATAACCGAGTCCTGAAAAGCTGTTTTAGAAGGTGAGATTTGGGTGTTTTAGTACTTGGGATAATTCTGCTCCCCAGAGATCAGTAACAGTCTTAACATTAACTTCTGGAGCAGGTAGCTGTTAGGCATGCTTGAAAATCCCACCCTCGGGCTTGGCAGAGGAAGTTTTGTAGGTCGTACGGATCGTGTTGCAGAACTGTAAAACTCCAGTACCCCTAGAACGTGATTTGCTTTACTGGGAAATTATTTTCCTGCTTAGCCAGTCTGGTGTGTGTTTCTGCTGGTATGTCTTTCACCAATACTCATATGTTATCCCGTTAACGTGTAAGAAATTTGGGTTGTGGTAAATGTGCATTTTAAATCCTGCTTTTTCAGGAAGGCTCAGTTGGACCAAGGCAGGCAGAGTTCTCCCGAGGTGGAAGGCACAGCCTATGCCCCAATCCCACGGCTCAGCTGAGGCTGGGGCTGACAGCAGCCTACAGGGTGCAGCAGGCAGGGAGATCTTATCAGGCTTTTTATATCTGCACCAGAACCTGCACTCAATATTCCCTATAAAATATGTTTGCATGGATTACAATTTTAAGAACATAAGAAAGACGATGACTTCATCCTTGATACTTCATGTATCTTGATGCCATGGTGATTCTCAAATTAAATATGTGCAGGAACTATATGTACACTTGGAAGTTATCTCCCTGCCTGTGAGCTGTCTCATTCCTGCTGCTCTTCAACAAACACATTCCCTGGGACGCCGGTTGCCTTCTCCTCCAGAGCGCGACTGAATGGACTATAAATACTAATGTAAAGTAAATAACAATGCAGAGAGGATGTGTGCAGAGGCTTTGTTTTCAAACAAATTAACCATCGATGTCAGTATGTAAAAACCAAATGTTCCTAGAAGGAGATGGGAGACAAAACTAAACAACATAAAATGCTGAAATGTTGGAATAATCCTGCCTGTTCCTGGTCCGTGTCAGCCTCTCTTCATCTGAAATTTCTGGTGAACAGAGAAGTCTCCTCTGATTAATCTTGTCTGATTTTAAGTAGAAATTCTTTGCAGGGTGAACATGCTACTGATTATTATTTAATAGCTGCCTCCGACTGCAAACATCCCCCGACCAGAAAGGCTCAGTCCTTTTAAGAACAAAATGCTCTACAAGTTTAATTGTTATAAACAAAACCTTCTGCCAACATTGCACAGACGTGACCTGTATTTTCCGTAGGTTAGAGGGAGAGTTATTAGCTCAGTGTTCTCTGAGTTTGGAGAAAGATTAATACTTTTTCGATAAATGAAAACAGCTGCTTTGCAATAACATTCTAGTCCCTAACAGCTGTCAACCAGAGCTTTTTGCATTCTTTAAAATGTGTAAAGTGACCAAAAATAGTCAAAAATAATCTTTCTGGTCTGTATAAGTATATTATTTCACTGCCACAGGAAGCTGAATAATAAGAAAAGAGAAAGATTCAAGAAACACGGGTAGGACTTAAAAGTCTCCATATCATATTTAAGTCTCTACACCAGAATCAAAGGAATTACAGCTGCCTATTCCACCCCCAGGTACCTGAGAGCACAGTGTGTTACAGACCCAGGTTTTGTGGTGGTTGATCATTCCCATGTTTTAGATTTGTTCACACGAAGTTTAAGTTACCCCTCAGAACCTGGAGACTCTCAGACAAGAGTTCTGCTTGGGGCCTGTCTTTGTTTGAGGAGCAGCTGGGGAGGACAGATCTGAGTTGTGTTTGAAAATTCAGTTTCTGGCCTGTCAGTGTCAGCACCACATTTAATGTCAAATTTCATGTCTTAAATGTTCTAAAACAGCTGCTAGAGGAGCTGTGGGCCTTGCTGGGGTTTTCCTTCCTCATCCTACCTTGTTGGTGGGAGAGTAGGACAAAAAGATATCTGTAAAGGGAGATGTGTGTGTATTTTGATTGCACACTTAGGTATTTATTCATACATTTAAAAAAAGAAGGATTAAAAAGATAAAAGAAACTATGGAAAGCCACAGTCCTGTGATTAAAGCTCTTTTAACAGATGAACTACAATTAGAATAAACTGTCATTAAAGTTTGATACTGTCATGGAATGATGGTAACTGAGGAGTTTAAATTTAAAAGTAAATATGTTCGAGTAGGCGATGCATATGTTTGCTCTGACTCTTTCTGGGATGGAAGCCCCAGCATCTGTGACAGTGAAAAGCCAATTAATTTGTATTTCCTTGTGTTCACACTCGTGCTTTTCTGCTTAATGGTAGTTGTGAGTTTCTCTGGCTCCGAGAGCTTTGTTTTGGATCATTACAGCATCCCTGCAGAGCCTGGTGCCCGGGTTATGAATGGCTTTACCTGGAAATACTTCAGCAGTCCTGGGTTTGCTCGCACTGAGCTGATTCTGTCAGCAGGATTTGCATTACAGAGAACACGGGTGTCTGCAGAGCCCCAGCCAGGTCCCTCTCGAGGCGCAGGTGGGACACAGCCCCTCTGTCCCCCTGCTG
>JACBWW010000035.1:7788709-7854609 GCA_020086605.1 Lanius collurio | reverse complement strand
GGCTTAAGTCCCTTACTGATAACCACTGTCCCCACGCTGTCCCCACTGTCCCCACGCTGTCCCCACTGTCCCCACACTGTCCCCCCACTGTCCCCCCGCTGTCCCCCTGCTGTCCCCACGCTGTTCCCTCACTGTCCCCGTGCCATGCTGGGTTAGGAGCTGCCTGGCTCCAGTGGGTCAGGACCCTCTGCACCCTGCTCAGTGCCCTGTGCCAGCACTCCCAGAGCTGGGCTTGGCTGTGCTCACCGCTCCCAGCCAGGAGCTGATTCAGGAAGGGGAAAAGCTGCTCACTGCTCGTTTTTGTGGGGCATTCCCCACAGCAGGATGAGTGAGCAGGGGGAGCCCCTCGGTGCAGAGAGGGCTGATGGAACTGCTGGGAGTGATTTCCTTCTGCCTCCAAACTGCAGCTCTGCTCTGCAGCGGGGATGATTTATTCCACACACCCTTTCTCCCCAGCCTGGTGACACTGAACAGACCCCGGTGTGCTGGGGGATGGGAATGTTGGTGTCTGTGGAACAGCTCATTGGGAGTAAAGGTTGTGAATTGTTGGTCAGAACAGCAATGGCTAGTTAGCCCTGTGCCTTGGGCTGGTGAGGGGCTGGATATCAGCCTGGATGGGTAAGAAGAATTTTTCATGCCCGGCCTCCAAAATGAAAGTGAAATGTTGAGCAGAGTCTGTTTTGGAGCTGTTGGTTCACATGGCTACCGGTTCTTCTGGATTGGTAATAATGCTGTCATTTATGTGACATTTTAAATGTGCAGCTCAGTGTTTGGGTGACTGAGATTTTTGTGTTTGTTTCACCCACTCTGGTGAACAGACACTGTGCTGGTGCCTGGTACCTCCATGGGACCAGCCCCTCCCTGCTCTGTGTTTGTAAACCCTCAAGTGCACCACGATTGTGCTGCCCAAAACTGCAGAGCAGTCACTGGTGTATTCCTAGCCAGGGAAAAGCACCTATGTCACTTGATAATGCAGGCAGTGGGAGATCCTGGTGCTGATCTGTCAGGAATGCCCACCTGGGCTGGGCCCCAGGACGGTCCTTTGGGGCTGAGATGGGCTCTGCTAGGGCAGCCGCTGCCCCCACGACACCTCCCCAGACCTGGCACTTGGAAATAAAATCTGTATATTGGATTTCTGCTGTAGGTGCTTCACTTTGTAGATCAAACAGGATGATTTTGTCTCAGCTTCATTTAGAGCTACATATTGCTAATGCAAAAAGGTATCAATTAAGTAAAACCCTTCTGTTGATGCTGTGCACAGCCCGGGTTGCTGCTGGCCGTGCTGCACATTTGCTGTTCCCCAGAAAAGCAATCCAGAAATGAAGTGTTTGTTTCTTTTTAAGGGGCTTTTGACTAAATTCTTTAATTTCACTGGCTGTCAAGGTAGTGTTAAGTAAAATAGGTTTGAACTGCTGTAGTTTTTGTGTACTGGACTAGATGTCAGAAACCTTTGCCATCACTGGAAATTCTGTCACTCTGGATTTACTATCTGTTTCCCACAGCTGAATTCCTGAGCAGTGTGATTTAACACCTTGGCTCTCCATCAACCGGGCCTGGCATTTATTTGAATGCATTACACCACTGGTTTCCATAAACTATTTTACAATTGTTTCATATAAATGACTGTTTATTTCTACAAAAACCATCTGTATTTCTGTGGAGAGCGGCAGATAACTGTGTGTAAAATTTGGTAATGTCACAACAGTGCAAGTTAAGGAAAAACAGATTGGGCTAAAAAAACCCCCTTTCATGCTTGTGCGTAATGTTAAAAGTTTGTTTTCACTATTTAAATATCTTTATTTATTAACTAGTATTTGCATTTGTAATGATAAAATCTTTATTCCACTTCAGAGGTGTTGAGGGGCTTTGG
Source organism: Lanius collurio (assembly GCA_020086605.1). NCBI lineage: Eukaryota > Metazoa > Chordata > Aves > Passeriformes > Laniidae > Lanius > Lanius collurio. The sequence continues at coordinate 7,852,739 of JACBWW010000035.1, read as the reverse complement.
GGATTTTTAGCAGATAAACAGATTTAAGACGTCCTCGCAGCAGCAGGATTGGAGATGTAAACATTCTGCTCTGCAGCCAGTTCCTCTCACACTGTTTACATATTTTCTGTTGTTTTATTGTCATTGCCAAGCACACAATGGAATCCTGCCCCTTCTGTCGTGTTCTGAGAAAACTCCCTCAGAAGGAGGCCTGAGCCCTCTCCCTGTTCCCACTTTCTCTGCTCTCCACAGAGCATTCATCCTGCTCCTCCCTCAGCCCTTTTTGTTTATGGTCCAGCACTCGTCCCCTGGCCCAGGGGCCATGTCCAGCATCCATGGGAAGCCAGGGTTCCCCCGAGCCTCCCCAGGGGGATGAGGAGCTGCCTCGGTTTCCCTCCTCCCAGCCAGCACCCAAAGAGCCTCCACACTGAGCTATTTTAATTCCTCCATCTGCTACCCATGTGCTGGCAGAGGGAGCACTGGAATCCAGCAGTCTTACACTTAGCACGACTGATACTTTCTGACAGACTATTTGAAATGATAGAAATACATAAATCTCCTCTTTTTTATGACCTTGTAATAGCTGCAACATATTTCCAGCAAATATTTTCTATAGCAATAATAAAAAAGCGATAACAAAAAAATAAATATAAATATAGTTTAAACTCAAGCAGAATCGCGTTTTCAAAGCCCAGGGATGGAACAGCGAGGCAATAAATCACAAATCCTTGTGAAAGGAGGGACTTGAAATGGAAAGTCCCACAGACATCAGTGTTAAGTGTTTATCAACAGGGGTTTTTTGACTGCTCTCCTGTCTTCTGCCTGTGGATAGTGCTCAGGCACAGCTCAGTTCCCTTTTGCTTGTTCCCTCCTGCCCAGCATCCCTCACTGTGGCTGTTTGGCTGTGGCTGCCTAACTGTCCACATTTCTGATTTTTTTCTTTCTTATTTTCCGTGTTATTTTTTCTTTCCCTTTGTTATTTCCTTTGCCAAGAGTCACTGTGGCTGCCCCACCCTTGGAAGTGTCCAAGGTTGAACAGGGCTTGGAGCAACCTGGGACAGTGGAAGGTGTGCCTGCCATGGCAGGGGAGGGGACGAGATGAGCTTTGGGGTTCCCTTCTGCCCTGAGCCACTCTGTGATCCCTGGTTCCTGCAGGGCTGCGAGCAGCAGCAGAGTCTGAGGAGTGTGGAGGTCAGGAGTGGAGGTGCTGCACCGAGACACGATGTTTGACATGTTGCTGACACCAGCTGCTCCTGGGTGTGGGGTGGCAGGGGTTTGTGGAAGGAGTTTGAGGACAGAGCAATTTGCCTGGGCTTTCTCACCGGGGAAAACGGAGAAACTGTAACGGGAACCCCTAGCAAAGGGCAGAACTAATGAGCAAATGCAATATTCAGGGCAAACACGGGCATGGCTGCGGCAGAGCAGGCTGTGAGGGAGCCAGAGACCATCTGAATGGGATGGTGGGTTTTCCACAGCATGCTTAGATTTCCAAAAAAGATTTGACAAAGGCTCATAAAGCAATTAAGCTGTCACAGGATGAGAAGGAGGATCCTCACATGGATTAATAATTGATTAAAAGACAGGAAACAAAGAATAGGAATAATGGCCCTTGGTGATTAGTAACTAGGTTACTGGTGGAGCTCCAGTGGAACTGGTGGAACCTGCATTGTTCGTTAATGTGGGGCATGGAAAGGATGTGAATGCTGATGTGACAAAATGTGCTGTTGATACAAAAGAGGTAAGAATAGTGCAAATAAAAGCTGTCTGTGAAGCACTGCAGAGGTATCCACAGTGCTGAGTGACAGGACAATAAAATGAGAGAGGGAATTCAGTGTCAATGAGTACAAAATAACATACATGGTGAAAAGCAACTGTAACTATATGTGTACAATGATGGGCTCTAATTACCTTCCATCAGTCAGGGAGAGTATCCGACGTCATCACGGGTAGGCCTCTGAACACTTCGTCTCCTTGTAGGAGCCAGCAGAAAGACAAATGGAACAACAGGAATTGGGTCCATAAATCCCAACGTACCCACATCTTAATTGCTATTTTTTGTCTTGAAAAAGAGAAATGAAGAGGTGAAGGAAGGGATGAGTGTGGAAATGGATCAGGCACATGAAAAGAGGAGCACATGCTGAGGAGGAAAGGGGTTTTCTAGTGTGGAAAAGGCACAACTGGGTACGAGAGGTGTCTGTGAAGTGCAGGTGGTGGGGACAGGGAGTTGGGAAGGGTTTATCCTGGTAGTTCAGAGACAGGAGCTGCCCACCCCAAACACTGGGGTGGAAATGGCTCATTGGAACAAAAGGAATTCTTTTCCTCACACGGTGTAATAAATTCAGGAGGTAAATGTCATGGAAATGGGAAATTCAAGTGTTTTGGACAAAAGCATGGACTGCAAAGGGAGCAGAAACAGCTGACAGAAAGCACAGGTGGAACTGGGGCGTTGGTGAGAATTATGGGAGCTCTTGGAGGTGAAGGGAGGAGTACACAGGGGTGGGGATGTGTTTCATTGCAGAGACTAACTCTGTAAAATGTAGGCTCAGTTTTCAACCATTTGGGGTTTTTTGTTGATTCTGGTCTTTTTAATTTAGGCTTGACTAGTCCACAAACATTAAATATTCTTTCTATAATCTTTATTTCACCCTAGTACCTGGTTTGGAGATGGAGATGGGTTTGGTTGGGGTTTTGTTTAAAGCCTGGTTCCCTGTTGCAGTGTTAGTATTGTTTATTGTGCAGATTCACCCCTGACCGTGGCATTCTTCATTGCTATTGAAAGTTAATGGGGGAAAAATTGCATTCCAAACATTTGAACCCGTAGTAGCCATGGCTGAACTTAGTTGATCTCTGGTGATCGGTTCAATTTAGTTACGATTTTTAGCCATTAGGCTGGGGCTGAATGATGGTGATTTGGTTGAGGCCAAATGTCTGCAGAAAATTGGCTGTTTGATAAGAGCCCTGTTATCAGAGGGGGATACTTTCTCATTTACATTTAGATGAGTATTGATTATTTATTTACTCAGAGAAGTGAGATTCGTTCCCAATCTTATCTCTCTAGTCTCTGCTTGTCAGCAGAAAGAGAGAGAGAGCTCCTGACAACAGCCCAAGATAACAGCACTTTGTAGTGGAGATAAAAGTTGGAATGGGCCTTTTTCTAGTCTTGACTGAAAGGATAAGTTTTAAAAATTAGAACTGATGGGTCATGCTTTCAAAAGCCCTTTTGAAAGCTTTGCAGCTTAAATGGCAGCAGAATTGGTTTGTTGGTATGCAGGTGGCCTCCCCTTCTGCAAGGGGGACACTTAATTTGATTACAGGGTGAGATTCTTCCCAGGCACCTTTGTGTGCTCATGGGGAAGCTGTGGGTCTTGGGATCTGTTTCCTTCTTTTTAATTCCTGATGAACATTCCTGTCTCTAAAGGGGTGTCTTGAAATAGCCCAGTGGGTATCTGTGGGCAGAATCCATGGTGAGAGTGGTTCAACAGGGATTTAGATGGAAGGGATGTGTGCGAGGGAGGATCACCCACAGGAGGGGTGTGGAGCCCTGGGAGCTGCCATCAGCAGGAGAGCTTGGCTTGGGGCACTGGCCAGCACACTCTGTGCCAGGATTTTAAAGGTTTCTTTTACACTGAACATTTGCATGAGATTACAGAAATCCATAAAATCCATCTTTGATATTGCCACTTGAAATTTTGTTGAAATTCACAGAGTGGGATTCCATTAGGAGACCATTAAATTATCCAATATTCCTACTACAGTGACATCATTTGAACTTGTGAGAGAAGCTTGGTAGTAAAACTCCTCCACAGACTCAGCCTAACGTTCTTCATCTGTTGAGAAGCAGAGGTCATGTAAATGTGGACAGATATTTAAAGCATAATTGAAGAGTAGATACTTTCTAAAAATCCATTTACACTTTTTTATTAATTTCTCGGTATTTTCTTTTTTTAAGGAGTTATCCATAAGGCAGCTTGACCTGGTTTTGCTCTGGAGCTCTATTTCCCTGCTTTATTAGCAGAGTTAATACAGGCATGACACAAACTGGGTAAAACAATTTACCTGATCACGGAATTCTTAAGCTGCTCCAGATAAAAATGATCCTTTGCCACTGCAGGGTGTGTTGGGGGGTGTGATCCCTGATGGCTCTCAGGGGACTGTTTCTATGGGTGATATTTTTGGGGTGGATCCAGCTGGTGGAATCGGATCCACGCAGAGGGACAGTGAACGCTGCCTGCATTGAACCTTTCCATCATGTCAGGGTTTGCCCCCACTGAGCAGGGATTTGGACTGGGTACCAACACTGCACATGTTCAGATGGGAGCCAGCAGTTCCCTTGGATGTAGCTTGGGAATCTCTGGAAGGTGCTTGGGATGAACAAAGCCCTTGGGTTTTTTTGTCGCTGGCCTGTTCTTAAACCTACACCAGATTTTAAATCCAAATTTATTTACTGCTTTGTGATTTGTTTCAATTCAGTATATTTTGCTTCTGCCTAACAAGCAGACCTCTGTTTATTTAATTTATTTTAAATTTAAATTGTTAATCACATTTCCAGTAGCTGGGAGAGGAGCAGTGATGGTGCTGGGTCTGTTTGCCTTTCTTTGTGCTGCACTGAGACGTCTCCGCCGCTTTCGGAGTGTGGTTTGCACTGCAGATGCTTTGGCAGCTCCACGTGCCATCACTGGTGGTGCTGGGCAGGGTGGGAGCTGCTGGGGCTCCTCCTGTGTCCTGCAAAAAGCCTGGCACTGCACCTGCTCCGAGTGGCACTGGGAATACAGGGTGTCCTTAATGCTCCCCTCGGAGGGAACGCGCCTGGGCCAAGCAGGGAGTGCTTCACGTGGCTTTGGGGAGATGGAAGGAGAAGCTGTAATTGAAATTCTGCTGTAGTAAATTTAAAATTAATTGGCTAACAAATCCCATTCCTTAGGCGTGCCATCTGAGGCTGAAAGACTTATTTTTTTATATATATTTTAAATATTTCATCATATATGCTCTTAATTCAAAGTCAGCAAACAGTGAGAAATCTTTTAAGTAGTGGTGAAGAGGGAATAGACTTCATTGTTGCAGTTCCAGGTTTTTTGTTACTTTGAGACCTGGTTAAAGGGGCTTTGAATCACTTAAGATTTTTCAGGTTTAGGTTATTTTACTGGAAAATACACAGCTGAGAACTTGGTGTGCACTTCAGCTCTCAGGTGTGAGCAGGGCTGGAGTCCCCCTGTGCTTCTCCAGGGTGGAGCGAGGACAGGAGGGTGTTGGCCCCACCAGCTCCTGCCCTTGGAAGGGGCTTTCCTTCTTCGGGGTCCCACCTGGAGTTTGGTGCACTTGGGATCCCCCCCACCCAGCCAGAGCCTCTCCCGACCACTGTCAGGACAGCAGGGCTAGAGCTAGCTCCTGGGGCTGCACCTGGAATTGGATCAGTGTGTCCTGGTTTTGTTCCAGTTAAGGCATGTAGTTTAAAGATCTATTCAACAAAAAGATTTTTGTTTGAATGGCCTCGTTTTTTGTAAAAATAATTTTTTGATAACATTTTCTGTAGTTATAAGACAGCTTTTTAAGTAGTATTGTCCTTACTTCGGGGATTTGGTTGGGGAAGAAACAAGTTGGCACCTGAACCTTCAAGATCTCCTGTTAAAATGTGAAAGTAATTCATTCAAAGCAGCAGCATCTGTTCCTCTGTGTGATGCAGTTCAGTGGTAACAGTGCACAGAACTCTGGAGAAAACTAAAATCCACCTCTCAGTGCCCTGCCTGCTCCATGCAGCCTGGGGCTGTGGGTGATGCCAGGCCCCCGTGGCACACTGGCCCAGGCCAGCCGGGGACACAGCGCTGGTCACTGCTGGCGTGAGAACAGCTGACCCCTGCCCACATGGGTGTTTGGCCAGGTGGGTTTCACCACAAAATGCAGTTCATAAGGAAGGGCTGATTTCCTTCCCAGGTATTTCCCAGTGCTCTGTGCAGGCAAGAGGGATGGGCAGCAGGGAGCAAACACGGGGGGCTTCTTCACTCTGGAAAGATGCCCAGAAAATCCCCCCTGGGTGTAGACCAGGGTCTGAGCAGGCATTTCCTGCACCAGGCTGTACTCCTGCCCCACAGCACGGGCAGGGGGCTTGGTACAGCCTCATCTGGTGTAGGAACAATGGGGAGTGTTGGACAGGGTTTGTCAGGTCACACCGGGGACAACTGAAGACAAGGGGAATGTGTTGTTTCCTTCCACACCCTCCTCCAGCTCCTGACAGGGCCCTTCCCTTTGGCAAAGGGCTTTGAGACATCAACACCCACCTGCTGTGCTCCTGGGCTGCGAGTAACCTCGTGTTAGTTGAACGTGCTAAGCCATCACTGTGTTAGAAAACAGATGATTTTACAAGTTACTTTATGTTTCAGGTCCTCAGTATCGGCTGGAGAAGCAGAGTGAACCTAATGTCCCAGTAGATTTAGACTGTACCTTGGAGAGCCAGAGCACTTTGGAATTCTGCCTTGTCCGGGAGAACAGTATGTTTCCCCTTTTCACTTTTGCTCTTGTAAACTGCTTAAACTCACATAAGTTATGTATTTTGGAACACAAGCTGTACTGTCTGGGCAAGTACATTTTGACGAGACTCTCTGTCCCGAGGCACTTCTCCCTGGTGCCAAAACAATATTCCAGAGGGAAATGATGGATTTCATACCTTTAGTAAATAGTCTGCATCCTGTTTATCACTTCATGATTAATCTTTTGCTGTTAAACTCTGCTCTGTAAAGTTATGACCAACCCTGAAAAACACGAAATATGAACCTGCCTGTGTTGCAGGCATTGCTCAGTGAGTCGAGGGGTTGGTCTGCAGGGTGTTGTGCCGTGTCAATGTGGCTGTCAGAGGCACTGGGGTTTTCTAATACAATTTAAAGAAATTAGCCATGCAGAAATAACTAGAGCAGTTTGATGATTTTTGAAGTGCCAGACGAATAATCTTCTCTCCAGCTCTGCTCAAATATTTTTATTCTATTACTGTTTTAATGATCCTAGTATTTGTTTCCTGATTTATTTCTTCACATGAAACAATATGAAATTTTAAAAAAAGACATTTAACATTGATTTGTGTTTGCTCCCCATGGCATTTTGGTCCATTCTTCATTCTTTACAACAGCCACACTCTCAGTTTTGATGTTCTTTCATTCTACTTTGTGTAAAAATATTGATTGTACTAATGGGTAAAACCGGTCAGCCCTGGTCTCAGCCAAGAACGCTGCACACAGCCAAAGTAAGAGCCTGCTTCAGGTAGTGGAAGAGTTTTTTCTTTATGTGCAAAGGTTAAACCTTTCAGTTGATGCTTTTTGGCCCTAGTAACTGTACCTTATTCCAGAATGGCAGCAGAGCATCCCCGAAGCATTCCTGGTTCCAGCCTCTGCTCCCTTCAGGGAATAGCAGAAGTGAGACACAGCACCAGGAGCTCCCAGTGCTGCTGGGGCCAAGATTAACACTCACAACTTGGGCTGCTGCTCTCCCTAAGGTGGGACTTGCTCCCAAAATATTCCTGGTGTTCCTGGTTCATTTCTTCATAAAATGGTTCTGAGGATCTGTAGGAGAGACCTTGGCCAGAGGGAGCAGGGGGGCTGTGCTGAGGAAATGGAGTAATTCTGACCTCACTAATCGAGTTGTGCTCTTCCACAAGCCAGAATTCCTCGACGTCTGCATCCCACCTATTATTTTTGTATCGATTTTTAATCTATGAAATGATGCACACTAGTCATACTTCCATGGGTTTTGCTTGTTATTTAAAATAACAATTTTTTAACCTGGGCTCTGTAATTAAAAGAATACTGTAGATACTGCATTTAAAACGTATTTTCATCATCTGTGAAGGAACCCAGGCTGTGGCTTGTGGCTGTGTCTCCTGCAGGTCTTTGCTCTTGTGGTGCCTGGGTTCAGGTTGCACCATTACTTAAAGAGTAAATCTGTTGGAAGTTTGTAAGTGGTGTAGCAGGAGGCAGTCAGTCAGCTCTGCTCCAGGAGAGCCTCAGGAGCCTTGGCTCAAAGTAAATCACAGTGTTGAGGGGACACTTTCCCCTTCTCCTGAAGTCCTTGTGCTGCACTGTGTCCCTCCCAGCCAGGGGACACCAAAGTGAGCCCTGCTCCTCCACAGAGGGCTGGAGAGGTGTGGGATGGATCCCTGAGGCCACCAGGTCCAAATTCCCTTAACTGGGGAGCACTCCTGCCCTCCTTTAGCGCAGTGATGGTGCCCACCTAAGGGCACGACCTGGAGCCCTGCTCTGGTGGGGATTCCCATGGCAGGGGGATCCTGCACCATCCCTGCTCGGGGCTCTGTGTTGGCCCTGCACCAGAGGGGCTCAAGGACAGTACAGTTTGTGAGGTCAGTCAGAATTCCTGCCTTGTGCAGAGCCTGGCTCCCCCCTGCACAGTCAGGAAGCAGATTTTGGGGTGCTTAGGAACTATCTTTTGGCATGACATTAGAATGGAAATATTGACACTTTTGCACTATTAATAAAATAATAGCTTGACAATCCTATCATCAAACTGAAATATTCACTTTGTGTATTCTCTCTTGATTTGAAATACTTTTAGCTTTGATATGCCAGTCAGAAAAAACTCTGTTGTAACAGCTATTACTTGTAAATGTGCTCTTCATAGTCTCATAGTGATTTATAAATATATATCTGGATGATGCCAAGCATCTGCTGGGAGAAGAGCAGCCACATTCCTTTGGGCAAAGAGAAAGTTTATATTTCAGGGCATTAAATGAAACAAAAACTTTCCATTATTAAGAAATATGTATGGAGAAATCCCCTTTCCATCCAGCATTTACTAATAGCATTCGAGCTAATAAACTGCTTCCAGTGTGCAGAACTTTTAACTTGCACCAAGATTTATCTTTAAACTGAAAGCTGCACTTTGTAATGTGGAATGCCTTTATGTGTGGTAGCAAGCCGTTCATGGCTAATTTAGTTTTATTCTTGCCATCTTATTTCTGGAAAGTTCCTCTTTCTCATTTTATCATTAGATAGTAATTAGTATTCAAGGGAAATTGGTCTTAATATATTAAAATTGGTTTAGTGCCTTTAGACCTATAGCAAAGCCAATGTCTTATTGGAAAATGTAATTGGGGACTCTGTGTATGTAATTAATTGTATTGCAATTAAGAACTTTCATTAAGCAATATTCTAGTACATTAAAGTAATAAGGGACATTTTTGCAGTGCAGTTAACTTTGTATTTTGTTGTTTTATCGAGGAAATGCAGGTTCACTTGCTCTTGAATAGGCTGCATATGACATTTCAGTATTGTGGTATTCTTAATGTGTCATTTTTATCTGTCCCCCGGTGCTGGCAGGGGTCCCTGTCAGAGGAGGCTCCTGGTTTAGCTGAGTCCCCATAGGAGGAGGCTTCTGGTTTAGCTTCTGCCTTGTTTCCAGCTCATGGATCTGGTGCTGCTGTTGCATTGCTGTTGGTTTCATTTGAAAATCAGGATTTTCAGTGAGGAGATTGGCCCGAGTGACCGATCTCACCCTGTTTCACAGGGATTCAGGTCTGTCCTGGGGGCTGTGTGGGCAGCCCAGGGTCAGCTGGAGGGGTCAGTTCGGCCGTGTCACGGCTGCTGTCCCAGCACAGGGTGCCATTGTGACCACACACTGTGGGGACAGGGTTGTGGGGACATCCCAGAGGTTCCCAGCATGGAGGAGGGCCCCAGCTGGCTCTCAGCAGCAGGGCAGCGGTGCCATTGCCATCCTCCTGCTTCACTTCCAGGCACCGCCACACCACCGTCTCTCAAGATGCTTTTAAGTGCACCAAAAAGTTTGACATATCTCAGTGTATCTTTGGAGTAGTGCAGCATGAGGGTTTGACATGATACATTATGATAATCCATAGTATAGAGACATTAACACAGGGGTCTGTGACAAAATGCATTGTAATGTCTCGGAAGGAGCCATTACAATTTATCTTGTCATTCTGGAGCATGGAGTGGTTGCAGTGTTAAGATGGCTCTGCATAAATTCACATGGAGACTGTTTAATTTGATTTTTGGAATCCTTTCAAGTTGAATGGCACAGCCCAATTTGTAGCTTAACCCTTTAGTGTCCCCCTTCCCCAAAGGAAGGTCTGTGGTGCATGGGGTGGGCAGCACTGGGAAAGCTGTGGTGAAAGCCTGTGACATGGGAACCTCCTGCTTTATGCTCTCCACGTGGTTTTGGGCTCATTTAACAGCAGATGCTCACGGTGGTGTAGTGTTGAGCCCACTCCAGCAGTACAAGTCTCAAGCAAAATTAATACTGAAAAATCTAACAAGTTGGTAACTGCTTTGCTGGAGTTTTAAGATCTGTATTAAAACTCCATCATCTCATCTTCCCATTATTAAAATTTCAAGGAAATATAAAGTTTTCATTAATCTCCTGCAGCAAATTTAGTTGTCTGAACTGGCAGTTGGTTCAGCTTTTAGGACTACATTAGCCAGGATATTAAACAAAACGTGTCATTCCTCAGGATCTCCTGTAAGAAGCTAAATCAGTTTTCAAACATATTTATGCCACTTTATCTACCAGCATCTGAATAATCATTTCGAGCTGAGGTGCTTTATTAGCAGCTGGCATCGAAATTACTCTGTGCAATTATATATCGCATTATAGTAATGTTGAAATTGGTGTTAATCCAACGTCATAAAATGTAAAAAATCTTTAAAGTGTGTTATATTTTTTCAGTAATTGGCATTTTGGCTTAATGAGTTGTTGCCTTTTATAAAGGCAGTACCTGCAGTGGAATGAGAGTACTACTCAGTAAATAAAGTGCAGCTTCACATCAATGTGCCCAGGGTGCTGCTGGCACATGGGAGATCTCTGCTGGTACTGGCATCGAGGGTGGCACCTCTGGGGACAGACACCTCTGGGCCCACCTCAGGGTGGACTTCTGGGCAGTTCTGGCCCCCTCCCTGGGCTCCTTCCTGGATGATGGGCAGTGGGTGTCCGGCAGGGTCCAGAACCTGCAGTCCAGGGCTCCCTCGTGCCGCCCAGGAGCCGGCCACTGGGATGGTGTGCTGCTCTTCATGCAGCCCCAAAGGTCTGTCGTCGTGGCCTCGGTGCCTCAGTGACTGATCTGGGCTGGAGGATGGAATTCCCTCCTCGCAGAGACGCTCCCTGGGCACCCGGCGTGGCCTCAGCCAGCTCCCCACGGCGTGAGCGCGTGCCGTGTGCCAAACCTCGCCTTCAGGACCGTGCCTTGTTTTGCAGGTTCAAGAGGAGAAGAGGTGTCGGAGGAGGATCCCCAGATCGATATTGCCACAGTCCAGGACATGCTCAGCAGCCACCATTACAAGTCCTTCAAAGTCAGCATGATCCACCGGCTGCGGTTCACCACGGACGTGCAGTTAGGTAAATCACCCTGCGGAGCAGAAAGGAGCAGCTCAGACCTTTGGCTGTCTCTAACAGCTGCCTGGCCATCTCAGGCCATTCTGAAGCAATCATTATCACCTTGGTCCATTTTCTCATGGAGCATTTGAAAGTGTTAGTGGCATTTCAGCAGTTAAAAATATTGCTTTCAGTTGAAAATACTTCAGTATTTTTATTATCCCCAATCAGTTGCACATGTTGCCTCTGAACGAAGGCCATTATTTAATGACCTCGTCTCTTTTTTTCAGTCTAGGCTTCCTAATGGAAAGCTTCTTGCCAACTGTTTTGTTATTTTTAAATGAGGCTTTGCAAAATTGGGAATTATTGGGTTTTTCCTTTTCTGAGACTGAAAGATTTTTAACGACCTAGTGGAAATTTGAGGTGGAACAAAATAAACGAGCATTCTCTAAAGGTTTTATATTGTCCTTATTGGCTCGCTGAATGCTTTTGAAAACCCGAAGGCCAAGGGCTGACAGAATCCTGAATTATAAAAGCCCCATTACTGTTTTAAAATGATTGAATGGCTTTTTATCTTTGTGTTTCAATTGTGAAAATTTGATTAATGATGCATTGGTAGGTGACCTGTGACATTCCTGCAAATACTTCCATAAAGAAATGATTCAGCAGTAAGATATTAAATGCCATAATGTTTACAAAATACATTTATTCTGTAGAATTCAGTAGAATTGTTAAACTATACCAACTCCTGTATTATTGTCACTACAGTCTCTTCATTCTTCCCTTCTGAAGCACATGTAAGAATACATGTCTGTAAAATTCTCAGAGAAGAGGCTTTTTTGGTTTATTTTGAGCTGTCTAGTTAAGACAGGATTTATCTGCTGGTGCTGGAGCAGGGCAGTGCTGGGCATGTTCGCTGCATTTGAGCAAACTCTCGGGGTGTGATAGTTTGCTTCCAGTGAAGTTTGACTCACTGTATCTGGGAAGTGTCAGAAATGAGAGCTTGAAAAGGTCATGACAGATCACTAAAGATAAATGGTTAAGGGAGAGGAGCTGTTAAATGAAACAAATGGCTTAACTTGTGCAGCAGTGGAGGAGCTGACCCTGCCCAGTGCTTTAAGAACCCTAAAATTTTCCTTCTATAACGATCTGTGAACTTGTATGATTTTGATGGCCGTGTACTGACAATGGGGGTTTTATAATCTAATTATTTTTTTAAAATCAAAGGAAACCCCAGTAGGATGTTCAAACCTTGAGCAATTGTAGAAAATCAAAATCTTTCAATAAAGTCAAAGTGGCTGGGGTTTTTCCTGAATTTTTTAAAGATATTAAAAGAGGAGCACTGGTAAAATAAGGGCTGTGGGGCTGTTTGGGTTTGGGCTGATGAGTGTTACATGTTACCCATGAGGGACAGACTGCTTCTTCCTCCCTGAAATGGAAATAATGGGGGCTGTTTTTTTGTCTTCAGTCACAGTAACTGCTCTGGGACTGTTCTCCAGCAGTTTGGTGATGGCCAGTTGCAAAGACTTTTCCGTGCAGCCTTTTTGTGCCATCAGTTCTATGTAGCAGCCACAGCAAAGCAAGTGTTCCTCGAGGACCCCAAGAATCCCATGTCATTCCTTTGCTCCTTGTTGGCAGATCAGTGGTGTCGGTGGCTGTGCAGGAGCAGATTGCACTTTTTGAAATGTTTTAGCTGCTTTGAGGCCTGATCATTGAATTTGAGACAAGGTTTATGAAAAATATGGGAGTAAATTTGATTTTCTGTGTGTTGTGCATAGCTCTGTAGTAAAAAGTCGTATGTGGATGGCCATGGGAGGAATGCCCAGCCCTCTGAGTGATGGGGTTACTGCATTTAAGGTGGCAGTTTAAGGTCTGGGGTTTGTGTTTCAGTCCATATCACAGGGTAATGCACACACAGCAGCACTCTCAGCAGTTTTACAAAGGCTCTATCTTGTTGTGGAGGAATAAGACACATTTACTTGTGTATTACATTAGCAGAACTAACAGGAGCATATTGTCTGGGAAAACAACTGCTGGCAAGTATTTCAGAAAGGGGGGGGACAATTGCAGCCCCCAACAAAGGGAGCAAGAACAGAACAGTGTTACTGGACCCATACATTGATGGCATTTCTTTAGACAAAATGAATGAATTTAAAAAATAGCAGAAGGAGGATTTTTACTTAGATTTTGAGTATGAGTGATTTGTGCTGCAAGACAGAGACTGCAGAAGCCACAGACACAATACTGTTTTGATTTTAGGTTTCAACACATCCAGATTGTGAGAACAATAACACAAAAAAGACAACATTCTTTGTCAATGTGCTCTCTGGATGTGGGTGAGCTTGAGCCAGCGATGTCGAGATACAGAAATAATGGATGAAGTATACAGCAACAATTTGCAGATAAAAATAATAGAAGTTAAAGTGTATTTTACATGATAAAAAAAAGATGAAAGAGGAGGAAGTCTGTTCCATCTGAGATGGTTACAAAATGGTGAAGTAGCCTCTGCTGAGAAGATTGATGCAATGGGGAGTGACCTTGGCTTGGAGCAGGAGCTGGTGATGTATGTATGAGCATCTCGCTGCTAAATGGACCCAGATTTGTAGCACTAATATACATGGAAGCCCAGAACCAAACTCAGGATGGCAATAAATCAACAGCCACTTTGGGTGTCATTTCTGGTTTATATTCCACTATTGTTCTATCACTTTAATTCATGTCACTATCATCTGTTCATCTGGAACAGTTTTATATAATTTTCCAGTGGAGTTACCTGACAAATCCTATCAAATTAACAAGGTGCATTAACAGTATTGACTGACTGTGAATTCTGAAGTTTCAGGACCAAACACTGAAATTTTTTGAGGATATTTTTAGGGGTAATGCTCTTAGAGGAAGGGATGGGGAACAGCCCTTGCACACAAAGAATTTGCACCTTTATTTTTAGAACTTCCTTTGACTTCTTTTTAGTGAGAAAATAAGACTTGGTATCATCAACTTCCATATTTTCCTTAAACTGCAGCAAATACCATTTGGAATAATGAACCATTACAGTGAAATACCAACACCGATTTTACATAATCTGTCCAAAATTAAATCACAACCCAAAATGGGCTCCAGATACAGCCCCATCCTACTCAAATTAGTGAGTTCCAGCAGCCTGGGTTTTAATTGGCATCTTGATGCAATCTTAATTGCAATGTGATCTTTCTGATGTGACGTTTAATGGCAGAGTGCATTGTTGGGTTAATGGGGTGTTCCCATAACCTGCAGGGTGGGCAAGGCTCACCTGGGCTTGGGGCAGGGGCTGCAGCAGACACTCCCATGGCTCCTGCCTCCTTGGCTTTGGACTTGCTCAGAACACAAATGGATGTGGTTTGCAAATTCAGACATTTTTGTCAACGTCTCGCGAGCTTCGCCCTGTAACTCATGGCTGAATCCACATCACTGTTTTTAAGGCTCTGCACACCTAGATGTTAAAAGCTGCCTGGGAAGTTTGTTCAGCTGTGTCAACAGCTCCTGAACTGGTTCCAGCAGGATGCTCCTTGCCCTCTGCCGCTGGTGTGGCCTCACCTTGAGTACTGTGTGCAGTTTTGGGCACCACAACATAGAAAAGACATTAAGCCATTAGAGAGCATCAAAAGGAGGCCACGAGGATGGGGAAGGGTCTGGAAGGGAAGTCTTATGAGGAGCAGATGAGGGCACTTTGTTTGGAGGAGAGAAGACTGGGGTCAGACCTCATTGTGGACTTCAGCATCCTCATGAGGGGAAGCAGAGGGGCAGGTACCAATCTCTGCTCTCGTGACCAGCGGCGGGATCCAAGGAAGCAGCTGAAGCTGAGTCAGGGGACATTTAGGTTGGATATCAGGAAGAGGGGTTTCACCCAGAGTGGGGCTGGGCTCTGGAGAGTGAGCACAGCATCAAGCCTGCCTGAGTTCAAGAGGCTCTCAGGCACAGGGTGGGATTCTTAGGATGTCCTGTGCAGGGCCAGGAGTTGGACTCAATGATCCTGATGGGTCCCTTCCAACTGAGCATATTCTGAGCCTCTGTTCTGTTATCCTATGATTCTATGTCTGCTCTACAGCAGATGGAGTGGGGCTGGTGGTGATAGTGTCTATTACACAGAGCAGTGGTGACTGCAGAACCAGCACTATCTCCTATAAATCTCGCAGCTCGTGTAGCTGCTGCTTTCAGAAGAGCTCTGTATGCATTTAGAAGAATTTTTTCTGTGATATTTCTATCTTTTGGTATGCTTATGAGGGAGAATAAAATGCAGATTATCAATGCAGTTTGATAACCATTTGCTTCTGGTTTCAAAAGCTCCCATGCTTTCAGAAAGCCCAGAAGGGCAATATACCTTCAGCCCATTTAAGATTTATAAAGTGTGTCAAACGGCTGATATGAAATCGGTTAAACAGATCACTGTTGTGGCTCTCCATTCTTTCTCATCTCAGGTATTTCTGGAGACAAGGTAGAGATAGACCCTGTTACTAATCAGAAGGCCAGCACTAAGTTTTGGATTAAGCAGAAACCCATTTCAATCGATTCTGAACTCCTCTGTGCCTGTGACCTTGCGGAAGAAAAAAGCCCAAGTGAGTAGTCCTTTTTATTTATGTTCTCTCTTCTCTGCCTCCCTGGATGTGCTCGATGTCCAAAGAATTATTGCTACCATGTCCTTTTCTTTCTATAGGTGTATTTTATTCATTACAGGATGTTTTTAATCTGACTCAATTCTGTTATAGAGAACACAGCATAAACAGACACACATTTTACGAGTGTCCTTTGATGCTGCTCTCAGCTAATGGCATCACTCAGTGTTTCTTGCCCACTGTCACACCAAGGGAACACTGGCTCTACCCAGCTGTCTCCATCCCTGCAGAGCCAGCAAATCCGTGATTCAAAATAATTGCAATTTTTTTAAACTTTTTAGCTTCCAGACTGATTTTAAGTGTCTTTGGTGCAGCCAAGGATCTCAGACATGCAGTAAGTGTCAGCTCAGTCTGAATTTGCCTCAGCCATGGCTGCAGGGTCACTGGGATGGAAGCTGCCACTGTGGGCATTCTGTTCCGTAGTGGTGGCTGGGCCAGGACAGCGGTGACAGCCAGGTTTGGGGACAGGCTGGACTCAGCTCAGTCATCACCCAGAGGTCACAGCTGGCTCTGTAGAGTGCAGTGAAAAGCAAGGGTTTCTGCTTGTTGTGTCAGTAGAGTAATGAGAGTTTCTATCTGGAAAATTTGTTTTAAAAAGCGCAGGATGGGCCCTGGGGAAATTGGGCAATAGCTCCCAGTGGGGCCAAAATGGAACTGTCTACTATCAAAAAGTGACTGCAGTTCAAAAGCTCAGATGGATTTTATTGCACTTGTGCCTCTGCAGGGTAGTGAGATGCTGGTATTAAGTACTTATCTGCAAGGTGACAGAGAGGGAGAATTATGTGATACATATTTACAGAGGTAATGATCTGTTGAATTCTCTTGGAAGAGTAAATTTATGGCTGCCACAGATTTTATCAGCAATTATTGAACTATATCCTTCTCCCCTTCATTACCCCTTCTTACTCCATGTTCTTGATCTAGTCATTGTCTTCCTTTTCTGTCTCTCCATCAAGATTTCATGGTCCTTGGGTAGGCACAACCCCAAGGAGAAGCTTCCTCAGGGACCTGGTAGTCTGAAACTCGTGAGGATTTTGTGTACAGTGCCAGGGGCACTTTGTGCTAGTAAACCCTGTCACACCTCTGCACTGTGACCACATTTCACTGCAAATGCAAACATTTGAGGGGATAAAACGGTGCCCACAAAATGAGGCTGTATTTGAAGAGCTGAATTGAAACCTGAGGTTTTCACTGCTGTCAACACACCAGGGCACAATCCCAGGACACCTCGGACCCCGTCCTGCCAAGATGGGATTCTCTAGCCCCAAAGGCATCTCCTGCTGCTTTGGGAAATTGTGTTTGTACCCAAATTCTGCCAACATGGAAATTTCAACCCCCAGAGAGAGCCCAGGTGCAGGAGGGCAGTACCTGCACATGGGGACCACTGAGTGAAGAGTCACAGTGGCTTTGGAGAGGAACCTGGCAGGTTGCAACCATTCCAGTACTGAGGGGTTTATTTGCTCACTGTCATGTGAACATCTTAAACTTCTCCTACTAAATAATGGTTCAGCACGGTTCCAGAAGGAGAAAATACTTCCTCCTGAAACTGCTGACCTTTTCCCAACTCACTAAAGATGTTCCAAAAGTCATTATTTTAGGCCAGCAGAAAAGACTTTTAGTGTGACATCTGAGAATGATGCATTTTGGGGAACTGAACAGCAGATCAGTATCTCTTGAATTTTAAATGGAAAAAAGTTATTTTAGCAGCATAAAGGAATGAAACTCACTGTATTTCACAAGTTTTGTCTGTGATTTTTATCAGCACGGTGATGTATGTTTGTAGCAGAGTTTACATCAAAAATTATTCCCGGATCTTTCTTGAATGAATTATTGCAAAGAAAGGCTGAGTACAGATAAGGTCTTTGAGTTCTGCAATATATTTTGTTTTCATGTTTTTATCTCTTGTAACACAAACATGCTCCATCTCCTCTTTCAGAAGTGCTGTGCTTGTCCCATTGTGCCGGGCTCTGGGTTTGGGGCTGCCTTCCCTCCCCAGGCACCGCAGGTGGGGTTGGAACCCAGCTGAGCTCTGCTTTGCTGGGCTGGGCTCTTGTAGTTCTGAAGGGGTTTGCACCAGCCTCCAAATGTTACCCTACTTTTTAGTAAGGGCCAGGGGCATTGGGGATAGAGGCTGAGTGCTGGGAGCAGCTGAGAGTGCAGTGCAGAGTCCCGTGCACGTGTTCCTTAGGTCTCTCTGAACGGGGTCGTGCCACGAAGCTTTAGTGGCCCTTGTGTGTGTGTGTGTGGAAGGACTCAACAGCTTCAGAGCTGACGTGGTGGGAACATTGATGGACTGCTTGGAGCCGTTCTGGACAGGCTGAGTTTTCCTGTGCTGCAAGTTCACAGAACTCGGAGCTGCCTGCAGTGAGGACAGAAAATGAAAACAGAAAGCTCTGGCATCTCATTTGCCATTAGTGGGGGGATTGTAGGCAGGGATGGCTGATGATTTTTGTTTGCCCTTGTAGTAGCCCTGGGTCAGAATTTGAAGTTTTATTTGTAAATTAAATCAGACTCCCTGGATTTAGACTGAGGGAAGAGGTAATGGCCCTGCTGGCCTGCTCCGATGACATTAGAAACTGACAACACTGGGCACGAACATCTTCTTTAAATCAGGTTCGGCCTGATTATCAGGAGAGATTCTGAATGTTTTGAGTCTTGAAAGGAAGCATCCTATCATGGAGAAATAAGATTTAAGCCTTAATAAAGTAGTTGTCATTTTTATAGCTGAAAAGAGCTTTGTATCTCAATTAAGTGTACATAATATAAAGTCTTAAGGAAGCAACATAATATGTTTAATACAATTATATCCCTTTGCAATAGTGTAATTTAAAGGAAATCTGATTCTGGTAATGTCTCTTACATTACTTGGACAGGGGAGAAACTTCAGTGTCACTGCCCACTGCCCGTGTGCAGTGCTCTGTGGTCTGAGTGGCCATGGTGGGTGTCCAGCGCTGCCGGACACTGGCTGAGCCCGGGGCAGGCCCACGGGGCCACCACGCCTGATGGGCCAGGCACCTGCCCTGGGGTTCTCCCAGGCATCTGTGCTTTACACGAGCTGCAGAAATTGGATTTATTTGATAATTTACTTGAAACACTGAAGCAACATTCTCCGTGACCCCTTATCTGCCTGTTTTTTGTTTCTATAAAGCAGAGACATCTCAGTTTCTATGTCAAAATACCCTCAGTATGAAGGTAAGTCTAAACAAAGGTGTTGGTAGGTCACAGAGTACATGGGTAACTTCAGTTTGTAATTTAATTGCCCGCTTTGCACCCTGCAGCTGAAGATTTCCTTTAAATTCTGATTCCATTGTTGCACTGGGGCTTAACAGAGTGTTAACCTGGTAATAGGCACAGGGCCTCCCCATTATATGTCTCGCTATCGAGCGGTTCTGCATGACTAGTTAAAAAAGATGGCAAGAAGATTAATGAAAGCTGCGAGTACAGAAGGGGGGCAGGTACCTCGGTAAGACTTCCAGTGAGGAGATATTAGAGCTGAACCAGAGCTTGGCTTTTTCTTTATCCCGTGACCTTTGAACCTGCCTTACTGTCGAGAGCTGCCAGCCGAGCCGACGTTTTGATTGATGTTGCTACACGAGTCAGTCTTTCCCATTGAATTCCACATCTGCACGAAAATAGCTTTTCCAGCAGTATTCACCCTGGCTGTAAGTGATAGCCAGAGTGATGCCTGAACCCCCTTTATGTAGTTTTCATTTAAAGCTAAAGGTATTTGATGTTTTAATTCAGTGCCCAGTTCCTCCCAATTATGCACATTGGGTAATACTAATTTAATGAATTTGTTGTTGGGTTGTGGAAGGGCTGAAAATACTCAGAAAATGTTGGGAAGGTGTTGGATTCCTGCTGCTCTGGGAGTCTAAATAGAGCCATTGCAGGTTTGCTCAGAGCCTGCAGTGGGGCCAGAGCAGAGGCAGTGTGTGCCCTGCAAATGGTGCACAAAATATCGTGTGCTGGTTCCTGATATCCCTGCTCCCACAGCGGAGCGTGAAGTAACGCAGTAAAATTCCTACTCAATAGGAAACTAATCACAGGTTCTGATCAAAAGGTAAGAAACAGGTTCAAGCATAGAAAGCGTTCCCACACTTCAGGTTTGGAGTGAAAGGAAGGTCCCAGTGTGGAACAGAAGGGATGAGCCCACCCGTGGCCACGCTGTGCGGGCAGGGGTGCCTGGGGGACGCGGCGGGCACAGATGGCCGCGGCTGTGCCGCTGGCTCCGTGTGCCCTGCTGGGCTGGGCTGTGCCAGGCTGCGGCCAGCGGTCCTGGGCAGCACTCGGCAGGATGTGTGCCACCAGAGAGGGGCCTGGCAGCGAGGGCTCCCGGTGGCCCTGCGGAGGGACGGGAGCGGGTCGGGGACGGCGTCGCTGGAGCGGCTCCTGCCGCAGCCGGGGCTGTGCTGATTGACTGCGTCCCCCTTGAACAGCCTCTCCATAAAAGTTCTCCTGAGCGCAATCAGGAGCGCGCATTGCCTCATCCTTTTAACAAATCTGTTTTGTAGCCCTATTAAAAGGGGTCTTCATCTATCCTGTCAAAGCTATTCTGCTGGGGTTTTTTAGTTTAATTACACTATCCAATTAAAACTCCTTGCTGCATTTTGATTCGCCTCTCCTCGGGCCTGAGTGGATGTGACATTTACAAGGCTCGCCTCTCCGGCAGACAATGCGTGATTGATGAGGTGCAGACGCAGTGGAGGAGCCGATTGCCATGTGGAAACACTGCATTTTGATTTATTTATCTTTTTCCCAAACAAGGTTGCTGGTAAAGAGGTTTTGGGCAACCTCAACTTGCACCTCAATTTTCAGCATTTTTGCAAAAATCTTCATTAGTATTCTGCCTTTGATAATAATTTGAAGAAGAAACAAAGGGCTTTTGGGGGGAAAAAAATCCAGATATGTGAATAGTTACCACAATTTGACACAAAAGTGGGTGTGTGCTGCACTTTAATTGCAGCTCTGCTTTCAGGACACATGGCACCCTCTAATAGCAATGCTGAGTAGCAAGCCTACAGTGGAACATAAAGGTTTGGAGGAAAAGAGATCATGGAATATGCTGCTGCCTGAGAGAACGGGGCAAGCCAGCCAGACCACAGCTGACTTTTTTTTCCTTGACAGTCACATTGTTTGTTCCCACCTAAGTACTGCCCTGGTTTGAGGAGATCCAGCCCGGGTTCGTGGTGGGCAGCCCGAACCCATCAGTGACGCCAGTGGTATCAGTGGGGTGAGGGTTTCATCCAGAACTGACTGCCCTCACTGCCTCTAAGCTATGCACCTCTGGGATAAATGTCACTTGCATAAAATGGGATTAACCCCACCTGTACACACAGGTCCACATCCCTGTTCTGTCTGTCCCCAGCCAGGCCCAGTGCCCTATCTGGACAATCCAACTGTGGCCATGGTGCAACTTGTGACATCCCCTATGAAGTTTCTTTGTTACCAGAGGGTATCAGGAAGGGTGTTGAGTGTTTTTGGTGGTAATGCAACTCTTGCAGCTTTGTAGGCCCTTTAGGCCCTTCTCCAGGGTCACGGCATCATTTCTGAGGTATCACAAGTAGATTTCAGACAGCTGAGCCCCTCCCCAGTGCTTTTGGGTGAAATGCAGCAGTGGTCGGAGAGCAGAGGCTCCCCCATCTCATCCAGGGTCTGAAGGAAGTGTGTCTTTGTACAAAAGTATTGCTGGTGCATATTTTATTATCCTCGTTCCTTACCTTCTTGTGGTGTATTTCTAATCCTTTTTCATCCTTTGTGGGCCCCTGAGAAGAGGTTTCAGGGTTTGAGCCTGTTGAGGTCACAGTTTCTGAAGCAGTGAGAATCAGTGATGTCAAACAATGTCCGTAAGTGTTTTGTTCTTCAGAGAGTTTCTCCATTTATTTATTCCACTAATAACTCTTGATTGTTGACTTCTGCCTTATGGCCCTGTAATGACAAAGCAATCATCAAGGTATATTGAAAAATTAACATAAATTTGCATTTCACAGTGTTTGTTTTCTGCTTTGTCCAATTCATGAATATTCTTTTAATCCTCCATCTAATTAGTGACTTACTTCCCTGCATTCTCTTTAAAGAGCAGAGTTGGCAAACAGAGGGTTTGGGTAAGGGCAGAATTGTGAAGTGGGAGAGAAAGAAGAAAAACTTTGTAGTCATGGCAGATTTGGTAAAAAAATTATCTTTTCTTGTGCAAATTCATAACCTTGTTTTCCAGGCAAAAAATGTATGTTTTAGACTTTGATAAAAAGAGTTTATTACTTAGATTATACTTGTTATTTTTTACCTGTATCAGGTGCAATGCGGGGCCCACCAAGGGTCTGGATGTTTTCCCAAGATTGCAGGAATTAGCACAAGATTGACTGTTGCTCGTATAAGCACATAATGGTCAGTAATTCTGGAGCTGTAATTCCACAGGATTCCACAGGATTCCTGCTATGTGTAAACATGGGGACATGGAGAAGTTGGGGGCTGAAGTGCAGGCTGGAGGTTGCACCAGGAGTTTCAGCAGCCCTCAGAAGGGTGAGGAGACCCGAGAGCACTGCAGGGCCTCTTCCCTCGCCTCGTTGGCAGTGCAGTGGTGCTAAAAATCAGATGGGCTGAGCAGCTGAAAGTAAGACATGGTGCTGCAGGAGCAAATGAGCTCTCCTTGGTGAATTCCCAGTGAATTAGCATCCTGCCCTTCCGTCGGCAGCGGCTGTAGGCTCCTCTCTAGGAGTAACCACACAGGAACCCATTAGTGTTGGGGCTGGAGAAGATTTATCAGCCTTCCGAGTCGAGGCCAAAGGGCACCAGCAGGGAGATGTTGCTCTCCTGCTGCTGCAGTGGGGCTGGCTGTGGTGGGGCTGGCCAGGGGCATCAGCACGAGACACCTCTGCTGTGCTGAGCTTGCCATGCATGGGCTGCACCTGCCCTGGGACAAAAGCTGTTGGTAACAGATGAGTTCCCGTCCTTCCATTTGCTTTCCATAGCTATTTTAACACACATAGTTGGGAATAACATGGATTTTCTGTTGTGCAGCTGATTAATCCTGATTGCAGGGCACTGAGGTTCCTTGCAAACACCTAGCTACTGTTGGTGTGGAGTGATGGTAACAGCTGCTTGTGCAGCATCTGCATTTGGTTTAAATCTCCTGTCACGTGCAGTAGGAGCCACTCGAGCTGCTGCTGTTTGTTACCAGATCCTCTCCTACGGAAACATCAAACCATGTTTGTTCCTATTGATCTCAGAATTGTCAGGGGTGGTGCTCTATTGGAAAGAGGTACATCACATATTTAAGCACTCTTGGAAATGGAAATCAATCTCACAATTCATAAATTCCATCTGGCAAGAAGAGTAGCAGAGCAAAGTGCCAGTTAGGATTTCAGTGCACTCATATTTCATGCTGTAAGTAGTGTGTTGTGGACTTGGAGCCCATAAACATGTTGCTGTAATGGGGCTTTCTAAGGAAAAGTCTTCTTGGCTTCTTTCCACTGAATCACCCATCCCAGCAGGATGGAGCTGCGAGTTCTGCATGGCTGGTCCTGCTCAGCCGCGGGTTCGGCATCGGCGCCGCGTCCCTACAGGAGCGTGGGCTGCTCTTGGCCAGTGCCCTGCCAGGCAGGCAGGACTGGAGCAGCCTCTGTGCCCCTGGGAGCGGGAGTGCTGCCCTTGGCAGTGCTGCCCTGGGCAGGACAGTGCCCGAGGGACCCGTGGTGTCACGGCGGCACGAGGCCGGGCTGGGCTCCCGGGGCAGCAGGGAACACCTGAAGAGGTTTTGTCTTGATCCACTGCAAGAATTACAGAATGACCTTCCAACACCCAAAGTACAGCAGCTCCTTGGGGTCCTTCTGACCCTATTTTGTGCCAGTTTCATTTCTGATAACCAGTTTGTAATGTTCAATGTCCAAGGAAAATGGTGGGAGCTGATGGAGCACGGTGCTGTGTCCCATCCCCACCAGAGTGGTGCACTGGCACTTTTGGAATCATTAAGATGCTGTGTTCCAGGCAAAGCTGCATGCATTAACATGCTGATGAGCTCCCAGCTTGGAATTCCGCATTTTTAGTACCACTGAGGCATCATTTGTCAAATGATTTAAAGGGTTGGGTTTTTATTATTATTATTAGCCAATTTTTCAATATAGAATTTATATTCCAGATTAGTGCATCATAATGGTGTTTAATTAACATGCCACAATAAAATACTTGCATCTCAAATTTCCTGGCCACCAATCTGAGCATATATCCGTCACTTTTTGGAAATCTGGAGAATTAGATAATGTAAATAAGATTTCCAATTAGCTTTCCAGCAGGAAAGACCTGGATTTACAGTAATGTGGCTGTTACTTTATGGATTGCTAACTTTGACTGTTGAACTGAATAAATTAGAAAACCGTTGGAAAAGTATCATGTATAGAATACATTTAATTTTCATTTTGAAGCCATCAGCATCCATACAAGTGAAGGATATTTTGCCTTCCTGTGTGTTCCACACTAGACCTTTGTGCCTGAGTTGTCCCTCCTGGCTCTGCGTGTCCCAGGGCAGCCACGGAGCAGCTGGGCCAGCACCGCGTGTCCACAGGGCCAGCACGGAGAACCTCTGTTTGGGACAGAGGCCCGAGCACCAGGGAGGTGCCAGCAGGTCACAGTTAGAGCCCGATTCAATTGTCCCCCGGGTGGGAAGGGCTGTCCCAGCCCCAGGCGTGTTTGGCGGCGGCGCGGCCGCGTCCCTCGGTGCCGTGCAGTTGGGGACGTTCCCCTTCGCCATCAGCAGCCGGATGGGCTCACGTGGTGTTTTGGGATGGGGTTTGGAGGGGTCATTCTGGGATTAATTGCCCTTTTCTTGTCAATACAACTCCTGCTCCGTGCAGGGATTGCCCCGTGCGCGGTTCCCGACGCGGTGGCTGAGCTGCAGCGCCGTCGTGGGCCGAGCAGAACTAACCAGCCATTTGATGGATTTTTGCGTTTCCTGCAGTGGGGATGTGATGGGAAAAGGAACTTTATTGACTGGAGTTCAGCTGCTCCTGTAAGCCACCACTTGCCTTAAATTGAAATGACATGAGAAGCCTGTCAGCATTTCATTGCTTCCTTCTGTCGTGCTGATGGTACGCTGAGATCACCATCTGTGGTTTTCTTCTGTCAGGCACACGAGCTCTGCTCAAACTTTACAGGAATATTCTAAGCAGTTTTTTTCTTATCTTTGCAGGTCATGCAATATTTAAACTTACATATCTAAGCAATCATGACTACAAACACCTTTACTTTGAATCAGATGCTGCTACTGTCAATGAAATTGTACTGAAGGTGAGTATTAAATTTTAACGTGACCCAAAATGCTGGTGTTTTACCACTTGTTAGACATGTGAGTATTCAGGAGGCTCTGGAAACACACGAGGGCACAGTGCCTGAGGACCACTGGGGTGTGTTTAACCTGCTGGGATGGCTGCTCCGTGTGTGTTGTTTTATTCATCCTTCGAATACCAACACAGCCACTGTCTGTCTGTAGCATTTCTTTTTGTGCTTGTTAACAGAGATACCATTTTCTGTGGAATTTTATAGCAAACTACCAAATTTGATTGTGTCCAGGTAGTTTCCACCTCTGGACACATGGCCATCAGCCCTGTGCTGTGCAGGGGTTGGGTGCTGCTGCCCCTCACACCTCTGCCCCCACCCTCAGGTGTCCCTACGCAGCACACAGGGGCTTTTCTGCCCTGATCCTCTCTCAGGACTGTTTGCTTTCCTTGGGGCTCTCTACAGACACATACTCTCTTGCTTTGGGAAACAAATTTTTGTTACACTCTTGAAAGATTAAATGGAATTTTCCACAAGTTCATCTTTTGCAGCAAGTCGAAATTCAAAAGCAGTAATTTTGGCAAACCATCTGTTATGTTTGCTTTTACTGGCTGCGTGGAGTTTAGAGGATTGTTAAACAACTGACGTGCGATAAAATAACTTTAATTCATTACACAGAAGGTCAGCATGTTTGAGGGGGTTTCTATTGTGAGCTGTTAGGCCTATTCTTCTGTTCCCACTTTATCTTAGATCAGCTACTGCAATCCCAAACACTTACAATCATGGAATCACAGAATCATCAAGGCTGGAAAAGACCTCCAAGATCATCAAGTACCCCCATGCCACACCTCCTCAGGTTTTGAACGCTTCCAGGGATGGTGGCTCCACACATCTGAGACTGATCATAAAGCTAAAAAACAAATGTTTACTGTCAATAACATGAATATTCAAGAGAGAAATAATATTGAGCAGTACTTTTTTTCCTTAGTTGTGGTTTGTTTATATAGAACATTCACTGGTTTCATGCACAAGTCACTGGTTTGTTTTCAATTCCATCAGCATTAGGGAGCACAGAAAAATCAGACTTTTCAGATTAGGCTTTTTAGATGATCAAGTGAGAAGAACTGAGACTTTATTGACCATGAAAATTCCCTATATTTTTATGCCTTAAGCTGTAATATGCAATGAAAGTGAAACACTCTACAGTGCATAAAATTGTGCAAGTTTTAAGCCACAGCATATTAACCAGCTAATGGCAGACCAAAGGGCATTTTTATCTTTTTGATTCTTGCATTAACCTTCCATTAAAATTATCTCTGAGATTATCACAAAGCACTGGAGATAATAAATTTAGGGAGTAACAGGCTTGTTAAATATCATTTAAAAATGCTTTCATCAAGTAAAATGTGCCAAAACACAGGGAAACTCTGAGATTAGCTGAGTATGCAAACATCATAATGGAAGAATTTTTTTTACTGAGGCTGATAATGTCCTTTATTGACGCTCATTACTGGATTATCCCAGCACTGGGGGGTCTGCACAGCTCGCTGCCTTCCCCAGAGGTTTGGGTGACCAGGCGGGATGAGGGACACAGGAGGACAGCCCAGGGCTCTCCTGGCGCTCTGGGCCCTCTTTGCCATCACCATGCTGGTTGCTGGGACCAGTTCAGTGGGTGGAGTGGGGTCCCTGCCCACCCCAGGCCATCCCACCCAGCCTCTGGTGACATTAAACACCATCTCGTGTCTTACAGGTTAACTATATTCTAGAGTCGCGAGCAAGCACAGCCAGAGCAGATTATTTTGCTCAGAAACAAAGAAAACTGAGCAGGAGAACAAGCTTTAGCTTCCAGAAGGAGAAGAAGTCGGGACAGCAGTGAGGCCGAGCCTCGAGGAGAGCCTGTGTGCCGCGTTCGGAGGAGCCGCTCCCCGCCCGGACAGGCGGGAGCCAGGACTGTGGAGCTCCTGCTGCCCGGGGCAGGAGCCGCCAGGAAGGAATCTGAATTATCCCGTCTCTCACGGCTGGAAGATTATCCCTCGTTGGTGATGGGAAGTGTCCCCTGTGACAGAAATAAAGAGCCATATCAGCCGGAAAGAAGACTGTTACGCTTCAGGTTCCTTTGATTAGAAATAAGAGAATGACGTAGACTGGCATCATTTAATTACTGTATTATGTACAATCACAAGAAGAGATGTGATTACATATTATTTCACAGCCTGGTTAAAATAAATTATATACATCTGTAATCCACCCACGTACACGCAGGTATTGCTTGTGACATGATCAAATTTCTAAAAACAAAATGTAGGACAAATGTATCCATTTTTACTATTAATAAACAGATGTAATCTTTTTCAAGGTCCATATGATGCACAGTTCTTTTGGGGGGAGGCTGCAGTCCCAGATGGTTTCACTTCTGTTGCTGAAGTGCAGGAGGCATCCATGAGCCAGGAACAGCAGCCATGGCAGGGGAGCGCTTAGCGAGGGAGCACTGAGACAGTCGAGTCTGTTGTGTTTGTTTTGTTCAAAAATATTTTTATTTAACTGTGCTTTTCAGCTTTGCAAATGCTTTATTGGAAGTTCCTTGCTGAAGGCAGCACAGTGGTTGGAAATCCACGTCTTGGTGGTGGAGAGGAGCATCACTGCCCAGGACCCTGAGCTGCTGCCGCTCCTGGGCTGGCACGTCCACCAAGGCACCTCGCACCCGGGGACTGAGAAATGCCTTTACCTTCTCTCAATATTATTCTTTAAAAATAAAAATTAAGAACTGCTTTGTACTGGGTTTTGTAACTATCTTGGCCTTGTCCATCCTTAATACATCAGGGAACATGGGAATGGATTGCTGGGACCCAGAGCTGCATTTTTGGTTGAATTCACCAAAGGTGTCTTTCATCCATCTCCAGGTCACTGGAGCTCTGCACACACACCCCACTTTTGTAGAACTGCCGTGGTTCCCCGGAGGGTTGGGGGCAGCCCCCTCTGGCACTGCCTGCCCTCTGCCAGCCTCACACTTTGCTTTTGTACAGAGAAAACTTCCTGAGCCTTAACGCAGTGTGCGGGACAGCCCCTGGGGCAGAGGGAGGGTCTATGTCTCACCTGTTGTGTTTGTGTGCTGGGTTTCAGGGGCTCAGCCCTGCCCCACCGAGGCCAGGCCTCCCTGTACAGTCTTCCATGATACCTGCAAAACAAGATAAACTCTATTTTATAGTATTCTAATAATTTTTTTTTTAGTATTTTCTATGTGCAGATATAGCACAGATACAATGGGAAAAGCCCCTTCGATGTAAATGACTCTTTTCACCGACTCTGTGAACTGTTTAACATTAAAGTTGTTCTGTGAATGTTCTTTGGCCACCCAGTTTCAATTCTTTTTAAGTGAACTGAAAAATTTGGTACCAGAAACTGCAGCAATCTTGTGTTTCCATGGCCATAGTGCTGTTGCCACTCCCTCACTTGGATTTATCATCAGTAGGGATTCAGCATGTGCAGGTTTGCTCTCAGCAGAACCTAAAAAACTCAAATAATAACATCTCTGCTGTCTGTGGTGACATTTGTGGCACAGTCCCTTGCCCAGACCAGCTGTGTTCACACCCTCTCACTGGTCACCTTCCACTGCCTGTTCCTGCTGTGGGTGTCCCTGGGAGCCCGGCAGAGATGGATGGACGGAGGCTGCTCCAAGGGCTGGGTGAAGAGTGGGAGCTTTGGAGCCCAAAGTGAGTTTATTTTCTCCAAAAGGACCATTGACAGTTTAAAAACAAATTTGCTTCCCAAGATCAGATTCAGTTTGATAGGTGGCATGCAGGAAGCCTTCCTTAAATCCTGGAAAGATCCAGCATTCCAGGAGCTGAGCAGCCCTCCCCAAACAGACATTTGTGCTCCTCAGTGTTTCTGAAGGAGTTAAATCAGAGCTCATGGCTGCAATGTGTGCACAGCTGAGCATGGAGGCATCACAGGCTGGTCTTTCCCCGGTAGCTGTAGATGTAATTGAGTCAGATGGGCATTCAACTGGGTCAGCAAGGCAAGCTGTTCCTCCATCCCTGCTACCGGGCAGAGCAGCGCGGCCGCGGCTCACGCCGAGGATGGCTCCGGCCTGCCGCACGCAGGCAGCTGCTGGAGGCAGCAGAGATTCCCTGAATTTTCTCTGACTGCTGCTGTTGGAGGAGTTTTGTCCAAAGGGACACTTCCCCTCCACCTCTTTGGTTTTATCAGAGCATTGGAGAACACCAGAGTGTCCTTTAAGCAGGGGACACCCAGGGCACCCTGGCACATGCTGGTACCCAAGGCCAGAGCACTCGATGCTCTCCCTGGGCTCCGCAGGGGTTTGCCATGAACTCCCAGAGGACCAATTCCAGCCAGAGGCACCTTTGTGTTTGGGTTGGTGGAGCCTGGTGCATCCCAGGGGTTTTGCAGCTGCCCCTCAGGCGGGGCTGAGACCTGACACTGGGACAAGCAAGCGAAACCCATCTCACAGCCGTGGGTGCAGCCCTGAGATTAATGGGGGGAGTTATTTATGGAGACATGTTTGTAATGGGCCCATGAATTCATGGAAATGTGCTGCTGTGGTGGCGGGTGGGGCTGGGTGCTGCTGCTGCAGCTGAAATTAATGCCCCTTAAATCACATCCCAGTGCAGCCGCCCCTGTGCAGCACTGGGACAAGGACGCTGATGAGGGCAGGGGTCTGTGGGCACAGTGGGCACACGGCCAGCTGGGCCAGCAGGAGCATGCCCTGGCCAGGTGCTGCTCCCTGGCATCGCTGCCGTGACCATGGGAGATCTCAGGGTCACCAAAGAGCTGGGGCATGAGGAGGGCTGGCCCCAGGCACAGCCCCATGCTGCTGCTCCACTGCATGAAGGGTTAAGCACTGTCATGTTTTATTCTCCCCACACACCTCTGCTTAAATGCAAAAGAGAAAAAAATCTCAACAGGGTGTTGTTCACTCTAAAAACCCTAAGCATGATTTGTGAACTCTCACAGCCTGGGTAATCTCATCAGAGTAATGGGATTATATTTCAAATCACCATGGCCTGTTCATTACACATTTAAACTCCTTTGACAGAGGAAAAGTTAAATAAAATGTGTGCGTCAGCCCTGGTTGACTTTCCCAGTTCTCTTTCTTGATTAGACAAACAGATGCTGAGCTCCAAAATGAAAAAATAATGTGCTCATTTATTCATTTTTCTGACAAGTCACAATAGATTTTTAACTACAAATGAGCCCCCTCCCCAGGTGGGAGCACGGGGGCCGCGTGCGCCGTAATGGGCTGGGGGCGGTGGTGGGGGCTGGAATGGGGCACAAGTGGTCATTGCTGTGCTGTGAGCGTGGGGATGCTGCTGCAATTCCCCTGCCACTGCTGCCACCACGGCCACCTCTGCCACCGCTGCCACTGCCGGGTGGATTTCCGCGAGGAGCTGGAACAGCGCTCGCGTTCCTGCCAGGAGTGCAGCCACCACCCACAGCACCACAACCCTGGCTGGGACAGCCCCACAGCCCTGGCTGGGACAGCCCCACAACCCTGGCTGGGACAGCCCCACAGCCCTGGCTGGGACAGCCCCATCCTAGGCACCCACTGAGGCTGCTGGCACCTCCTCTTGGCTCTGCTCACCCAGGCTGGAACACACCCAAGCAGCAGCGCCAGGGCTGCTGGGGCTGCCATGGCCACGGGCAGGGCCATGGTGTGGCCATGGGGATGGCCATGGTGTGGCCGTGGGGAAAGCTGTGGTGTGGCCATGGGCGTGGCTGTGGCATGGCCACAGGGACAGCTGTGGTGTGTCCATGGGGACGGCTGTGGTGTAGCCATGGGGACAGTCATGGTGTGGCCATGGGGACATCTGCGGTGTGGCCATGGTGATGTCTGTGGTGTGGCCATGGTGATGTCTGTGGTGTGGCCATGGCGATGGCTGTGGTGTGGCCATGGCGATGGCTGTGGTGTGACCATGGTGATGGCTGTGATGTGGCCATGGTGATGGCTGTGGTGTGGCCACACTGAGCACTGCCAGCCACAGGCACAAACCTGCTTAGTGCTCTGGAGCTGCCAACACCTCTCCCGATGTCATTGCTCCCAAACTGACCTCGGTGCGAGCCCCACGCGTGCGATGGGGATGGGGAGAGTTCAGCCCAAGTGTGGTGAGTCTTGGTGCCCCCAGGTCCTGCATGAGGCCTCACCAGGGCTGTTCAGCCTCTTCCCAGGAGCTACAGATGAAGGAGCACGTGGGCTGCTGGAGGCGTCAGAGCTGAGCGGGCTGGGCCGTGCTCCTGCTGGAGAGCAAGGTCTCGTCAGGGAGCACCGGGACTCTATTAGGGAGCTGAAATGCCAGATAATTAGAAGTACACCAGCAAACCCCATCATTGTCAGGAGGCTGCAACTGCGTACAGTAATGAAGCAATTATTAATGAGCAACTGCTAGGCTGTCATTAATTTCAGCTTTTCAGGATCACAGACTACGACAAGTTAAATGTTACAGCAGAGCCCGGTTGGGCTGAGCAGGGCTGAGCAGGGCTGGTCCCCACCCCAGCTGGGCACAGCAGGATGTTTTGGCACCCTCGTCCTGGGTGGGACAGCCCCTGTGCTCTCCTCCTTTCCCTTGATGCCAGCATCAGCCCCTTTGGGCAACCCGGGTCGTGGCACTGACAGGGATGGGGACAAGAACAGGGATAGGGATGGGGCCAGGGTCAGGGATGGGGCCAGGCTGGGGGTGCTGCCCCATCCTGTCGCAGCACAGGCGCGGTGCCGGTGGCTCCGGGTGTGCTCGGGGCCGGTGCAGCCGGGATCTGCTCCCGCACCAGCGCAGCCCCGCGCCGCAATCTGTCACGGCGGCTGGGGCTCGCCGGCTCTGCAATATGTACCTCATGTCTGGGCTGTCATCGGACATAATTCCTCCCTGCTGGCATATTGCTGATTTGTGCATAAGTGATGCGTGCAATCCACCTGAGCCGGGAGTCAGGGGTGCCTCGATCCGGGGCTGTCAGGGCAGAGTGTTTTAGTGCCTCCTGCGATTAGCTGGAATTGACAGGCCCTGAGAGCCGGGAATTGCACAACAGGGGAATTAACAGCCAGGGCTGGAGTGGAGTGTGGCACTCGTTTAATCTGCAATTTATCAGTTTGCGTGGCTCCTTGTCGCAGGCAGAAGATTACACTCCAAGAAAGACTACTGTTTTTTTGTAGTGCCAGACAGAGAGAGGGCAGAGCAGCGCTTGGGGTCACCGGCGTTGTGGGAAGGGCACCCTGGAGTGGGATGTGGTGGGCACTGTCCCACTCCATGGGCTGGGCTCCTCCACAGATCTTATGGGCAGGGGCAGGTGCCCCCACCCAAGGTGCCAACCCCAATCCTCACAGCGGTTCCCTGGGCCATGCAGGGGTCCCTGCGGCCTCTGCACCCCCCAGGACATCCCCCACAGGACTTGTGCTCCAGAGGAGGATCCGTGCAGCCACAGCCCTGTCCTGCTGCTCCCATGGGCTCTCAGGACAGAGAGAGTGGCAGCAGAGGCGATGAATCCTCAGCCCCCACCATGCCACGAGTGCTCCAATTTTGATAATATCATTAGAGGCTGATAATGGTTTCCAGGAACTCTGCAGCCTCTCTGCGAGGTGACAGCCTGTAAAGGCAGCGTGACAGATAATGTATTCTGCAAGGGTACAATAATGTGACTCGGAGCACATTAAACTCCTTTAATGCGGGTGACATACACCTTCCTCCTCTCACACATTCCCATCCCGGGGGCACTCGCAGCCACTCGGAGCCAGAGCCCCGTGTTCATGGGCCTTACCCTGCACGCACCGCGGTGCTCCCGGAGCTGGGGCTCCACAGCCCCCCCGGTGCCAATGGAGGCTCCCACCAGCCGTGCTCCCCCTTCCCTGGCATGAGGACATCAAACCACGGGATGCAGACACTCCCACTGTGTGCAGATGATCTCCTTGGCCTTCCTCAGTGTCCTGCTCTGATACTGAAAACCTTTATGCAACCTCACAGTATCAAAGATTATTTATAATGAATTAAATATGTTTTCAGCAGCTTCTTTCCACACTTACTGCCACACTTCCACTGCCACTTCAACTTAATTAGGGAGAGTTCGCTAAAGAGATGGGAATAAATGCATCTATAGAAATATATCTATGTATAAATGAAGAAAGCCGCCACCGCAGGTCAGATCAGTCCTTTCAATTTATTGCCCTGGTACATTCATTTGTAAATAGCTTTGCCTTGCTGGTTTCTAAGTGCAAGGCTAATGTTGGAGTGCTTAAATTAATAGTGACGCACACCTTTCATTATTGCTATTAAATTAGGTGCTGGGCTTTGATGGATTCACTTGTTGCTGAACTAAAAGCCTCGTGGATGTGGGTGTGCATATCCATTTGGTTTTACAGCAAGTTTAGGTCTTAATGTCAAGGCAGGCAGAGCTGAGCGGGTTCCTCCTCAGCACACTCCAATTAGCAGGAGGGCACCTCCCGCGCCCCGGCAGCCAGCGGGGGCTCACGGCCCCGGCAGGGGCAGGTGGCCAGGGAGAGCCGGGCAGGAAAACACCCTACACCCACCAGGGGGTTTGGGCTGCATTTCAGTATCAGCATCCCTGTGCCTGAATAAGGGAGAGGGAGCTGGGGCCCCCAGCACCACACCTGGCACCAAAGGGTGGGCTGCGTCCGGGCCATCGCCTCCAGCGGGCACCTTCTCCACACCACACACACGGTATCCGCCTTCCCACGCCTGGAGAAACACAGAAACATGACAATCACCCCCAAAATCCCTGGAGACGCGGGGTGTTTCACGTATACCGTCAGCCCGGACACCTCTGAGCTGTGAGGTGCGGAGCCTCACGCTGGCTGCTCGTGGGGGTCCTGTGGCCGGGGCTGAGGTGCCCCAAGGCCCCCAACTCTGCCACCCTCATGACCCTGTTTTCTCATCAGTGCTGGGATTTTTGCCGGTGGCATCATGGCCCTCCTGTTCTGTCCGGGGAGTTCGGGCTCTAAGTTGGGCTGGGGGCTCTGAGCTGGGCTGGGGGCTTTGAGCTGGGCTGGGGGCTTTGAGCTGGGCTGGCGGCTCTGAGCTGGGCTGGGGGCTCTGAGCTGTGCCTTTGTTCTGCCGCTCTGTTCCCATTCTTACGGTGCCACCTTGAGGCCGCCGATCGCAGCCTCCGGCACGGCGCAAACTGCGCGACCACCGCCAGGGCCTGTCCCTGCCCGCTCCCCTGTCCCTTTCCCTGTCCTTGTTCCCATCCTTTTCCCTGTCGCTACCCCGTCTCTGTGCCTTTCCCTGTCCCTCTTCCTTTCCCTGTCCCTATCCCTACCCCTATCTGTATCCCTGTCCTTATCCCTGCTCCTGTCTGGAGGGCCAGTGATCCCCTCAAAACCCCCATGCACCTCACCGACCCAGGACGTGAGGTCTGACATTCGGGACCTGGTCAAGTTATGGGGTTTTATCCCAGAGAAACAGCTCAGGACACTCTTTTGGGGTCAAGTATCTTATTTCTGGAGAAAGTCCCAAAACTAGCCCAGGCAGTGACTGTGGGACCCACTGGTGGCATTTTCCACCCTGTGCCACATGGCTGGCAAGGACCAGCCACCACAGCCCTGCCCGCAGCCATCGAGGGGCTGCGACCCCCGGCAGGGCTGCCAGACTGGGATGCACAGCATCATCCATCCATGGGCTCTCCAAGCAGCTGGCATCGGCAACCAGGTCACCGTCTAGCCTGAGGGACCAACATCCCTGTGTCCAGAGCTGGGGCAGAGACATCTGTTCATTGCAGCTTCCCTGCGGACAACAGGGAAGGGCTGGGATGTAGCTGACCCCCTCGGCTGACCCGTCCAGCAACAATGGGGACACAGGTGCAGAGCTGGTGACAGTGACAGGTCACACTGGTCACTCTGTGTCCCTCTGGCACGGGCAATGCTGGACACACAAACTGCCCTTCTCTTGCTCTTCAGCATTTTAGGGATAATAAATTCCTAACCATCCCAAATTCCTCCTTGGTGTCCTCTGCAGCAATGCTCCAGTATTAATTATAAACTACAAATACTGACCAGCTTCCGTGTCCTCCACCAGTGCTGACAATCATTAACTGGAATATCAAATTTATAATGTTGGGATGCGGAACCCGGTGAGATGAACTGCTCTGCTTTTTAATCAGCTTTAT
The DNA here is from genome assembly GCA_020086605.1 of Lanius collurio. NCBI lineage: Eukaryota > Metazoa > Chordata > Aves > Passeriformes > Laniidae > Lanius > Lanius collurio. The sequence continues at coordinate 7,817,406 of JACBWW010000035.1, read as the reverse complement.
GGGATAATAGAAAGCATTGATCGACAAAGACAAGACACAGCCCATGTTCCTGTGTCTGTAGCTGTGCAACCTTATTAATTGAGATTTACAAAGGGTTTGTTGAGCTGGCGGGGACAGAGCTGGGGAAGTTGCCTTGTGCTGGATGGACCAGTGCTGGAGCGCCCGTGTGTGGCAGCTGGAGGGGGTCTCTGGGCAAGGGGCTTGCCAACAGCCTGGCTCTAGGCAGGGGTCCCCAAAGCTTGGCCACGGTGGCACAGGTGCCCAAACTTCACCCAAGCACCATCCAGGGTTGGTCCCAATCTGACAAGTGCTGGTGCCATCCCAGCGACCCGGCCCTGGGCAGCATGTGCTCGCCCGCACGTACGTGCCCGAGCCTGGCCCTGCCCCAGCCCTCCCTCCTCCCCCCGAAATGCATCTGTGACTGGGGCATCTCCTTCCCACCCAGTACGGCCCAGTGGCGGCCGGACAGCTGGTAACCATATTGGTGTGTCTTGCGCTGTCATATCGCATTTGCACGCCTGCTCCTGCTCCGCATCCGGGGAGGCTGGGCCGGCATTTTCAGGTCAGAGGCTGCATCCAGCACAGGAGGAAAATTCCCACTTCCCCACCAAGACTTTAACTGTGAAGTGGCCTGGACTCAGTTCCTCTGTCCTGGCAGCAGCTCTGCCCTGGCACCCAGCCCTCCCCCGGCACGTCCAGCCCCGTGCCAACTTTGCAGGACACACCCCTCCGGCCACACTCACCTCTCCAGTTGTGTCCATCCCAGGGAAAGGCTGAGGAGCTGGAACAGCTGCATGTGGCAGCGAGCAGGGCTGTAACCAGTGCCAAGAGCATGGCTGTATGGGAAATCAGGCTTGTCAAGAAATTTAGTTTCATTCCTTGAATTTAAAAGTTTACCTAATAGAAGTAGAGGAGAAGCAGTGGTGTGCTTTGGCTTCTGTTTGGCATTTGATTTAATAACACATGATGTTTTGATTAAAAAATTAGCTGTATATAATATCAATGGAGCTCACATTAGAAGGATTAAGAATTGACTGACTGACAGGTCTCAAAAAGTGGTTGTCAATGGGGAATCATGATCGGATGATGATGTTCAACATGTTCATCCACGATTTGGAAGTAAATATCAAATCAGTGCTGGTAAGATTTGGGATGACAAGGATTAGTGAGAAGGTGGGAACACTGACAAGGGGGAGCTGTGGGGAGCTGATGATGCCCTGCACAAACAGCCTCCCACGCAGCTGCCAAGGGGAGTCGAGGGCAGCTGAGCCCTGCAACCACCAGTGCCACTGCAAAGGGTCCTGAGTGAGCCTTCAGCCCTCATGAGACACAACACATCGGAGCAAACACCTCCCCAGATACCTGGAGCCCTCAGCAGCCCTGGCATTCCCCTCAGCTGCAGGTTGGGTATTCCATTTCTCAGGGTGAGGGAGGTGATGAAGGTCTGACCTGTGTGGTGCCACTGGCTGCTCCCAGCATGGACAGGGCACTGCAGCTGTTCCTCCTCTGCTGCCCTCCATAGCCATGGATTTTTGAAAGTCAAATCCCTGTTAGTGCAGGGACTGTGCCTAACCCACATGAATTCCCAGCTGTGTGCACTTTCAATTAGCGACCGCAGGCACTCAGTGCCTGGATGGGTTCATTAGTGACACGGCCCTGCCGTGCAGTGACAAACTGGATGACAAACCTGTCTGAGGGACACACAAGGTTTCGGCTGTGGCACAGCTCCTGCATCAGCCCTGGTGAGGGGCAGGAAGGGGAGGCGTTTCCAGGTGTCTGAGTGGAGCAGGGGTGGGCTGCCACCACCAGGCATATGGAGCCCACGGGGACCAGGGGGATGGCAGAGATCTGGCACCCACCTCCCACCAAGGGCCTGTCACGGTGCCTGCTGGTGAAGGGGCCTCCCCTGTCCCTGCTCAGCACATCCAGTAGCAGGAGAGGCACCCACGGAGCCCTGGCTCCAAGAATGCTGAGTCCTGTAAATCCCACTGAGCAGAGGTCCCTGAGCCACCTCCAGAAACACCTGGCAGTAGGACACCTCCTGTCCTCCACCATAGGCGGGGTGACTTCAGTGCTTCTGCAGAGCCTCAGCTCAGGGGACTGGCCTGGGGGACACGTCCCAGCACAGACACGGCACTGTCTGAGCTGAGCCCCGGCAGGGATGGGCATCGCTGCCATCCCAGCGCCCAGGTCCATGAGCTCCCAGTTCTGAGTGCCTGTGGCAGCCAGTAAAGGCATTGTGCTTCTACAGGGCTCAACTGGCCTAATAAAAGATTATCAGCTAAATAAAACAAGAAGTGAGTGATGCCACAATGCCCTGTTGGATTGAAATTGTGTGAGCAAAGTGGTTTTCTCAGGGAGATTTATATCCTCTGCTGGCTGCAGGCAGCCAGCCCAGCAAAGGGAATGAGCCTCTGGCTCCGAGGCCACTGCTCCCTTCTGGTCTCAGCACACAGCTTTTATCCTATTGTTGAGGGAATCAGAATTAAGGAAATACAAACAGGTACTCACCCATTGCAAAGTATGGGAGCACAGGCTCCACTTCTGCTCCCCTGGGCTCTGCTCTCCTCCCAGCCTACACCTCAGCCCCAGAATCCCACCTGTAACCCACAGCCAGATCCAGAAAGGCAGTCCCATGCCAGTGGGGACGGTTCCTGCCCTGGGCCTAGACATGGCATCAGCTGTGACAATGTTCAGAGGCTCTGGGACATCTGCCATGGATGATGGCAGCAGACCCAGGGGCTCTGCCTGGCACAGCCTGCAGGGAGCTGCCCTGACACCCAGTACCTGAGGTTACAAAATCTCCACTGCCCCGTGAGATCCTCCTGCAGAGAGTGCGGCAGAGACAGAGTCTGGTCCCGCTCACCTTCACCGCTCCTGCCACAAGCTTCATCTTCAGCCCCTGTCCCCCCAGGGACCAGGCACCAGTACCTGCAGGGAGGCACAGAACTGGATCCCCAGGAATGGTAAATACCTCAAAGTGCTGGAGTCAGCACTCTCGCTGAATTTTGCTTTCAACATCTGCAGCTCAATAAATCTTTGTCTCTTTCCAGTGAACTGTGCTCCCGCTCGGGCTCCAATTTACATCCCTCAGCACTGTCCCCACAGCTGCAGCGGCCCCTGCATCACCTCGTGGGGCCAAGGGGAGAGTGAGGGACCCGTCATGGGCAGCCCCAGGCCCACTAGTGCCGAGCGGCCGCAGCTCCATGGGCCTGGTGACCACCGGCACTGCTCGCTTTGTGCCAAAATTCTTCCACTCACCAGGCCTTCACTGGGCTTTTTTTTTTTTTTGGTTTTAATTGTTTTCAAAACAGATTTCATGTGGTCCCAAAATGAGACCATGATTGTAAATTAAAGTGTAATTAGCCTTTACGCTTTTATATTCATTAACTCTTCTCTGTTAATGATGCAGAGGCTGGAGCACAAACCCGGCATTATGAAACCACATCCAGGAAATAAAATAGTGATTTAGATAATGGCCAGAATGTATTGCTGCTTACACAGAATTAAACAAATGCTCAATTTACACTTGGAAACATGAATGAATGTTGATTAACCCCAGCCCGACGACTCCGCTGGCGCCGTGGCTCAGCGCGGCTCTGCCGGCGGGGCTGGCAGGGTGGGCAGTGCCGCTCCCGCAGGGCCCACCCGCACCCGCCCGGCCCGCGGCCCTGGCTGCGCAGGCTGCTGCCAAAAGCCCTGCCCCAGGGCTGCCACCGCCGCACGGACCGGGGGCACTGCCACGGCACTGCCACACCCGTCTCCTCACGGCTGGGGCCGGTGCTGCTGCTGAGCCGATGCCAGCGGGGCCCGGGGTGGCACCGCCCTCGCCCCGGCCGAGCAGCACCACGGGCCCGCGGGTCCCTGCCCGCCGCTCCCGCACACGCTTTGTCTCCTGTCCTCTGTGCCTCCTGCCCTCCAAAAGTGCCAGTTACTATGGAGACATCTCCTTCTCTGCGCAGGAGGAGCCTGAGAGCCCTCGTGCAGGATAACGCTGTGTTCGGCGGGTCCGTGCGCCAGGCCCCGGGGCGCCGGCTCCTTCTCCCGTCACGGCAGCACGGCCCTGCCTGGCCCCCAGCCCCGGGCGCTGCCAGCGGCTCCGCAGCCCAGCCCCACAGACCGGCCGGGGAGTGCTGGGCACTCCCGGCCCCGCGGGAATCCACCACGGGCTCCTCTGCCTCGTTAGCCGAGCCTGAGAGCCAGACTGAGTGCGGGGACGGCGTGGTGGATCCAGAGCTGGAACCGGTGCCACGCAGGGCTCCGTGTGTTTCCTGGCGAGCGCGGCCCTGGGCTGCCCGCAGGACCAGGCAGGGGCTCTCACCAGCAGCGCGTGACCAACAGGGCCCCACAGAGGTGTCCCCACTCCTGGTGCCAGAGCCCAGGTCGTGCTGGTGCCAGGGAAATCCCTGTGCAGGCACCAGGGGAGCAGGAACTGGGGAACATCCCCTGGTGAGCCCACCTCAGTCTGGCTCCATGGCAGGACAGGGCAGCTGGCAGCATCCACACTGCTGCCCTCCCTGAGCCCATCCCTGCCCCCTCACCTGTGCATCCCTCAGCCCTGTGGTGCCAGGCAGGATGGCGTGGGTGTGCCATGTCCAGACCTCTGCTCCCATGAACCCCGTTCATGGATCGTTGCCTCACCAGGCCATAATGGCTCCATCTATCGGGGTCAATACAGGCGCCTTTGACACATGATAGACAATAATTGCTCTTGCTTAGAGACTTTTTAGTTCATGGATCATTGACCTGATGGGCTGTAACAGCTCCGACAGAGGCTGCACACCCCTGTGCTTAACCACCCTCAGAAGGAGGCAGCTCTGTACAACCACGGTGCAGGCATGGGGCCACACGGAACAGTCTCTCCACATCCATGCTCCCAGTGCAGGCTGCCAAGCGCCCTGAAGCCCCTGGAAGCCCTTCTGGTAGCATCACCATAGAGGAGAGGCCGTGGCAGGAGGCACAGGAGCCCAGGAGAAAAGGCCAGCATACCCCAGGATCCCTCGAGTACCGTGGGACAGGACCAGGATGCACAGGACCAGGTCACCTCCCAGGCTCTGCAGGCTAGAGATCCGCACTCTGACAGCAGCTTCCAGGTATATGATTTAATGAAAGGCACAATAAGAAGTGAAACAATTAGAATTTCTGCCTCATTATCATGGTAATCTTATCAGTCGGATAATGAGGTATTAATGGAGATTTAATGTGCCTCTCATAACAGAATCCCTTGGAGAAAACACATAAGGAAATTGCTGTAAATCCACTTAATGATGGAAAGGTCCCCAAACACCATATTCCAGAGGATGAAAAATGCTGGATGCAAATGAGAGAGAATCAAGGTCAATAACACTGCGGGGACCAAGCTCATGGCAGCACCGGCACCACCATGCACCCACCCCAGCCCCACCCGCCCCATTCCGCAGCGAGACCGGGTGGGTGCACAACAGCTGAAGAAATCCTCCTGCCTCATCAGAAGAAATGAACATTTCCTAAGAAATAAGATGCCAAACTTAATACTTTTGGACTTGACCATTCCCAACAAGGCATCAAACAGCAGCCAGCAGAGGGACAGGCACAGTCTTGCTGCAGGCAGAGCTATTTCTCTCAAGCTACTAGAACAGCCAAGCTGCAGATTTAAAATAATAACTGAAGAGCTCTGTGTCAATGCAGCAGAGCTTCCTCCCCCCTTTACTGGATTTTGGTTCTTCTTTGCCAGTGTCCCTTCCCTGTGAGGTGGGAAGACAGAGCAGAGCAGCAATGCCCAACAAAAAACCACACAGAGTTAGTGGGAAGCTGCTCACACTTGCACTGCCATCCTCAGCACAACTGCTGATGGCACTGGAACAAGGCAGAAACGTCAAAGCCAGGTGGTTAAACTGCTCTCCTTTTAATCAGTTTTTACAGAATAATACATTAATAATCACGTTAAGAGACAAGATGGGGTTCCTGTATACAAGATTGTGCAAGCTCGTTAATTTAGATTTATAAAGGCTTTACCAAAGAGGAGAGGCAGTACAAAGCTTTTCAATAGAGGTAAAGCACAATTAAAAGGTACAGAACACACACTACTAACTCAGCAGAGGTTAATTCTCAAGTAGTACAGGCTTAACCACGTCCCCAGCTGTACCCAGACACGAGCATCCTTCCCCCTACATTCCCACTGCCTTCCTGCTGCTCCAGCTCTCCAGGCACACTGTGACTCACTCGTGCCAACACACAGTTCTGCTGCCAGCAGCTCTGCCCCCTTGCCTATGCCCTTCCCCCACCCCATTCCCACAGCAGTGAGTTCTCCAATTCTGTGAGAATTTGGCTTAACAGAACAAGAACATTTCCAAGCAATACGAACCAACACTGTGCTCACCAGACTCACCCACAGGAAACAGCATCATGTTCGTGGCTTTTTTTCCTGAAGTTTATGGCAGTTACATTCAGCATTTGGTAGTAAAAGGTCTTCAAAACAAAAACTTTAAACTCAAATCCATAGGCCAGACACATTCTGAATCTCCTTAAAGAGGATTTTAAAAACTTTTAAAGAGAAATCTCACTTAGGGGCATAAAGGAATCTCCTAGAGATGAAAAATGCAGCCCTTTTCTTTCCCTCCTCTACCCAAAAAGGAAACCAGCATCTCTGTAACATTCCCAGGCACAGACATGCCATTGTTTAAGTGGCAGCTCCTCAGAATGTGCCAACAATCAGCACTGAGACAACGACCGAGCCTGAAGTCCACAACTGTGACCTGTTACCAAGGATCTTTCCTGCTCCACTTTGCCCAAAATGTTCCATTCCTCCTCCAGTGGCTGAAGTAGTTTAATTCACAGAAAGCATCAAGATTACAGCAACAGGCCCGTGGCTGGCACCTTTTGGCAGCAGTTCTGGTACTTTTGGTCCTTTGTGCAGTGTCTTTTCACCTTCTCTATTGCACATCAAACCTAACAACATCACTTCCTAGACACGGAATTTAGCGTTTTAAAACAGAATATTACGGGACACTGGGGAAAACAGTAAAAGGACATTACAGGCAGGTTTTTAATTCTTTGGAAAGCCTAATTCTCTAACTACACCTATCAAGACTATTTAAAGGACCTTCAGAGTAGGCTGGAAAAAAGAAGCAAAGGACCATCTTGCTACAAAAACTCTCAGCTCACCTGGGGCTCACTGAAACATCTACTGATTTTAAAATAACTAAGTAACATTTAAAAAAATACTCCAGTTCTTTTAAGTACTTTTCTATGCAGAGAAACCAAGTGATAAAAGCTGTGAAGGAAATGGTTCTTGCCCCTTCCATAAGGGAGAATGAACCTGAAAGCCCCAATGGTGCTGACCAAACCCTGTGAGCCAGGCCAGCAAAGAGAGGCAACACAGAGGGTGATCAACGCCTCCTATGTCCTTGTGTCTTCTTCAGGGATCCTACAAATGCTCTCCTCAACCAAAACCCAAACTGCAGAACTTTCAAACATCAGTCTAACATCTCGGATATTCAAGTAATCATTACGTATTACAGGACACTTCAATAGAAATGAATTTATATTGCTTTTTGATATGATCTGGCCATATCTTCAAGGGCATGTTTGTGCTTTGCTGCTGAGTGTTATTGGTCAGGGCTGTGCTTGCAATATTGAGTTATGTGTTCAGCACCAAAAACCCATCAAGGCTAAATAACCAGAATATTGCAATGCTACACAGACTGAGTCACCAAGTAAGGCAGATCAGAAGAATTCTGTTTCGACTGAGTATTGCTCCTCCACAAAACTGAGTCTCTAACAGAGGAGAAAGACTATAAATAAAAGGAAAAGGTTAGCATCCCACCTTCTCACCTGTGATTAGTTTGGCAAAACTGTTAGACTGAGGTGTATCTGAGAGCCCTAACAAGGAAGTTTCCTTATTACGCCTTGACAGGCAGCACAGCCAAATCAAACACTCAATATTTTACATAAATTGCTCCAATTCCAATTAACCACATAATTTTCCCAAGTACTAGCTGTTTACAGGTTTTAATCATCAAAATGCAAACACACAAAATGAACCAATCAGGCTTCAAAAAGAATGTGAGAAAGATTTTGTTTTCTTTACCACTCACAGATACCAAATCTTACCACATCCCTCTGTCAGAAGAGCAATGAACACTCTGGAAAGAGCAAGAAATAATACTGACATGAAAAACTTCAATGCTCACTGTCCTTTTTCAGTGTATTCAAGCTGAAAAAGAGCAGCAAGTGCTTATATACAGCCAACATCCACTGGCCATGCCCCAGACCACTCCACTCAGGAAAAACCCATGTGGTGTTGTACATAAAAACCTCTTTAAATTGGTAACTGTCAGTTTAAGGGGAAGGCAGGGTGAGAAATCTATAAAACGCCCTGAACTGATGTCATGATATGTTTCATAAAGAACAGTGTCATATTATTTTAAAATATTTTTTATGAACAGTAAAACTTGCACTGCTGCATAGCAGACAACACGAAGAACATTTAGTAAAAACATTCACTGAACCCCCTGGCATATGTAGTTAATGTCACTAATCAAAATATATATTACAGCCCAAGGTTCTGTTAAGGATCTCTGTTTGGGGTTTGTACAGTATACACAATAGCTCAGAAAAAATATTACAGTAAGGTATTTTATTTCTCCTTTTTATATTAGACTTCTCTATTGTAACTTACAGTCCCTCTCCTCTACATATCCAAACATCTGTAACACCCTAATGCCCTAGCCAAGAAGTGTTCAGCTAGCTAATAAGCCCTATTATAAATTCCAGTTTTAGAAATTTCAGTAATCTTAATTACATCTTAATAAATAGTTCAGTTTGCCCTTTTTAAATCTTAGCCTTTTGAGGAAGTCCTTTTGTCACCAAAACATGGTACATCACAACCTGTTAGAGGTCAGAGAGGCTTTTGCTTGTTTATTCAAAGGATACTAAGTCCAAAGATACTTGCAATGCATTAAATATAATTATATAATATTTACACTGTCCTCTCAGATTTTAAATTTAGGTGAAATACAACCGATAGCTTTCAGTGTGGCTGGTGTCTTCTTAATAAAAGGTGTATTCAACTAGAAAGTTTACTATGTGGCTGCCCTGATTCCTCTTTTTTCAGTTTTCTGTTAGAAATTAAACGAAGTGCATTATTCATGTGAATAAGAATTCAGGAAGAGGGGTGGTGGAGAAAGCATGAAGAATTTTCTGAATGTTTTGAGATTCCAAAATACCTGAAAACTGTGGTCCCTTTTGAAGTGCCAGTATCTAGAGGGGAGAAAAACGCAACCCAAAGAGAAGAGAAAACCTGTTAAATTAATTAGATTAGTAAAGGTGTGTTTTAAAATGCCTCAATTCTGTACAGTATTTTACAAGGAAAGTCTTTTCTTCAGCTTTTGCAGCTGTTGTACATTCTTAGAAACACCTCTCCTGCTCACAGTCTGCCCATGCCTGTGCTGTGAGAGCTACTTGCGGTCATCGATAGTTTTGATGAATTCCACGGCTGCTGTGAACTGCATCCACCAGTACGACTCCTCCCCGGACAAGCAGTTGGCATAGAAACTGCTGATGTACTGCACAGTGGACAGCAGGCAAGGGGGGTTTGCCTGGGGGTGAACAAGAGAGACAGACTCACAGCTTGTTTGCAAAGCTCAACATCAACAAACACCGCAAGATACAGAACAGGAACACAGTTCCCTTTGTGCAGTGATCCTCATCCTACACAGTACATAACCTACCTGCAGGGTAGGGACTGTTTATCCTCACCAGCCCTATTTCACACACTCAGGAGGCATCAGGTTTGATGAAAGGAACACTTTTCCAACAAGGAAAAATGACTAGCAGGCCAAGAGAAAGAAGGGGAACACTGGCAGAAACTGTGAAGGTCATCAGGACCTCAACACATGTAAAACCTGTTGTTTTAGCATCTTACACATCAGACCATTTTCCACTCACGTCAAAAAAGACCAGCAACACAACCCAAGTCAGTCCTGGTGTGGATCTTGGCCCTGAGAGGACAGCATGAAGAAGGCACAGAGGACAGATGCTGGTGGACATGCATCAAACAAACTCTACTCCACACACAACATCTGCACCCCAATTTCCTTAGTTCCAAATGCAAAGTTTGCTTGGATTCACAAATGGTAACTACAGCCACGTTTCTGACATTCCCATTCAAATCCTGCTGAATCAGACCTGGGTTTGGGCCTGGACAGCTTCCCATGACCCACAAGTATTACTTCTCCTCCTAAATTTGTTTGTTTATTACAAGAATTAACTGGGGTTTGTGATCTCTGCAAAAGAACTCACCTTTATGAGGACAAAGACCAGAACAGGAACAAAATCATCTGCCCCAGGCACCGAATCCTCATTGGCCAGACTGAGCAGGTTCATGATGGTGGAGCACATCCTCAGGATACACTGCACCTTGTCCCGGGGGGTTTTGTAAGCACTTATTGTGCGGATCTCGGACTGCGCCGATGGCCACGGTGCCTCCCGGAGATACACCTGGGGAGAAACCAACCCAGTCCTCATTTGGCCAGGCTACTGCTGTGCACCACAGCAGACCTGAAGTACCAGAGGCTCACAAGCTCTGGAGAAATGGAAAGCTTTAAGGCAACATGAATTCGAACTGAAAGAAGGGAGATTTAAGTCATATATAGGGAAGAAATTCTTCCCTGTGAGGATGGTGAGGCCCTGGCACAGGGTGCCAGAGAAGCTGTGGCTGCCCCACCTCTGGAAATGCCCAAGACCAGGATGGATGGAGCCCTGAGCACTCTGGTCTGTGGAAGGTGTCTCTACCCATGGCAGAGGGTGGGACGAGGTGAGTTTTAGGGGCCTTTCCCACCCAACCCACTCCGAGTCTGTGATTTGGCAATGGCCACATCACACTCACAGGGAAGGTAGCTTCCTGATGGGTTGTAAAGACCCTGTAAGGAGCCAGTAGTCTTTGGGTAACTCACAAAATTAGCCTGTTCTTCTTCATGACTTGCTCAGAACCCTGTTCCAGATGAAGGCAGAGCTGTAGGTGCTCTCTTCCTCACCAGCAGCTTTGTGAACACTCACAATTCACATGTGAACTGAGAATCAGGCAGCTGCAGACATGCAGCCCCTGACAGAGCCTCTGAGCCCACCAACCTGCTTTTAGTTACCCTAACAGCCTAACAGGAGAAAAATTAAAGTGCTGGGTAAATGGAAGGCACATGGGTACAGTGTATTTTTCCTGCAGGATATTTCAGCTGTCACAGATAGCAAAGCAACCCTTCTAAGTATCAAACAGAACAATCCTCTCCCCATCCCAATCCCAGTCCAAACCCCAACACACATACAAGAAGCAAAGGAAAGGAGTTGCTACCTCAGGTATCTGAAGTGCCTTGTGGTTTGCAGTCACTACTTTGGATAACCTCTGTATGTGCTCGTGAAGGACCCTGAAAACACAAAAAACAAGAGTGAAAAGTAAGCAGCAGCCAGCCAGCTGGGGATTCCCACCTGATTTATGTTAGACAAGATCTTCATGAATGTGGCCCTACAGCTGATGGACACCAGATCAGTGAAGATGCAGAGGACTGTTCTGTACAGCCAAGAACAACCACACATCCTCTAGAGCATCCCAACAGCATCTGTTCTAAACCACAGAAAACCCAAATGCGTGGAAAATACTGACTCAAACCAGAAGATGGACCAGGTCCAGTCCTGAAACAAGTTTTGATCATTCTCTCAGCACACACACTTGCAGACCTGACAGTCTGTATCCCAAATCATTACACTTACAACTTTATCCTGCTCTAGCAGTTTGTTGCAAACACATTTGCACATGATGCTAAAGCCCTTCCTTGTTCTTTTACAAAATGTTCTGAACAAAACATGAGTTTGTGTGGCTGACTCAGACAAGCCTGTCACAGGAGGGCTGCACAGCTTCCACTGTACCAACTGCAAAAGGGAAAACAAATCCTTCAAATTCCACTAACTTACTGGTCACGCAAAATATCTCCATCCTGATTAGGGTAGAAGGCAAGTTTGAAAATGCGATTCATCACACTGCGCTCTATGGCTAATTGTGCATCCTGGAGCTGTTCCTCACTGGCATTCTGCCATATGGCATCCTGAGCCATAGCCCCGTACAGGAACTGCAGAAAATCCTCTACTTGGGCTGTTTTATCATCTGCTGCTGTGAGTTTCTGGAAATCTGAAAAAAAGGAGGAAGAGAGAGAACATTCACTTAAGTAAAAAAATATTATTTCTGGTAGGTTTTTCAGGAACATATAATATGCAGGACTATATGCTTCAGAAGCAAGAATTGACTCCAAATTCCTTAGGTGCTTTATTTAGTCAGGTATGTGCACAAAGAACATAGAACCACTTTGGTATAAGTGGCTGTTTTGAGTTTCCTGGTGCCACTGTCTCTTATGCTGTGATATTTTTGAATCTTTGATTCACTTGATTCACACTATTACTATCTCCCATATCTTCTCAGATGCAACCATAGGTTCTAGAGCAGGAACTGAATGCTGCAACCCAGTTTATCATGTATCAGTAGATATAAAATCATTAATGGTATTCATGCTCCTGCCATGGGGCAGATAATGTGATTTAGCAGAATTTCTTTGGCCAAGTAAGGTCAAATTACCTTCATTCTCTCAGCCCATGAAAAATGCAGACAATTGCCATGGCTTAGCTGCCACAACATACTGTAAAGTCACAGTAATCTGTCTCTTTAGCCATTAATTTACCATCTAAAATTAAAATCATTTTAGGAATCTACTCCTCAGATCAAAAGACATATTTTAAAACATCAACCCAAGTCAGCATCTAAACATGGAGCAAATGAACATAAACACCTCGGTCTGCACTAAATCTTACCTTGAATGAATTCCCTTATTTTCTTTTCCTTGCTCTCCAGCAGTAACCTCACACACACTGTAGTGAAGTATCTGTTGGCCACCTCTTTATCTCGCAGGACTCTCTGTAACAGCCTCTCCAGGTGTGCCTGTGTCGTCTGCAGGCCTTGGCGACAGCGAGTTAAATAAGCGATATACGGAGCCCTTTTCCTAAAGAAAGAGGGCTCTGCATCAGATTGTTAATAAAGACAGAGGCTAACAGCTTTACAAACTGCCGAGTCATAGTGCAAAGGATTCTTCAACTTGCTGCTTTTGAAACAAAACAATGCCTGAATTCGGAAGTTTGCCTCACATGGGTGAGACAATTGCACTGTTTCGTGGGGAAGCAGAGATGCAGAAACCTGCTTTGGTTAAGTACAATTTAAGACAAAAGGGATCTTCCCAATCTGCTAGAGAGCAAATATATGAATTTGGGAACCCACTGCCTATGAGACACTGGACAAACTACCTGTAGTCCTCTGCAATGGACGCCAGCAGCTTCCGACAGGTCCTGTTGTCGAAGCGGCTCACGCAGCGCATCGTCTCCTGCAGCTGCGCCATCAGGTTCTTGTCCTGCAGGTTGATGGCTTCAGCCAGCTGAACTTTCAAGAAGCACACAATTTCATTATCTAATAAAGAACAAAGGAAAAATATTAAGGAAAAGAAACGCAGGAACGATGAAAATATAGTATTTTTGAATATGGGAAACATATGATTGGTTTAAAATAAAACTTCTGTACCTTAGGCAATAAATGTTATTTTAGAACAATTTAATAAACCTTTCTGAATTTTCCAGGTCTCAGAGAATAAGTTTCCATATCACTATCATATCTAGTATTTAGAACCATTCTGAAACTCGAAGAGGACCAGATAAGGTGACATATTCACCTGTCTGCAAATAAACCTTGAGTGAACAAAGGGACACAACACAACACATTTATACTGTCAACATAAAGACCCAGTAAATAATTCAAGTAGTGCAACTTCCAAAAGCACATGTATTTTGAGAGTCTATCCTATAGCTTCAGGCTCTACCCACACTGTATCTGTGATAATTCATTACAAAAAAATCTTAGACCAGGTTGAGATGGCAGGTCTGTCTGTGGAGTAAGAATGAAAACATTCTGGGGGCAAAGGGCAGCCTGTGCCCTCAATATCTACAGCAGAGAAGGGACCATAAATGGTGCAGTACAAGTGCCACTGCATGGGGACAAGGAGAGACATACACAGTGCAAAGAACCTTTACCTTCGGGGTCTGTGTGGTCTGGGAGACCATTCCTTGTTGAATGTGTCAGCATCGGGAGGGCAACAGAATCTGCTGAACAAAGAGCCAATCTCAATTTCTTCTTTGCATCCCTTAAAGAGGAAAAATATTTTCTTAACACAGTTGATAAGAGGTCTGCTTTTTCAATAAGAAGTCTTCACTTTCTTTTTTAATACTGCCTAGAAGTTATTTAACATCATTTTAATATACAACATTGTCAAGGATTTAGAATATCAGTTCTTTTGATCCAGCACCATTTTCAAAGGGATTTTCCTTGAATACTGAATTGCTTTGTCCTCTCAGGTTATAAAATCCCTCCTTCATCAGTGGAGATATGACAGTTTGAGATCCTTAAAACTAAAAGCACATAAAAGTTTACAATGAATCTATATTAAGATTCTTGTGGGAATCAATCACACAGCTTTAGCTCTTAATTCTATTTTGTGGGTAAGACAAAACCTGCAAATATATTTACCTATAGGAGAAAGCAGAACTTTGTGGCTGTGCTACTTGACTAGCAGAGTCTGGGAGGTCATCTGCAGACATGTTTTGCAAAGCCTCATCCCGTGGGGAGTCGTGCATGCTCTCACCATCTCCAATTGCCTCTGTGGAAACAAAAAACACATTATGCCTGAAGAGAGGAGCCAGAAGAAGGAACCAGACTAATTTTCTGCTCATTATTCTCAGATCAGGGAGAGAATGAAGACAGCAAATAAACCAGCTTGTTCTGCATATATGAAAAAAGCATATTAAAACACACAACCTAGAAGCTACTAAGAAGAAACTCCAAAAGTTTTGGAAGGCAAAACACTTTTTCAGTGCCATTTATAACAAAATAAATCAAAAAACTGGTAGGAGAAGATGTGCTATCAACAACCAGCCCCCTCAATGGCAATGTGAAAGAGCTGTCCTTGGGAATACTGATTTAATTCCCAGCCTCTGAGGGACTGTCCCACAGATTATTTGACAAAAAAATTCCTTGTTCAGAGGTCACATTGTTCAGCTGCTAATACTAACATTGATCTAGAATACTGAAGTGTTTTTATCTTTAAGGAGGAGAAACTATGTTGGTGGTGATTACAAAAGCCAGGTTCTCACCTGCACTGTCGTAGTTCACTATGGCTCCTTCACTAGGACTTGTTCTCTTGATTGCATTCCTGTATTTGTCCAGAATGTCCTCAGCAGCCTGTGCCTGTGCACTGAGCCTTGGGCTGGGATCATCTGAAAGGACCATAATAAACAGCAGGAGTCACCCTGGGGTTTGGCCAACTGAAAGCAAATACAAAAACTTAAGCCTACACATTTGGACTCTGTTTTTAGCCAGATCAAACAAAGAGCTGCTTGTGTCCCATGTAGCTCAAATTCAAATGTATTAATAAAGTCTGAAGCAAACCAGAAAACAAACAGGACAATCAAAGTGAACAAATGAAGTCAGATCCTGAGCAGATCCTCAGCACATTTATGCTGCATACACAAATGGCTCTTGGATATTTGAAAACTTCTCAAAAGGATCAGGCAAACAGAAAACAAAACAGGTTCAAACCACGTTTAATTTACCACTGAAGTAACTATTACAGGACTGTGTGTACAGCTATCCTTACAGCTCAGCTGTGACAAGGACAGGAGCTCTATAATGAGGGGAGGGGGAAGTGAGGACTTGAGCTGCGAATCCATTACATGCATAGAGAGATGTGTGACAACTTAAAAACAGCCTTCAAGTCAGGAAATCTTATCTATTTTCTTACTCAAAATGCCAGTTCCAAACATGAACTACAACAGCACATACCTGTCTTTCAATAGCTACCTGGTGGGCACTCTGGAACTCCAGGAGGCATGTTCTGAGAGAAAATTACTACAATGATGTTACTCACATACCTTGAAGCGTTGCATATCTGTCAGGCACCATGTCATCTTTGTCTTTTTCTTGTTTTTCTTTCTTCCTAAATGGAATAGGAGCTGAAAATGCAAGGTACCTCATCAAAGACTACTCTGAGATAATGGCCAAACAGCAGAAACTTTAAGGAAGTGGCTAATGCAGAGAATTTTCATAAAATCTGCTCCCATAAAAGCATAAGCTTATTCATGGGGTAGAGCAGAACTGTACTGTCATCACCTATAGCCAGCTCCACCTTGAACAGACATCAGGCCAGGCAGAACAGTTTTGCCTTTGAGGCACAGCACACTCTAGGGAGCTACTAACCATGGGAGTCAGGTAGCTTCCCGTTTTTGTTTACATACTTATTTATACTTTAACCATAAAAGTGACTAAAGATATAATAAAGGCAGTGTGAACTCTGACAGAAGCACCAAACCCAGACAGACATGATCCTACCTTTGGGCATGGCAGACACAAAACGTTTCCTCCACCAGGGCTTGTTCCTGTCAGACTTCTCGTCATCACTGTCTTTCCGTTCCTCAATCTGCAGAAGGGCAGAGTCTACATTTGAGCATTTACCAAATCAAGTGTAAAGAGAAAATTTCTCATTCACATCAGCTTTTGCTGCACTGACTGTAAAAACAGAACTACAGCAGAGAACAGAGAACATATTAAATCAGAAATATCTCTCCTAAAGAAGGCATCCTGCAAAAGCAAACCCATAGTCATAAAGAATCTTAGATTTCACTTATTTATTTTTTAAAGAAAATTACTTCTCGGGCTGCTGCAGTTTAACACTACAACGAATCTGTTTCTGAAGTACCACCAAATCCAATAAACCACATCCAGTAAATTCAAGAGAAGCCAGATCCACTCAAGCCACTCTGAACATCTGTTTTATCTTATAAAATATTATTGGCCAATGTTTAAAGGGTAACAAACGTGTTGTAATTTCTTGGCTAAAGGCATTTAATTCCGGGCTTCTGGCATTAGAGGTGTAGTTAAAGTGGGCAGGAGAGATGAAGTTAAAACGATAAATAGAAGCCTCACCTCTCCCCTGGAGGAGTCCTTGCTGGGAGATGATGATGAGGACTGAGAAGCGGCCGCCAGCACGGCGGCCCCGGCGCTGCTGGAGGCCATGGGCAGCTCCCTCTCCTCGTTCCCAGGACGTCTGTTCCAGCCAGGATCACTCATAGGCCTCCGGACCGAGGACACGATGTCTGAACTCCTGCTGCGGACCAGCCTCTCCGGGTAGGAATGTCTCTGCTTGAAGGCTTCCAGGTCAGTTGGAATTAAAGCATGGCACCCAAAGTTTGGCAGTCGGGCCTCGTTACCTCCCACGGCTCCTTCCAAGATGGGTGGATCTGGAGGTGGATGAGAGGGTCTTGCATAGTGCACTTTAGGCCTTACTACAGCTGACACACCTGTGGTCACAAGCAGAAAAGAAGTCACACACATTTCTTTTAATATTATTCCAAATTACCTGGTACTAACACAGAAGCATTGAAAATGCCTACTTTTAAAGCAAAGTTTAATCTTTATAACTCACCCTCATTTGAGGACAGAGGGTCAAACAATGCAAGCAAAGAATCTGTCTGAGAAGGAGGAGATGTCAGCTGACTGGCTCCTGAAATACAGAGAGAACAAAGTTAGCACCATATCAAAACTGCCTCCAACATGAGAGATGCTGGAAAAACAGGCCTCAGCAACAAAAGTTTACAAAACTTATACTGTAAAGTATTTGTAAAGATATTCCTGTATGGAAAGATCTCTGCAGTACATTGAAATGACCAAAGAATTACATCACAAAAAGTGGTGAATTCTTGAGGAGCAGCCCAGTTCCTAAATGCAAGAGGACAGTCAACGTAATCAAACCGAATTAGGAATCTTAGATCTAGTACTCAAGCTCTAGTACTGCAAAGCACCAGAGTCTCTTTGCCAAACAAGCACAGTATTGGTAAATAAGCAAAATATCAAGCTTAGTCACCAGCACTTTGAAACTGGGAGAAATTGTAAAATTTAAGGATTCCACAGATGTCACTTGTGTTTACCAGAGATTCCAGATAAGTAACTTACCATGGGCTGTTTCATCCATGTCAGGACTTGTTACAGAATCTTTTCCCCCGAAGTCAGAGCTACATTCAGACCTGAGATCCTCAATCTTGTTAGGAATATCTTCAGATGTTGCACTAATACCTTACACATAACAAAAGAAGTATCTGTAATAAGTCTTTCAGAGAGCAAGGAAGCAAAAATCCTGAGGCTGTAAAAATGTTTGGTGGACAGTGAATAATCAAGTTTTAACTCACAGAAGCACCTACAGACACTATGAATTTCTATACTGCTGAAGTAACAGTTTATTTCTGCTCTACATCTTCAACAATGTTACCACAGCCATGAATACACTCTGACAAGGGGCATTAGAAAGACACTCCACTCTTGTATACTTTGCAGAAAATGAAGAACTATAGCTATGATTTACTGAAATAAAACAAGTTGTGATAATAAAACTAAATGCAAGAAAGTTTGGAGCTTCTTCCAGAGCAACACTCCTCTGCTAACTGCTGCTATTGCAACACAGGACATTCATCTCTCGGCTGCCTTTTAAATTTCTTCTGTGAGATGAATGAAGAATCACTGCTTTGAAAATTCCAGAACGAGGGCAGAATGTTATTTTATGACTGAAGTGATGTATAAATAAAGCACATGCAGCAAAGTGAGTGCTGACCATGCTGTGATAGAGCAGCCTTTTCAGAGACAGTTCCACACACCTGATACAACACTCAGACCAGGAGTGCTGGGCCGAGAGCTGACCTCCCTCACATCTGTGTCATCAGACGTGCTACCCAGCCCCGAGCAGCTCTCCAGTTCTTGGAGTCTTTCCTCCTGTTTTAAGTCTGGAGCCTCTACAAAAGGGAGACAATGGAGAGTAGAGAGAGAAAGTATCATTACTCAATGCCATGCTCCCTAAACATTCACAAGCAGAAGGAAGGGGGGTGTTGATTCAGCGTATCAAGTTTTAAGGTAACTCAACCACTTCAGCAAGAGTTTTCTTACATCCTTTGGTACCAAAGGCAGGACTCTGCACAGACAGCAATGCTCTGTCTGCACAGGCATGCTAAGGAGTGTTTACTGTTTTAAGTGTTGTATTTCTTAGACAACGGGCTACAGTCACATCTTTACTAACCAAAGTATACCATGGTCCTGGATAGCTTCTACTCAACACCACTGGGAAAGAAAGCAAGCACAAGTTTGCTTTGCAAACCCTTTCTTCCCCTCCAGACCTTAAGAATTTCTTAAGTAACAGAAGTTTCTCCCAATGCTTTCCATCTTCTTTCTGCCTAGGAATATTTTGTCCTTTTAATTCTGGAAGTATTCACAAAAACTAACTTAATCCTGGGACACTCATTTCTTGAAGAAAGAGGAAGAGGCTGTTGTTTTGCATTCTATGCCTCTGGAAGAGTCTTAGAATCATGCTAAAGAAATAAGCAAAAACTGCCCGATTCTGACCTGAATCACTTGGTAATACTTCCACACTCCACGCCTCACTTGTGGTTTCTGATATGGTTGAACCTGTGCAGGGATCAAGCAACACGGATCCTGAACCTGGCAAACACAGCAAGCTGCCTAGCATGTTCTCTGCAGCTGCACCTGCAAAAGTAAAGCCGGAGCGTATGGCTAGAGCTGGGCTTGGGGAGTCAGCTCTAGAGAAAAAAGTAAGAACACATCTTAAGTGTCCTTAATTAAGCAATCAGGAAACACAATGTTGAAAAGAAACGAGTAACTGAGAACAGTCCAGGTCATGCACACAAAAATCCTCCTACAGCAAATCTCCAGTTGAATCTGTGGAAATGCCCCTGTGAGGAAGGGAGGAGGAGGAGGAGGGCTCTGCAGCCTCGGTTCCAGAGCAGCACAGGACCTACCCCGAGCACACCCGTTACCTGCAATCTCCTGCAGCCGGTCCTCATCGATGTTGGGGTCGAAGTCGCTTCCCAAGACATCTGTACTCCAGGTTTCACTCACAGTTTCTGATATATCTCTGTCATCAGTCAAACCCATCATGTCACGGATCTCAAACTTACGGAGCTTGTCATCCAGATTATCCTGAGTTGTGGCTGTGGAAAAATAAACAGATCTCAATTTTCTGAAAGGCTTCTCCAATTACTTCAGATCGAAAACCTGTAGGAGTGCATTAGGAAAAAAATTCCAAGCAAATAACCCCCCTAATTCTGTCAAGTAAGGCAGTGGTTTAAAGGAAGAACACCTTTGTGACAACTGATTACAGAAAAGCTGAGGCCTCCAGAGACCATTGCAGCCCAAACCCCCTGCCCTGGTCTAGGACAGCAGGTTGGTCACGTTTTGAGTATCTCCAGGCTGGAGACATCACAACCTCTGGGCAATCTGTTCAGTGTTTGACAAATGGATATTAAATAGAAAATTGTCCAGATGCTTCCAGACTACTCCAATCCAGATTACTCTGTTCCTGAAGGGAAAAGCTTGATATCAAGCAAAATTTTAAAAGCAGTTTCCTATAAAGGAGTTAAGCCTCAAAATTCCAGGCGATTTCCTAAAAACAGTATTTCTTGGGGGAAAGAAAAGCCCAAACCAAACTCACAAATAAATACAAGAGCAATTGCACAGGGAAAATTTCTACTTTTTTTTTCCTGAATTAGTCAATGTTGCAGCTTCTTTCCACAACACTTTGGCTTTAGCATCTACAGTACCTCAGGCACCTGTAAGAGAGAACTGGCACCTGCCTTGTTCGTGCTCCAGCAGCTGCAGAGCCTCAACGCCATTGCTCCCGGAGGGGCCCGCGCCGAGCTCCGACACCGACTCCCCTTCCAGATCCAGAGATGACACAGAGTTGGAGCGATTGGAAGGGCCTGGGAAAACAGATTTTACCTTAAAACTAATTTGAATAATAGTTCCTAAATATACTGCATCAACAATTCAGGACACAAAACCTCATGAGAAAAATGACAAGAAATGAAGTAGCAGTTCCAACACAAAATACTGACCCTCACCACTGCTGTACTTAGATGTAACTAAAAAGCCAATAAAGTCTTTTATTTTAATTTATTTACTTGCACATGAATTTGTTTTCTTATTTTGAGGAGATAGAGGGCAAAAACGAAGTTATGGAAGTTATACAAAATAATGCAATAGATGCAAACCTCTTCCATCCCACAGACATCTGTGCTTTGTTATGTCTGAGGTTCATAGAAAAGGAGTTGTGCAGAAACTATTCTGAGATATGTAACAGATAATTAAAACATAATGAAAAATAAGTCTGAGAAGTCCAAGTTTAGAGCTAAGTTAGATTATCTTAAATAGTACTACACTTAAGTTTAAAAAAAAAAAAAAAATCCCTCTATTTTCTCTTTCTAAACACACTTAGTTTTTCTCTTCCTAATTCTCAGACTCAGTTATGCCTTTGTAGGTCAAAATTTAGCTCCAGGCTTTATTCTCTGAAGAGAGAAGACAGGCTCTCAGAGTGAAATAGCACAGCCTTCAAAACAGCAAAGACAAGATTCTGTCTTTAACACATCTTCCTTTTAGAGTTAAGGGGGGGAGATAAAACAAAGAACAACAAAACTTCTTCAAGACTTAAGCAGCCCTTCACCTTCAGATATTCCTTCCAGATTATCACTGCAGAGGGAAAAGCGCAAGGTTTTATCAGGTTTACCATGGAGTTTGTTCTCGTCGATGGGGACATCTCCTTGCCCGCCATCTGCAAGCTGCATATTTAACACCTGGAGAGTGGGAGAAAGAAACAAGACTTTATTAAAATAATCTATTTTTCAGATAATTAAATAGCAAATAAAACATTGGAGACATGTTTTTGAATTGTTAATAGAACAATCAAATTTTTAACATTCTGTTTGAAAAAAGACAGCAACCTCCCAAGTCAGAGCCTGGGGAGAATGCAAGGAACCACCTCATGGGCATCAGGCATGTCCTGATAACAGAGGAGCCACAGCTTTGTCACCACCCAGAGCAGTGCAATATGGAAAGGATCTGCACAAGGCTGCCAAAGGAGATAATTCCAACCACCAGGCAGGGAGCAAAGCTGGAAGCAGCAGCTGTGCTATGGCTGGAGAAAGTCTGGAGCACCAGCCCTGCCCTAGGAACAGTCTGCAGGCACTGATGGTGCTGTGAGCTCAGCTCTGCCCTCATGAGAACCTGGGCCTGTGCCTTTCATAAGCTGCCAAAAGCGTCAGGACCAGTGCTCCAGTTCTGTCATTCACCTGTGTCCCTGGATCCGAAGGACAGGGCATGCAGAGAGACACAGCAGTTTCTTCAGGCTCAGAAACAATACCCCAGGTTCACTCTTAAGCTTCTTAAGTGAGGGAAAAACCCCACCTAACAAAGGCAAATTTGAAAGCTGCAAATCCCAAGTTCAGTAACACGGAGTAAGGATTTTAATTCCCATTCTGGATTTACTACCAAAACTTAGCTTTTCAACCTCACTGCTCTGCTCTTAGAGAAGACAGAGCTGCACAGTTCAAAACATCTGAGATGCCATCGTTTCTGGATACCTCATTTTCTGACATCATTCCTGGAGTAATCTGTGGACCTGTCCCCAAAGAAATCACCAGCACTTCTTCTGGCTGAACTTCTGGAATAGTCTCCTGGGAGGATCCTTCATGGTCTCCATGCTGGTCCATTAACATGTTTGATCTACTTCTGCTTCGAGTGGCTAAGCAAATATTTTGAAATATGGACATTAGTAAGCTCTTCCTCCTTGTTTAAGGAGGAAAAAAAGACAATACAATGCAAATACAGAACTGTAGTGTTTTAATTAGCAACACATACTTAATTAATTTTCAAAATCAAAGTCTTATTAAACTTTTGAGAGATGTAACTGGTGTTTAAATTTGAGCACTGCCCTGTGACGAAGAAAAAATTCAACATAAAAGTTGAGAAGCAGAAAAACAAGGTACACTGTGACCTGTTTGCCTACAGCAATTCAGTCTATTCCAATCACAGAAAGATTTTTATACATGATATGAGAAAATTAAGTTTGTTACTAAAAAACATCTGGGTTTCTGTGCTTTAAAACTCTAATTAATTTGCTTAAAAGTTTTTTTCTCCTAAGAAGTAGGAAATTTTATTCTAACAGGTGTCTCAAACCCAGACACACAATACATCAGTGGTTTACTCTGATTACTTTGCCACTCTTAAGTCCTCTTTTCAACTGGCCTCAGATTCCCATGTTTGGCTCCACAGAAGGAAAAACACCCACATGAAATTGGGGTTTCTAAGAATGGCAGCATGACACCAATTATTTCTTTATTTGACCCAGGGAAAACAATGCAAGTGTGCAGAAGTCACAGCCAAATTCTGATTATTAAAGGCACAGAAGGAGTTTTTAAAATCCACATGTACACCAAATGAGTTCATACACCCAGGAAATCTGCAAAGGGGACTGATTGCCAGGGTAACCCAAAGACATGCTTCAGTTATGTGACATGAGCCAAAGTTTCACAGAACAATGGAAAGAGGGCATTACCCACCAAAAGGGGTTACTAGAGTTATGTGAGCTGACAGATTGGTAGCAGAGGTATCCCAGGCAGTAATCGCTGCCAACTGCTGTCCTGAAGTTCGAAAGCATTAAAATGAAACAAAAGAAACAAAAACTTTGAGCAAAAGATATCTTATACCATAAAATAAATGCTGTAAAGTGCCATTACTTTAGAGGTGTAAGACCAGAACCATTCAAAAGCAGAGTTAAACCAACATGGGACAGGTTCGTTTTGGGGGTGGTTTTGTGGGGTTTTTTTGCCACTTATCAGCCTATATTTTCATCCTTTTACATACTGACACCAAATCTCTGAAACAAAAATATCCCATGTGGTCATAGTCACATAAATATACACTGAAGAAGAGTACCATACTTCCTATTTTAAAAGAAAGTATTATTAATATGGAAAAGTTCAAGACCCAGAAATCCTATTTGAAATATAAAACCCAACCAACCTAAAATTGCATTCCAGAATACTGACGGTTGGAATTAGAGCAGGCAAGGAATGGAGAAAGGAGAAAGCTTTTCTTGTCAGCATATACTCTAAAAGTCCTGCTCCTGCTTGTTCACCCTCCTGTCCATTTGTTCTCTAATAAAAATGTTAAACTTATTCTATCCCACTATTTAAATGCCTCTGCTTCCATCTTACTACTTTCCTAAGCAATTTTTCCCCTAGATTTGCTTCCCATCGTCAAACCTTCCTTTTATTATCACTGCCAACCATCACCATCATGACTACCAACCACTCCAGCAATTTTCTCCAGTTCAGGCTGGAGTGATGAAGGTCATCCACCACATTTGCATCAGACAGTAAGGAAGTTACCTGGTTTTCTATGCTAAAGAAAATTCTTCACAACCTACACAGAAAAAGTAGGAACTGAAGGTGTACAGAGTAAGCCCAAGAGATGACTGAAAAGGGCACAGAAATGCCCAAGGTGTCAGAAATCACGCGGGAGCTCCGCTCGCCCTCCTTACCTATGGGCAGTCGATTTTTTTTGTTAGCTGGAGTAGTTGCAGGAGAAAGCTGGGGGGTGTTATACGGGGTCATCTCAAGGCTGCTGCTTTTCCCTGGTTTGTTCTGGGGTAAATTTGCCAGCAAGTTTTCCAAAGCCATCCGATCTTCCTTAAGTTGATCGCTTGACATGACGTTCCGCATGAAGCCAACCTAAACATTGACAATTGTTTTGGTAAGAACTGCAGTGCAGACGACCAGCCTGCTTTTGCCAAGGTGGGACCACAGGGGTCCAAGCTGACACTGGCTCTTTGCAGGAGCAGGAGGCATTACCAGGGCAGTGAGCTGGCTGTAGGTCATGTACACCACGGTGCGGCTCAGCCCCTCCAGCAGGTTCACAGCCGACATCGGGGGAGTCTCGACCGCGCGCCCGTCGATCACCACGTCCAGGAAAGCAGCAACACAGCTCTGAGAGACAGCAGAGAGTGTGAATGAGAGACCATTTCCTAGAGTTTGGAAGGAAACCTATGACAGGAGTCATAGCATAATCTAAGTTTTGCTTCCTACTTCTAAAATCTTAGGATAAAATGGCAGATATTTTAAGGTCATTGAAGAGCAAGCAAGGAAAGTGTGCAGTTACTTTTATCATTTCCTTTGTTCCTTTCCTGCATTCCAAAGTGTTACTTACTTAAGTGTGCTCTTATCATTTTAAATAAAAAATAATGGCAAGTAAATTGCGCCTTCCTGAATAATCTGCTGAGCACAGACTAAAAGTGAAACAAGAAAGCAACAAGAAGAGCACTTTCTAATCTGAGTGAAAATGTTACTTGTACAATAAATGTGTAGCTTTGAGTGGTGACTGTGTAACAACTAGAATTACCAACACCAAGAAGGATACAACGTTACCAAGAATACCAACTGTTTTTTAAACACTTGACAATATATCAAAAGTCATCAGCTTCACTGTTGCTCTGATAAAGATAACTGCTCCATGGCTATGGATGATTAATACTGACAGAGGGAAAGCTGAATAAAAAAAAGCAAAACTATGCAAAAAAGTAAGAGAAGTTACTTGCACTAACAAATTACTTGGTGTTAAAACAGACATTATACTGAAGTTGTCTTCAGATCAAAGTGTTTTGTTAGGTTCAGTTGAAAAAGCACAGACAGTAATTCAGTATTTCATGGAATCGCAGAATCATGGTTGGGTTGGAAGAACCTTAAATGCCATCCAGTGCCAACCCCCTTTTGTGGACAGGGACACCTTCCACTAGAGCAGTTTATTCCAGCCCTAACCCTATTCCAACCTGGCCTTGAACACTTTCAGCACTCAGTTGCAAATGTAATTTCCCTTGATTTTTTTAACATATTTTCTTCTGTGAAGTATTAGGTCAGAGCAGAAGCAAGAATTCCCAACCCTTAATCTTAGTACTCAAGTTGTTTTTTTTCCCAGCTTTGTGCAGGATTTCATCTGCTTTGCATTACAAGTAACTTGGAAATTAAACACTTAGTAAATCCTGTGCAATGTCTGAAAAAGGAGGCTGCAGAAGGATGATGACGTATTCACCAAGTCTTGGATTTTTTCAGTCTAGATTCTTACTTTGTCAAATTTAGCAAGGTTGCTCTTCGTACGTGGATCTCCCTCCTCAGAGCCTGTCATTGCCAGCTGCTGCAGAAGTCTCCCAACCTGAAATTAAAAAGAAGTACAAAGAATAAGCCTTTCAAACCAACACGATGGACCTGATTACAAAAAATATTCAAAAAAACCTCCTCCATTCTAAATCCTTTTTCATTTAATACTCCAAGGAATACTTCTGATTGAGTGGACAGAGACTTGTGTTTGCTTTCAGGGCAGAAAAGCAGTCATTGCCTTTAACAAGAAAATGTGCACACACAGTAGGCTGTGAGCATCCATACTTCCCCCTCCCAGGAACAAAGCATGTTTTGTTTTTACAACACGACAGAATTGAGAGTTGAATCTAGGTCATCTAAACCTAGAGATTTTCAAAGGCTGTGTATATTTTACTAAGGAAAAATAGCAAGAGGGCTAACCCTTATTTCAGAGCACATATTCCTTATTCATCTCCAACTGCAAAACAAGTCTCAATTTAAAGAGTCGCCAACTGCTCTGCTACAGCACATGAGCTCTGACACAGGAGAGGATTGATGCTGGATTCTAGAAAACCACTGAGCAAAACTCACCAGCATGATTGCACTGTGAGAATCACTCCCTGCCCACTTTATACACAACAGTAAAAAGCAGGCTTTGTTCCTCACATGGAGGAACATCCTCAGTCAGACAAGTGTTGCTCAACTGCAGATGATTCCTGTATGCAATATCATTAAACTGTCCAAGTATTTGCATAATGACCAAAACTGGTCACGGGGGCTGGGGAATGCTCCAAGTAGAGCATTGGGCATTACTGCCAGACAACAAGGGGTTTTCAGCAAAGTATTTCATTATTTTTTGCAATACCTGTTAAAATACGTAACATTAGCAAGAACAGAACAACATCCATTTACATACATTCTAGAATTCATCCTATAGTCACTTTTATGCCCTAGCTTCCATCCCTTATAACAGCTTTTATAAAGGATATTTGCAACTCTTCTAAGCGATACAGGAATACATGTTGTCAGTTTTTTCAAGTCAGTATTTTAAGCAAACAGGTGAACTTTGGAGCCTGCCTTTTCAGCAACAATTAACACAAGTATTTCATTAGCAGTCATTTTATAAGTAGGAGAGAGAGTACATTCACTTTTACTGTAGTAACATCAGTTCTAGTGGGAAGGAAAAGGCCATTTATATATATTTTAAGACTGCCTTACTGTGAATCATACCTGCATCAGATTAAATCTTGCCACCTCATTTATAGGAGCGTCAGAAATGATGCCGTACTGCTCTGGGTTGACGATGGCAGGGCAGATGAAACAGGCCAGAAGGAGATCTGTGCACATGGCTCTGACCTCCCCAACCTCCAGCCTGTCCACACATGACAGCGTTTTGTACATCTGTGACACAATCCACCTCAAGCTGTGAGGAAAACAGTAAGTGTTTTGTTTGAGATAGCCAATGAATTTGTTAACCAAGGTCACCAGCTTGGCCTCGTTGGAGTCAACCATCTCTTGGACTCTCTGCTTGAACTTTTCTGTGCCTTTCTCTCCAAATAACTTTTCCTGCTGTACTGGGGAGAATCTCTCAATTAACTTGTTTGCATCGGTTTCCAGGTGGTCTTCATCTTCAACCAGAAGCTGCATGATTGGCTCATGTAATGTTGCAGTAAGAAAAAGTTTTGCAGAAAAGAGTCCTTCAGAGAAAAGCTTGAACAAGATGCTGAAGGCACAGGTGCCTCGTCTCAGCAGCCGCCTGGGGTTGTCACTTTCCTTGAGTTCAAACTCAATCAGGTAACGCAGGACCTGCAGGAGGTAACTCTCATCCTCCTGCATGATGCAGTTGCCATAAATGGAGGTAAAGACTGTGTGAATGACGCTCTGGGTGTTGTCCTGGTTGAGCTTCTCTCCAGCAACCAAGCAGGATGCAATAAGCCTGGGGTTCTCTCTCAGTCTGTTTAGGAATTCTCCATAAGCAGTCTCCTGAAATCCTAACTGCTTGTATCCATCCACAAACTGTGTGTCCTCCAAGATTTTTGCATGCTGGCAACATTCAGCAGGAGAAGCTTCAGCACTTTAAAGAAAAACATTGAAACAGTTTAAGCAACCCTTAAGTAAACAAACTTGCTAAGAGATGCCACGTGGTCAATCTATTAACCAGGCTGCCACAGAGGAAAAAAAGTCTTTCCAGATTGCAAATACTTTGTGATAGCTAATTCAGGAGAGTTTGTTCTCAGGAACAGAAGCAAAACAATCACAGGTATTAAAAAAAAGTTGCCCAAATGGCCAGGAGTGTAAGATTCCCTAGCTGAGGTTTGCTTTACAACCTCACAATTTTTATGATTAGTACACCAAAGGCCTCCAGGTTCTGAGGATTATCCATCACTGACAGAAGCGTGGTGCTTGCTCCCCCAGTACCTGGTTATGATGAGCCTGTCGAGGTTGATGCGCTGCTGTTTGGAGATCCAGGCCGTGCGGTACAGCCGCTCCGCCGTCTTGAGCACGTCCGCGTTGAGCCGCTGGATCAGCTGCTTCTCCGAGGTCACGTACAGCCGCTCCTGCTTCAGGTGATGCGCCAGCGTGTGGATGTCCAGCTTCACCATGGTGGGCAGCGAGCGGGC
>JACBWW010000035.1:7716462-7778173 GCA_020086605.1 Lanius collurio | reverse complement strand
GCGCCGCTGGACCTCGACAAGTACGTGGAGATCGCGCGGCTCTGCAAGTACCTGCCCGAGAACGACCTCAAGGTGCGGCCGCGGCGGCGGGGCCGGGACCGGCCGGGGCGGGCCGGGACCGGGCGGGCGCTGCCGGGCGGGTCGGGGCGGGCGGTTCCGGTGGTCCCGGCGCTGACCCCGACCCTGCCCGGTCCCTCCCGCAGCGCCTCTGTGACTATGTCTGTGACCTGCTGCTGGAGGAGTCCAACGTACAGCCCGTCTCCACGCCCGTCACCGTCTGCGGGGACATCCACGGGCAGGTAAGGCCGGGCCGGGCCACTCCCGGTGCAGCCCCAGGCCGGACTCGGTGCCGATGCCCGGTGCCCGCTCACGCCTCTCTCCCCACGCAGTTCTATGACCTGTGCGAGCTGTTCCGGACCGGCGGGCAGGTCCCCGACACCAACTACATCTTCATGGTACGTGCGCCGGGTGCGGCCCGGCCCCGCTGGGTTTGACAGGGGCTTAGAGGGGACTCCCGGGGGCTCCCGTGCCCAGGCCCCGCCCGGCGCCGGGGCCGCTGTTGGCCGCTGCCCGCCGGGAGCCCCGCGGGGTCACGTCAGGGCAGCAGCGAGGGCAGCGCCCAGCCCACGCCTGACACTCCGATGATGCCCGGAGTTCCCGCGGAGCCGAGCGGATCCCGGCTGCCCTCCAGCGCTGGGTTTCTTTGTGACAGTGAGAAGTTCAGAGTGGATGTGTCACTGTGCACTTTCTCGTGTGACTGTTGCTCCATGTGCAACTGTCTCTGACTTCAGGGGGACTTTGTAGACCGAGGGTATTACAGCCTCGAGACGTTCACGTACCTCCTTGCACTGAAAGCCAAGTGGCCTGATCGTATCACGCTGCTGCGAGGCAACCACGAGAGCAGGCAGATCACCCAGGTGTACGGGTTCTACGGTGAGTCCTGGCTTGGGATCCCGGAGTGCAGCCTCTGTCCCTTGGGAAACCTGCTGGCAGTGCCACAGTACCCGGGGCTCTCCAGGGGCTGGGTGGGACATGGGCTCAAATGTTGTCATTTGTTAACGTGGTCATTGTGTTTGTGACATAGAATGTGTTTAAGGCAGATCTTGCTGCTCTTTTCCTCTGGCACGCGGGGTTTCTGCTTGTGTCGTGGTGCCACATTCAGCTGCACAGGCACAGGCAGAGCATGAGGTGCTCGGTCCCTCCTGCTGCTGGTCTTGGCCAGCAGCAGGACCCAGCACGGGGTTCCTGGCAGGGCTCGTGTGACACACCAGAGTGTGCAGGATCTGCTTTCAGTGTTTGTTCTGCCTGTGGTGCCTGTTGTCCAGTGGTCCATGAGGAATAAACCCATTCTCTCCAACAGATGAGTGCCAAACCAAATACGGGAATGCGAACGCCTGGAGATACTGTACCAAAGTCTTCGACATGCTCACAATAGCAGCTGTAAGTGCAAACACCACGTTAACAACACCACCAGATTGTCTAAATGGGAACTGCAGAGGTGGTGACCTGTGAAGGTTCCCCTGGCAGCGTCGGGGCTGGGTGAATGCTGAGTGCTCTGTACACGTGTCGTTTCCCTGCAGTTAATAGACGAGCAGATTCTCTGTGTGCACGGAGGCCTCTCCCCAGACATCAAGACCCTTGACCAGATCCGGACCATTGAACGTAACCAGGAAATCCCTCACAAAGGCGCCTTCTGCGATCTGGTGTGGTCAGACCCGGAGGACGTGGACACGTGGGCCATCAGCCCACGCGGGGCGGGCTGGCTCTTTGGGGCCAAGGTCACCAACGAGGTAACGCTGCTGCTCAGGGCCACACTGCCCAAGTGTGGGAATGGGGGAACTAACACCTCAGTGTGGTGTTTGAATGGAACCATGGGCACTGCAAGACAATGAGCTCTCCTGTCATGCTTCTGCCAGTAACTGGTGGTGGTGGGGAAGCTTCACTCATGCCAGCTAGAAACAATGAGCCACCTGAACCTAAAAGCAGAAATATAACTGCCAGATGTACTGATACCCATCTTGCTTTTAAAGAGTGTAATGTGGTGAGACTCACTAGTGTCCTTGGGCTTTGTGTGGAATGCTTTCCTAAGGATTTAGGATAAAAATTACCATTTTTTAAGCAATTCTTGAGGTAATTTTGTAGTGTCTGCACTGAGCAGACTCCTCAGGGCTCCACACCCTGGTCTTACCAGGCTCTGATCTGACCATGTCACAAGGGCCGTGCGATCCCCCCGTTCTGTTCTCCCTCCCGCTGTGCGGGGCTGTGGCCGGGAGGAGGACGTTGTGTGGGCAGCAGCCGCTCGGGCCACACTGACCTTCCCCCTTCCCTTGCAGTTTGTTCACATCAACAACCTGAAGCTGATCTGCAGAGCACACCAGCTCGTCCACGAAGGATACAAATTCATGTTTGATGAGAAGTTGGTAACGGTATGGTCAGCTCCCAACTACTGCTACCGCTGCGGGAACATCGCGTCCATCATGGTCTTTAAAGATGTAAATACAAGAGAACCAAAGTTATTCCGCGCAGTTCCAGACTCAGAGCGCGTCATTCCTCCCAGGACAACCACGCCGTACTTCCTCTGAGCCCTCACCCGCCTGCTGTCACCTCTCCCTGACCTGCCCCTTTACAATATACTTTTTATTGAGCACTTTGCTGCTGAAATGCTGCCTCTTGCCTTTTTTATTTTTAAATTATCTAAATTTATTGTGTATTATGGTGTCTGTAGCAAGTTTTTTTTTCCCCCCTCCCCTAGATTAATTTCAGAGTATTTGTAATATGTCCTTGAGATTTGTACTACTGCATGTAGTCCTCGCCTAGTCCTGGGTTAGATGAACCAATTCCTTTAACCACCATGCTCCGGGAGCCGCTCGGGCCCGTCTCTTGTTCAGCTTTTTGGTTTTGGTAAGTTATAAGAAATTTCAGCAGCAAAGTCAGTGCCCAGTGTGCGGCGGGGCCGGGGCTGCCCGTGCTGCGTTCACGGCGCAGGACCGAGCCAGCCTTTGCCGAGTGTACCGTGGATCCCAATAAAGCGGTCGAAGGGCTGTTCTCCATTCCCGGTTTGTTCCGTTTTCCTCGGGATCCCGATTAAACCCGCAAACCTGCTGCAGCGACGGGATTTGTACATTAAAGTCATTGTTCGGATTTTTTCCAGGCTCTGCTGTGTTTTTCCTGCCCCCGTGTGTGTCTGTGTGTGAGTGACTGCCCGGGCGGGGCGGGGCGGGGCGCGGGTTCCGCTTCCGCCGCGGCCGCGCCGTTTCCTGCTGGCCGGGGCCGGGGGGATGGCGCGGAGCACGCTCTCGTCCCGCTTCCGCCGCCTCGACATCGACCAGTACGACGAGAACCGCTTCGTGGAGGAGCCCGAGGAGGCGGCGGCGGCCGAGCCCGATGCCAGCCCCGAGGTGGAAGCGCTGCTCAGGCAATATCCTTTGGGACGGGGGGCCGGGGGGGTCCCGGGGCCCGGCCGCAGCCGCCCGTGAGCCGCGGTGCGGTTCCACACGCGTCCCTCGGCCCGGCAGCGGGGCCGCCGCGCTGCCCAGGTCGCGGTTTGAGTCCTTGACCCGCCGCCGCACAGGCGAGGCGCTCCGGGCCTTCCACACCGCCATCCGCAGCTCCCCGGGCAGCACCAGGAACCCGGCGATGAAGGTAACGGGGCCGGGCAGGGCGGGGGGCAGCTCGCGGGTTGGGGCGCTGCGAAGTGACAGTGGCACTGAAGATGTCTGAGGAGCACCGTTGTGGTCAATGAGCTTGTGCTGGCACAGGTGATCCCCGTTCCCCTTAACAGCATTCACCCCTTCCTCCTTTAACCCCAAAATTGCTCACCTGGCTTACAGAAATAACCCAGCCTGGAGTGTGGCCACCTCTTGCCAAACAAGAGTCTTGGGATCATTCCCAGCTGCTCTGGTTCTCACATTTCCCTCTTTTCCTTGTCTTCTTAGGAGCAGGCCCAGGGAACGATGCTTAAAGTCCTCACATCTTTTAAAAGCAGTGAAATAGAACAAGCGGTGAATTCCTTAGACAGAAACGGTATTGACTTGTTAATGAAGTACATTTATAAAGGATTTGAAAAGCCAACAGAAAACAGCAGTGCAATATTACTCCAGTGGCACGAAAAGGTACGTGTTCAGGGCACTCTTGGCTCAGCCATGCTCACAGGGTCCTGGTCTGCGGTTTCAGGAGAGCCTCTGAAAAGAAGCAGATGATGGCAGTGCCTCATCTCTGAGGAGCTCAGTGATTCCTTTCATTTTTGGTCTCTCTGAGCCTGGATTCACAAAGCCTTTGTCTGTATTCCAAACCTTACGCTCTGCCATGGGGAGAGGAGAGTTGTGGCAGGGAGTTCTCCCTGCTGGAGGAAGCCTCGTGCTGCCCTTGGCACCCATCGTGTGCAGGGGCTCCACCGAGAAGGGGTGGGAGTGGAGATGGGATGGATGGGGCAGCTGCAGCTTCCTCTGTGGCCGAGTGTTTGGCCGAGGGGGCTCAGGCTGGCTCAGGTCTGGTGGTTTTCATCAGCTGAGTCACAGGGTTTAGCAAACCTGTTTGGTTTGCCCAGGAGAGGACTTTGAGATTCCATTGGGGACCAGTGGGGCCCTCTTGTGTTTCTGTGGAATGTCTGTTGTGAAACAGGGAATGTGGATGTGTTGAGCAGCTGACTGTGGAACTTTCCTTCCCTGTGATGGGATGAGGCACATCCCTGAAGCAGCTGCTGGGTGCCACTTGTGTCCCAGGCAGGAACACAAGTTAAGTCCTCCCCCTCTGAGGGGTTTTAGCTGAAGCCCTGGCTGTCAGTGCTCCTAGGAAAACTGATGCCTGGGAATGCTGCAGCTCCCTGTGCAGGGCAGCTGCTGCAAATGCTGGTGTCGTTTTCCCAAGGTGCAGAACTTTTTCCTGTGGTATGTAAAGCCAGAGCTGGTGTAGTGTGACTCCAGCTATTGGCTGCTGTCACCAACTTTGCCAAGCCTTGACGAGGAGGGAATTTCTCAGGACAGCAAATAACATGTTTCTGCTTGGTTTTTTGTTTATTCTTTTTTTCCTGTTGTTTCTACTGAGGTGCTCTCAGGTAAGCGTGGGTGGGTGCTCCCAGCATGGGAGGTGACACACCACCACCCTGACTGGTACTCAGAGCATGTATGGGCAAGGCATCGTCCTCTCTGTTGTGAAAGGAACAAGGCAGGTCTGAGTAGGCTGGGCAGGGTTTAAAGCCTAGTGTTCTGTTTTGTGGCAGTACTGGTAAGACATGTGGCTTGCTCAGAGCAGAGTCAGCTTAGTGGTAGTACCAGTCTGTCCTCTGAAAAGGCCTGTGGCAGGTCTGGTACCTCAGGAACTTTACCTGCCTGAAGCACCTGCAGGTCCTGCTCCAGGTGGGTGCTTTGCATTGGTCCAGTCACGTTCCCCAGTGCCGTATCTCGCACTGCTCTGATACCCCTGAGCTGTATTGGAATTGTGGCTGCAAAGTAAACGCCCCATTTTCAGGAGTCAGTTAAATATTTATTTTTTCATAATCGCCTCCATCTTCTGGACTTCAGAAGGGAACACTGTTTACATTGAGGGACACAAATGAAACTGAAGCAAGCTCTTCCTTCACTCCTGCTCAGGGATACGGGAGATGAGACATTCTGCTCTGTCAATGACGTGCAACTCTGGAGTCCTTGAGATCCAAAAAGAGGGTTAGATTTGGAGAATGACAGTTTCTAATTTTGGAAAAGAGCCATAGTCCCTTCTGTGGCTAAACTCTTCAGTGTTTGTTCTGTGTGGGACGTGGTGACTTTGTAACCTCTCTCCTTTCCCACAGGCACTGGCAGTAGGAGGCCTGGGCTCCATAGTACGAGTTCTTACAGCAAGAAAGACTGTGTAAAGACTGTTAACTTGGACAGAGGTGACGGTCAGGTTTGGACTCAGAAGGAATGAGCTGAAATTACACTGGTCCATCCTTATTAGAGATTGCAATCTACTGAAATCCTACAGTAACCTCCTCTTGGAATGCTTTTAACCTTAAAGGTGGGGGAAGAGTAAAGGTATTCCTGCATATTCCGACTATCACATACAGGAGCCAAGACATTCTCCTGCTCCCTTCTTTAACAGACAGAGAAGGCACACTCCTGCTTCCTATTACTGTAAGTGAACAGGTATTTCAGATGCTGCTTTAGCCAGGTGTGGTGATACAAGCTCCCGTGTGTCCTGCTTAGTCCCAAGGTAGCTGTGTCCGGGCCGAGATCCTGCAGCTGATGGTGGGAGAAGGGCGGCTTTGATCGTGTGCTCGAAGGACTGTTGGACTCTGGGGTTGGGTTAATGCAAAGTGAAGTGCCTGCTGCATCAATAAAGTTCCTGGATCACATGAGTTAAATTTATTTTCAGCTAAATTGTAAGTCTGACACTTATTCCAAAGCCAGCCAGCAATATCCCAGTCAAACCCAGTGTCCTCCTTTGTATGACTGCTCCTAACTCCAGCTACTTAGAGAATTTGTCCTCAAGTCCAGCTGTGTCCTGTGCTTTGCCCAGGCAGGACATGACTCCTGGATCCATGGCTGTCCCCAGGTCAGTGGCAGCTCCACATGTCCCTCTGGCTTGGGCAGGGCTCCCTGCCCTTTGGCACCAAGGAGCAGCTGCTCAGGGAGGCCCAGCTCCACCCAGTGCTGGCTTCCATCAGCTGCTCAAAGTGCAGCAGCAGCTGTTCCTGGTGGGAGGAGATTTTGGAAGCAGCAGTGCCACCTCACTGTGGCACAATGCCCTGTGAGAGGCCTTGGTGGCACAGCTGGCACACCCATCCTCACCCGGGGCAAAGGTGGGGTTTGGGTCATGCTTTAAAGGTCAGTTTTACATAGCTATAGCATCCCAGAAGAGATAACCAGAACTATAAAAAGGAAGAAATCAAGGTAAGGGGTTTGATCCAAAATGTATTGCACCACAAATTTCATAGTGTTTCATCATACAATCCATATTTACAGCAGAGAAGGAAAGAAATCCAATGGTGATAGAAAGGATTATGTATAACCACTGTTCTGAGACAAGGGAAAGTGCATTAGCTTTTTAATACATGTATACACACCAGTCTTGCTCTGATATCTAACAAAAATTCAACACTTAAGAACTAGTTTATGGTAAGTTGATCCTGTATGAGCTTTGGGATCTGAAACTGAAGTTGTTGGTGAATATATAACCTAAGATTTTACTTTGTCACTCTTTTCAAGGCTGCCTGTCCTGCTGTCCTTATTGTTCAGCAGTAAGGTTTGAAGCCAGGATCAGCATAAACCCAATTGTCATTCAGTGGGGGTGAGGGAATCCTGACCCCTGCTCCCACAGAAACAGGGCAGGGCAAAGGGATGTTAGAAAGGAAAAGATCTCAGAGAATAAAATCTTCCCAGAACCAACAGGGTTATTCCACCCCACTATCTCAGTAGAGAAACAATTGAAATAAATGTACTTTTTGATTGTCTATTTTCACAGTAGAGCAGAGCCAAACCCTTCCCTGCTCTATCCTGTCTGGAAGTGCCATGAATCCAGTTGCTAAGCTCTGTCTGGACAAGCTTTAGTGTACCAAAAAAAAATTCTGTTGGTTTTCTTAACTTCAGACAAATCCACGCTGGCTCTAACCTGAGGAGTATCACCTGTGCCCAGTAACAGCTCCTGGGCTGTGTCTGGGGTGGGGCTGTCTGGGAGACCAGCAGGGTCTGCATCCTCTGGATCAGTGCATTCACCTGCTGTTGACTGACCTCACCTGAGGGAGGTTTCACCTTGGGCCCAGCACAGGTGTGCATGGGAGCAGCTCCCCTGCTGCTCCTCCAGCCACTCCAAGGTCAGTCAGAGCCCTGTCAACCAAGATAAACACCTCAACAGTGACTGGATCTCCACTGGACAAAGTCTGAATTATCCTGAATACATTTAACAGAAGTATGAACTTAATTTTAAGAGAATTCCAAGAACTGCAGCCTGTTCACTGAATTCCATACATGTATAAATTTTTGGAAATAGGTCTCATTTTTAATAAGTCAGTGCTGCTTCCCATTTGGATCCAGATTTTGCAGTGGTGTTAAAAACTGGGCAAAATTGTGCTTCCAGGGAGGGAAGTGCCACCTTGGTCCCCTATCCTTATTGTATTAGGAAAACAAGCTCCTGGAACCATGCCTTGTTCACTAAGAGTTGAATTTTGCTCTCAAACCCCTCAGGAGCAGCATTTCTTTTACCACAGTAGTCAGGACACAGTTAACATATTCTTAACAGTTCTTAAGCATCATTATTGGAAGTACAGAAAACTACAACCAAAGAAGCACATTCTGGTTATGAGGATTTGTTGCTAGCAGACTTGGAAGAAAAAAAATAAATCAAAGTGTCTAGTACCAGCATTCTTCACCCTTTGTCACTAGATTTTTATTTTTTTTTTTTTTAATAAAAGGTATTTTTCAGTGTGGATTTACAATACCTGGAACTCGGCTTTAAAAATTTAAAATGGTTTCCTACCCCTTTTCCCACTGCTAACAACCCATGGAACAGGCTAATAGATTAGTTGTAAAGGCGACTGAGGATTAGGTACTATAATTAAGACCATTTTAAATATTATTTTTCTTTAAGAAAAGTAAAATCAGACAACTCTGAAGTTGTGCTCTCAAATTAAATAATCATCAACATGCAGCCTTGAGGACTGCAGGCCAGGATAAATGCACCTTAAATTACACAGTGATATGAAAAAAATGCCAACCATTAGTTATGTCAGTATTAGAAGGCAAGGCAGAGTTCTTTTTTGGTTAAAGCTCCTGCTCCTGTCCCATGAAAGGCTTTGCAAACCATCCCACTCTCAACACAGTTCTGCCAACACATTTTTCATTGCTGGCTTCCCACAGCCAGACAAGCAGCTTTTCTGTGCCTGGAGTAACTGGACTCCAGCACCCTGGAACAGCAGTGGGAATCACCATCCCAAGAGAATGAACTGGCAGCACTGCTGTCAGCAAGGTCCTCAGAACCCTCTGGTGCCAAGAACCCAGGAGTGATGAACACAAGGAGCTGCTCCCATCACAGACACCGAAGTGGTCCCTGAATCCAGCCCAGAGCTGCTGCAGTCTGTAGTGAAAATGTCCCCTTGCACAGTATTAGTGTTGTAAACAGAGCCAGAAGTTCTTGTACAAAATACTGCAATGACAGTGATTAAGACACACCTGGAGCAGTGTGTTCAGCATTCTTTTCACAGAAAGAAGTGCCTCGATACTGCCTGCCACCTTCAGGGTCCCTTAAGGCCACAGAGTCCTTGGGCTCGAGATAGACGGCCGGATGCTGCCTTTGGGAGATGGCTTTGACCCAAACCAGGACATCTAGGACACAACAGCACAACACACATCACACAAGGTCCACACTTGTAAGACGTGAAAAAGAATTAATACAGTACACAGCCATGTTTTCATCATTTGATGGAAAGACCTATTTATAAATCAGAATGCTGCAGACTCCAGACTGAAGAAGTGGAGGCAGCTTCACACAATCAAATCTGGAAGGAACAGCACCCACTTCCCACAGTGAAAATTACTTTAAAATAATTTCAAATTAGAACTCTGCAGTCATTTAAACACGGTGCCTTTAGTCAATGTAGCATTACAGTGTTCCTGAACCAGATGGAGAGGAAATCTCTTCATCTGCAGACTGAACCTCTCCCTGGGTGGGCAGGGATGATGCAGGATCCGGAGCTGAGGCAGCACTCACTGTTGAACATTCCCTAACCACCACACAGCCGGGGCCATGCAGATCTCATTTTAGCCCATGGAAAGGAGACACAGATCTTGGTGTCTGAGCCCAATGTCAAAAGGACAAACCCAGAATTAGACTCCTGTTGTTAAACACTAACTCTGGGCAAGAAACTTCCAGCTTCTCCCCACAGATCAAGTCCACTGGGAAAGCTGTGCACTAATTCCTCTGAGTACCAGAAAGCTGCTATTTCCATCACTGATATGTACAATTCCTGGCACCTCTGCATGTGATCAGCTAACATTTTAGTAATAAATTACATTTATTATTGTAGCTAACATTTGGAAAAAAGACACTTTTCCTAATCTCCCACCATCTAGGAATTTTCACTGTCTCCTGGGAGTCCCATTAGAGACTACATATGGCACAGAACCCTTACCTTGTACTCCAAAGTTTCTTTGAGCATGTTTTCTTCCTCTTGTGAAAAATTCAGTAACACAGACACAGCTTTAATGAGATGGAATGCCTGAAAGAAACCACAGAGTTGTGTTGCTTATGATGCTCTTGGGCTCTACACTCAGGACTACAGTGCAGCACAGAGTTCTGCAGGTCTGTCACAGACTTTAGCAGCCTCCCATTATTCCCAGTTTCAATGGACTAGGATGGCTTCTATCTTACTTCTGTTTCCTGGCTTTCTGTTCTTTAAAAATTGTTTTGGAAGAAGATGACACGTGCGAGCCTGGTTAATCAGAGTAGATGGCTGCTGCTTTGAAAAGTGGCTAAAACCAGCACAAGGCAAAAGAGATTCTTGTCATTTCAAATACACACTGAGGCACATTAACTCCACAGTGCTCTCACACTAACAGGGGCACACAGGGCAGTGAGTGACAGTCAAGCACTCGGGACACCGTGGAGTTGTACAGTTATTTTTTGACCTTACCCACTGACTTGCAATTAAGTGTTTTGTTGGTATGACTTTTTAACACAAGAGAACAGAAAGGAGCTACAAATGCACAAGGAATTACATCTTACAGACCAATAGCAAGTGATTTATGTAATTTTCTTGGGTTTTTTCTCTTTTTTAAATGTAGAGCCATTCTAATTACATACTCCATATGCTCTTCAGAGTAGTGCAGAAGGAATCTCCTGTAGATGCAGATCTTTAACACCCAGATGTTAACTACCTCCTAAAAACTTCCATTTCCCTTTCATGTAGTTCATAGTAGTCTGTACTTCCAAACATGTGCTGTTAGCTATTTTGTTTCATTGTCCCCCACTGTACACTTTTTAATTGTAAATTTATGTAAATAAAGTGTCCTTAGCAGGTGACAGGTGGCAATTTCTAGAGAAAGACAGATGTAGAAAGAGAAGGTGACACCTTTACCTCAGATTCTCTGCAGGACATGAACTTTAGTACAACATGTTTAAGGTACTCAAAGTTTATCTCCCTCGAGTCGTTCAAATCAGAGTTGTTGGTGACAGTCACAGAAGCATTAGGCACTTCAGAATTTGCACGTAGCTCAGGTACCTCACTGTCAGGCCTTATTTTCTACAAAAAAAAAATAACAAACTCACAGAGGAGAGATAAACCATTGCAGAGGGATGAAAGAGGAGTTAGCAGTCAAGCTTTTGGAATGACAGTGGAAGTACTTGCCAGCAAGTGCCATCTGAAGAGACTGAAAACACACAACCCTTACCAGCTCTTTCTGGAGAGTTTTCTTGAGTTCTGTCATCCTTTGCTGAAGCTGCTTTATCATCTGTAAGCACAGCAAAGGAGAGTTTAACACAGTATACATTGTCAGGACCACCAGATATCTGGAAGAAACCATGATAAACAAGTCCCAAATGAAATAATAATTAACCAACACTGACAGCTGTGAAGAAGTAACCTGAAAGCCTTGCCTTGCCAGCTGCACACAGTAGCAGGCATGTGACAGGACACCTGGGCTTTCATGTGACAGTGCCGTGGAACTGAACTGAATTTGCACAAAAGGGCTCTGCAGGAAAGCTGTAAATAGTATCATTAGGTGCATCTTTCTGCCAAAATACATCAGGATTCATGCAGCTCTTGCTGCAGTTTTTATTCACTGTAGATCCTTGTACAATCCAGAGAAAAGTATTTATTCACAGCATAGTGGATTCAAATTGGATAGGCCTGTCCTTTCAAGGAGGCAGCATGGGCAGCACCAATTATTTGGCTTTCTAATTAAAAGGGGGAAGACTACCAGCTGTTTCTGTTCACCTTGTTTTTCTCAGCAATTTGCTGTTCCAGCTCTCTGTTATCCTTCTGAAGTTGAATAACATCTGCAGCTGCCACCTCTCCGTTCTGTTCCACCACAGAGTTTTCTGGAGAAGGGAAATGCTCATTGTTCAAGGCTCTCGTCGACTCCTCCAGTTCTAAAACCTATAAACAGTGAAGTGAAGAGATATCATGACATTTTCAGCCCAAGAACACTCCCCAGGGAGAAAGCCAGACTTCTTTTTGGTTGTCCAGGCAGGACAGAACTGGGGGTCTCCTGCACACCTCCCTCTTTTCCTGGGAAGTCTGACAGAATGGATTTGCAACAGCATTCACTCACAGTTTTCTCATGCTCTCTGGCCAACAGGCACTCCTGTACCTGCAGCTTCAGCTCATCAATTTCCTTTCTTGCTGTTTCCTCTTTCTCCACTGCTTGGCTCTGACTTGTTTCTATGTCCAACTGTAACTGATGCACCTGCAGCAAGGCAGCTTCATGGTCTGGGAAAGGAGAGACCTGCTTAGTATCAGTGTTCCCCATCAAATGGGAGTTTCTAATCCATTTTGTCTGCCATGAAGACAGAGAGCCAGGGGAGAGACAGACACAGGACAGACTGTGCAATTGGTAGTGAACAAGAAACCATTTTGGAAATTCTAAGAGATTAAATATGGAAGAGAAACCTAGAAAAACTACAGTCTACCAGGCAAGGCCAGAACTAGAGACTGTACTTAAAGCTGTTGGGGATACAGTAGACTCATTTGGTCTAACCTTGACTGAGTTGGTTCAGTTCTTCCTTCTGTTTTAGCAGCAGACCACATTTTTCATCTATCAGCTGGTCTTTCTCCTTTATTAGGGCATTCAGATGTGAAACCTTCAAAGCAGACAAACAATGAACAGAAGTCATAAAGATATAAAATAGGAAGAAGGTGTTGAAAGATTCCAACATCCTTCAGAGGCTCAGCAGGCATTACCTCCACAATGCTGTGCTCAGTAACAAGCACTGAAGTTAACACTGGAAGACCTAAACCCCACTTGGCTTCTGTGCCACCATCAGATTATCACAAGCAGCATGTGGCAGCTGCTAAAGCCCCTGAGCAAAACAGGAGATGGCCTTAAACCCCTTCTACACAGAGCTGGCCCAGCAAACACAGATCTACAGCAGTCCCTGAAGAATAAAGAACCCAAAAGATGGGACTAACTCCAGTCAAACTTGCTCAGTTGACAGCTCCTACTTTAAGCAAACACAAGCTCACATTATCCATCATTTTTTATACAGGAAGAGCAAGACAAGACTACCTACAACTGACATTTTGGTACTGGATACAAGCTCCTCCCCATGATGAAATGTACAATTTTACAACTGCTGTGCTCCAGATGAACCCAGATGTGACACAGGCACTGAAAGGAACAACCCAGAACAAATACATTCCTTTAAAAGAAGCTGCCAGGTGTCAGAGGCTGCTGATGGCCAGCACACTGGGACAGTAACACCTCACAGATTACAGGGCTCTGAAACAGTCTCAGGTTTACTGAGGCAACCACTGCTGTCTCACATGCTGTGGATACGATTCTGATCAATTGTCTTGAATGTTAGGAAAAATAAATCCAAACCTCATCTGCTCTTTGAAAGTTCAGGGTGTCTCAAACACATTTTTAAACAGTCATTATTAACCAACCTGCTGTTGTAATTCCTCTCTCTGTTTCCGTGTTTCTTCCAGGGCTTTGGCAATTTCCACACTGACAGTTTCTCTGCTGCTCATCTCATTCTGCAAAACAGAAGTAATTTGAGAGGTTACGTGAGACAACTAAATCAAGTCAGTCTCTCATCTTTAACCTCAAATCTATTACAACTACATTTATGAGTGCTCTGACACACAACAATTTCCAAATGAAGTTAGGTTTGTTTTACTGACTGCTGCTCTCTGCATGTGCAAGAGTAACACAGAACTGATGTGAGAACCCAAACAAACCCAGTGCTTACAAGATCTTTCAGCTTGAAGTCTCTATTACAAAGAAGTAGCTCCTTGCTACAACAGATCTTTATTCCAACTGGGCATCAAGGAGTAGCTACAGAAAAAATTTCAACCATCTAAAATTA
Organism: Lanius collurio; assembly: GCA_020086605.1. Taxonomy (NCBI): domain Eukaryota; kingdom Metazoa; phylum Chordata; class Aves; order Passeriformes; family Laniidae; genus Lanius; species Lanius collurio. The sequence continues at coordinate 7,764,178 of JACBWW010000035.1, read as the reverse complement.
CAGTCAAAATTTTACAAACTGTAAACACCTGACTAATTTAAGTTTTTAACATTTTGGTTTGAACACAGTGTGTAGAATTTGATGTTGAACCATTCCATATTCACCACTGCTAACAGGATTTCCAAGCTCTTCACATGCCTGACAATATGGGAATGTATTATTTCTGCCTGAATTAGGCAGACCCAAGCATTCTGGTTCAGAAAAGGATCAGCCCTTTGTAATGCTTCTCAAACACATTTCTGCTGAGTACCAGAGATGATTTACAGCTCCAAGTACCTGCAACCTGAATGTAACAGGCCTCCAAGCACTGAATGTAACCTACTGTGCTGTCTACTGCTCCCCAGCCTCAGCTCTGTCCCAAGCCAGTGGCAGCACCCAGTTCAGCCCTTACCTTTAACCTGTTCAGTTCAGACTCCTGTTGTTTTAAAGAACTCTCATACCCTTCTTTGCTTCCCTTGAGGTTTTCATTTTCTTTTTCCAATTGGCTCTGTAAAATAGTGTTTAAATATGCAGCACCATTATTCTAATGCTTTGTTTAAACAATTAAACACATCTAATACTTTACTCATATTTAGTTCCACAAAGTATGAGATCTTCTATTATAATGCCAGGAGTGCTGATTAAGAACAAGCAAGGTCCATAAGCTGTGTTAAAATCATGTTGTGAAGACTCTCACAACTCACCAGATAGTTTCTGTACTTACAATCCTGTGCTGAGTTGTTGTTTTATCCAATTCCCAAGCTTTTTCAAGAGCAGCAATCTGAGACTCCAGCCCAGTAACTTTCTGATCATACTGTTGTTTCTCACTTAAAATCTGTTGCTGCAGGTGATTTCTTTCATCCTCTAGAGCAGTTTCCTTAAGAGACATAAAGAAAACCACATTAATAAAATGGTATTTTGACATTCTGACAAGATCAGACACCATTCCATGAGACACACTGAAACTGAGGAACATTATTCCTTTGGCAGCAGTGTCATGCACTCACAGACAGGAGTTCAGGAGACAAACAGCAAGAAAACACTTGAGTAACAAAATAGAGAACTGATTGTCTCTGCAGATGCTGAAGACTGATCTGTTGATGGTCAGTGAAACATGCAGGATACTCACCAGCTGCTGGATCTTCAGATCCTGTTCAGCAGCTGCTTCTTCGCTCTTTTTCAATGTTTCTGTTGCAATCTGTAGTTTCTGTTCCAGTCCTTTATTCTAAAATAACACCATGAATTGAATTCCTTATCCACTGGTATCTATGTTACTAAAAAATATGTGCATAATACAGAGTGGCCCAGGAGAGGAAGGTAAATGTTAAATCCCTGAAATCACAGAGATGAGAGACTGCCTATTTGACATATGCTGGTTTTAGAAACTCTTCACCACAGCACTACCCCAGCAATACTTGCACTTTAGTTATTTGTTTCTTAGTACAGGGAGTATCTGCACAAAACCTCTACCTTCACCTCTAGGCCCTCCTCCACCCACAAAGGTGGGAGATGCCCAGAGACACAGACCAATTATTCTCCTTTCAAGACCAAATGTGACTAAATGTGTCGTCTTACCTTTGGCTGGGAGTGCAGTGAGGGGAGGAGGAATAGGGCATAGAGGATGAAACCAGTGGGAATGTGCAGTGAAATTAAAATCTACTCACCTGTGTTTCCAGCCAGTTCACAGCCTCACTGTGCCGTGTCCTGTCTGTCAGTACCTGCTGCCTGCTCTCCTCCAGCCTCTGCTCAAGAGCAGCTTTCTGAAGATTACATTGAGGGGAAGAACAGGAGGAAGGATGGACAAAGACATAAGTTGGGGGGGGAGTACGTAAAATTTTTCATTTTATTTCATTAATAAGATCACACTAAAATGGGACAGAATGTTTTAGTATCTCTGGATGGACTATAAACTGGCTTGAGTTTGCTAAGTCAAGTCCTTTCATCACAGCAACACTGAGGTGATGTGACTGTAGGCACCCTGACCAGGGAAGAGCAGACATTCCCTTGTCTGGGAAACATTGTTCCAGGCTGATTCTGAGCCGGAACAACAGTGCTTGAGAAAGAGATCAAGAAGCAGTGAGAGAAAGGAGATTAACCACAGCTAAGTTTCTGTTTTCAGCTGTTGTTTAGCACTTCTGAGGCTGAGGTTTTCAGCATACAACATTCTGTTTGCACACCTATGTGCAAACAGTTCCCCTCCCTGTCCCACTGTCTTGCCAAAGAACAAGGAAAAGCAATTCCCTGCTCTTGTAAGGATTAATCAAAAAAGCCCCCAAATTATTCCACCTCTTGCAGGGATGCTAGAAAGCTGCTCTTTTCCTTCTAAGCAGTCAGATGCAGTGCCCAAACAGACAACACAGAAAGGCAAACACAAGACATCTGTGCAGGATCCACAGCAGGCTCAGTGCAGCCAGCCACATGTTCTGCCCAGCACAGACAGTGTGCCAAAACACACTGACAGGACAAATGTGCCTGTATGACATCAGCAGCTATTCTTTCCATGGGTGAGAATGTATGACCTAAAATACCCCAAAAGAAACAACTCATGAATATTGTACTTTCAAACAGCCTATAACTGTGTAATTACCTCTTTGAGCAGCTCCTGCACATGTTCATCTCCTGAGAGATTTCTTTCTAGCTTTTTTTCCAGGGAAGACAACTTTTCCTGCAGCTGTTCAGTAAGTTTCTCCCTCTCAGCAAATTCAAAAGTCATCTGTGAGAATGAGAAACCACAGAATCTTTTTTGTAAAGAAGCTATCAGCTAATCTGTTGTTGACTTTCAGAAATGCCATTAGAAAGTCCCGTTTGAAATACGATCCAAGAACACTTTCTACACGCCAAATTTCCAACTACACAAAGGTGTGCATCACCCAAATGTGCACCTGCACACCAGCAACAGCACATGCATGTTAAAGCACTTCACCTTTTGCTTCTGGTGCTCATATTCCACCTTCAGAGATTCATGCTCCACTTGTAACGCTTCCAATCTCTTCTCACAACCAGAACCAGACACTCGAGCCTAAACATTTTGAGAAATTACTTACTTTGAAACTTAAAATTTCCAACACCACATAACTGATAGCTAATCTAACTTCTGCAGACATGGAGCTCTTTGAATCAAATCTCACTTGGCTCAAACTTACATTTTGCAAGTCTACAGAAAGCTGCTGAATGACAGTTTGTAGCTCCTGTTCTCTTAACTCCAGAGCAGTGATCTTATTTTCTGCATTTGTCTCAGCTGTCATTAGTTCATCTCTTCACAAAAAGAGAATAAAAACAAGTGACATACTGTTCCAGAAAAATAATCTTTAGCAGATAATTCTGCTGCTTATGAAAATGGAGTAAGCATCAACAAAATTTTCTTGTCCTAAAACCAGCCACCACCAATCACTGCTTGATTATACATTTTCCAAAGAAGTGATAGTTAAGCATTCAAACTATGAAAAAAGGAAGTAATTTATAAAAACGTATTACTATCATTGGCTTGGCATTTACATCCCCACGGCCATAGCAGAGGCAAAAATTCAGTCAACTCACTACATATATAAACTCTTCCAAAGAGACAGAACTGAGCATGAAGTAAAAATACAGGGGAAACACATCCACTGCTCCTCTGAAACACCAGCTCCATACCTCCGAGCCTCCAGCTCCGAGAACTGCTGCTGCAAGTCCTGCAGATCCTTCCTGAGGCTCGAGGACTCGCTCCTCGCCTCCTGCAGCTCCGCCTTGGCGTGGGTCAGCTCTCGAGCGCGCGCCTCGAGCTCCTGCTCTGCTCTGCCCAGAGATTCTTCCTTTTTCAAAAGCTGAACATTAGAAGATTATCTTTGGCATTACAGATGACCAGTAATACTGATTAACCTTTTCATTGAAACTTGCCTGTTTTACCAAGTTACAGGCTGAATTAAGTGAGACAATAAATTTCGTAATATTGTATTCAGTACCCACTGTTAGGATCTTGACACTAACCAAATCAGTGGACAAGCATAAAGGCTAAAAAAATGAATGCAGGGCTACCACTAACTTAATGTCCTAGTAAAAATTTTAGGAACTAAAAAGTTTAAAATATTCTTACCATGTGTTTAACTTTGGCAATTTCCTGCTGCTGAAAGCCCTCCAGTTCATCGATTTCATCTCGTTTTTGGAAAAGGCTCAAACTCTGCTCCCTCATTTCTTGTAACTGTGTTTGAAGCATTTTTTTTTCCTAACAAATGAACAAAAGTGAAAGAAATCAAAGAATATCTGTATGCTCATGTCAAGCCAATGGGAGTTTAGGTAAACTCTCTGGGAAAGAAATCTTGTCTTGCAGAAATACAGCTCCTGATGGTGCTCCCTACAGAACTAGAAATCCTTCCAAGTTCATGTCACAGTGCAAATTACCAAATTTAAAAAAAATATAAAAAGAAATCTGAATTCATTACAATGCCACTAGTGACCATCTGAACTGAACTCTTAAATATGGACAATGTTCCACCTTACAGAAGGACAACTTGCCCATCACAACCCATCATTCTTTACTTCCCTGCTGAAAAACAATTCTAGAAAGGCCTCCCCAAGCATTTGAGCTGGTAACAAAAGCAAATGATTTGCCTCTCCCACCGAACAAGGATCAAATAATAAAAAAGGCCGAACAGAGTTGAGATGTGATAGAGGTGGAAGTGTGCAGGATGGTGTTTGTAAAACACATACAGAGACACAGTACACCCCCCAAGAAAAACATCTAAGGTTAATTACCTTTTCAACTTGACCAAGTTTTTCCATCCACTCCTGAACAAGAAAGAAAGAAAGAAAGAAAGAAAGGAGAAAAAAGATATAAAAATCCATTTGAAGATTTTCAAGAACAGCAATTATGGTTAAAAGAAATAAAAAGCGTTTTTACTGTTAGCAGATACTAAGCTTTGGTAATGATTAAAAACATAATTCAGCAGCAGTACAGTAACAGCCAGTGCTTGAATAGATAAAGGCTGAGGAATCATTCATGCTACCTGAATACATAAGCTTTATGCAAAGTAAAATAAATGTGACAACAGGTCCACTGCCATTGAATCTTATCAAAACACAAGCTTAACCTTTCATTAGGAATTTCTGTGGGCTCTTGTTAAAACCAGTCGGAACAGTCCAGGCAGTGACAAGTCCTGCACCATTCCTGGCACTGAGCTCAGCACTCCCTCCCTTCCCTTGGCGCTGGCATGCTCACACACAGTGCTGAACAATTATTTTAATTAATAGCAACATCTGCTTAAATTGTCAGGGTCATGGGAGTCAAAAGTGCTTCTCAAGCTCTGTTACCTTGTCCTTTTTTTCCAAGGCCAAAGCCATTCCTTCAGCCATCTTGGCTCGACTGGCCTGGTGAGCTTCATTCTGCTCCTGAAGCTTCCTCATGGAGGCTATCAACAGAGAACCACCAGCTATATTAAAAACTCATATTTTAAAATTGCTTCTCACTTTTCTGTAAGTTATTTATAACTTTAAAGAGCTTCTTCTACAAGTAATTAGCCCCATCTTGACTGCAGCACTAACGCTGTGCCGCTCATTCCCTCACGCTGCTTGCATGCTGGCCAGGAGCCAAAGCTAACAGCAGACAGGAATACTGCTCCTTGCTGCATCAGAACAAAGCTGTGGGTTTCTAAAAGGTCTTGCCTGCATGTTAGCCCCAAATTTGGCAGGAGGAGTATAACAACAACTTTGTTCAACACACTGCTGCTACTTCTTATGCTGTAAATAAGGTAACAACTCGTGTTCTAATTCTTCACAGTACAGAGGTGCACAGTTTGAAAGGAAATCATTAGCACACCTGTACACCAAACCCCTTTCCTTCCAACCATGGCAATTTTTAACTTAACTAAACAAAAGGGAAAATAAGAAAAATACGTACAATCCTGATGCTTTTCTAATGCATTTTCAAGCTTCTCTTTTATCTTCTGCAGATTTCGGATCTGATCAGCATAATCTTGTGTGAGGAGGGGGAAGAATAGACCAGGAATGGACAGACATTGGGGAAGGACATTTTTAGGATAACACCAAAAAAAAAAAAAAAGAAAAAAGGATGAGTGGCAAATGACAATGATTTTCTCAATCAGAAAATCATTCCTGCTGAGGAAAACTTGGGTGACCACAACAATGAACAAGCAAATAGTTCTGTACTGTCCACAGGGTTGGCACAAACAGAAGGGCCTGTCCCAGAGGTGTCAGTCACACAGACAAGGGCAGAACCAGAGAATGAACAACTGTCCCTCCCTTTTTACTTCATCCCAGAACAGTGATATATTTAACTCTGTTCAGGAAAGGTTCTGGCACTGGAGGGTGCAAGGAAGGGTTTACTCATGACCATTGTATCCATTTACTCGTTGTTCCAGTCCTACAGCACTGCCCCCATCCTCACTCAGCAGAACTGACACAGGAGGCAGGGAATAAAAATTACAACAAAGTGTACACGCACCCTGGAGAAGTTCCTGTATGATGGAAAAGAGGATTTACTCACTGGGTGGTTGCCTGCATGAGACTCCTGACACTCAAGAGCCTCCCTCTCTTGTGTTAAGCCCCAGCTCACACTTTTAAGTTTACCAAGCAGATGAGCACTTGGGCCTTCCAAATTTGATGTGAAATAATTTTTGAACCCTGTATTTTCCTGAACCGAACAGAAGCCTGATAAGTCTCCAGAATAAATTAAAATAATACTGATCTGGCTGTAACCTTTCCTTACTTTCCAAGGCCTCCCATGAGCTTTGGGAAGCAGCAGTGTAACACAGTTCAGCCCAGTCTCTGGGCCCCTCCCTACAACAGGGATGGAGAGCAGTGACAGCCTTCACTACAGCTTTACAGAACAAGGAATTAGAAAGAAAAAAGCCTCAGGACTGTTTTATGTTGAATTCTTTGATTTTTCCTTCATTTCCAAGCACAGTTCTTTAAGGAAGGCACTGTGATACTGTCAACATCAGAAAGCTCAGACCTATGAGAAACAAACCATTGCACACAAGTGGGGACAGGCACTGTTTGAAACATGGGACAGAAAGCTATCCCAGTTCCAAGGAATCAGATAAATGTATTGTTGAAATCAGCAAAGAAACAGTTGCCTTTATAAAAAAATAATGGTACTGGATGCTCCCTCCCTTGGTGTCAATCAACAGGGTTGCTACAAATCAGTTTTCAAAAGACCTTAACACCATGTATTTTTAACAAATTAGAGCATGTAAATTCAAAGGAAAACATTTCCTAAAGTAACAAGTTTTATACATATCAGGGCACATACCAGACAGCTTCACCTCAAGTTTTCTTATTTGTTCATTTCTTCTGAACAACTGGGATGAAAGATCCTCTCTGGAGCTGCTTCCATCAGAAGCCTTGGGAGAAAAGCAACACTCCGTAACTTACAAAATTTAGAAAAAGCAATCCTACCATACATTTAGTCTGGGATAATAACCACTCTCCTGCCTAGGAATAGCTCTTGTTTTTCACATAAAGGGGAAAATTGTACTAGCACAGCAGAATGTGTAAAAAGTGCTGAAGGAGAAAACCAGCAAGGGCTTAATAGTGCGGGGCTGCCTGCTCCCCAGAGCACAGTGCTTGGGAAGGAGCTGGTGGTGGGGACTGCTTGTCCAAACTGTCACTGAGATGGGGGATGACTGAGGGAGAGGAAATCGGGCTCTACAGCACAGACACCAGGAAAGGCCAAAGCAAAAGTTGTGAAAATCAAAGTAATTAGAAAAGAAGCAGTAATGCTTGTCAGGTGGGATAAGCTCACTGAAGCCCTGATGCAGCAATCTGTCCATGCAAAATCTGCTGTATAACTGACTTATGAGTCCTCTGGTGGTTTTTGCTCCACAAAAATCAATAGCAAGAGCAGTTAAATGAATATTGATAAAACAACTAATTTTTGGAGGTTTTCTGAAAACCACTCAAAGACTTCAGTCACCACCATTTGTTTTCTGTTCTCCAAACTTGCAAGATGGTAAACAGAATTTCTACATGAGAACTTCGTAAATGCTAAAAAAAACCCTCAGAAAAACACAAGACTAATATATTTCCACTATAAAATGTATTTAAACATTAGGAGCTCTAATTTTCTGCTTAAGAGATCTGAAATTTCAGCTGAGCTTCAGAAAAAAAATCATTTAAAACTCAACTGTGTAAATAACTTCTTCACTCTGCAGACAGCAAACAGAGACTCGCTGCTGGCTCTGCAGTGGGTCCTGCTGGCTCCAACCGTGGGGTGACACTGCCTTAATCCAGGCTTTCAAAAATGTGACAGCCAGCCATGCAGGGCAGAGGTGCCAGAACATTCCAGGGTTTCATTTAACCCATACACTCCTGGAATTTTACCACTTGTTTAAACAACGTTTTATAATGAAAGGGAAGAACTACAATAGTTTTGAGTGCAATAGCACTGCACAAATGTTTTCAGCAGAGACATATACAATGTCTCACATAGGAAGAGTACCAGGAAGCCAAGAGGTAAAATGAAAGCTGGCCAGCATCTAGCTGGCTTTTCTAAGGACAGAGAAGCTGTGGTTGTCCCATCCCTAGATATGTTCCAGGCCAGGTGGTACAGGACTTGGAGCAACTTGGCCTAGTGGAAGGTCTGGAGCTTTAAGGTCACCTCCAACCCAACCCATTCTAGGATTCACAGTAATTAATTTTACTAATAGGTATCTTACATGTAACTACAGCTTTATTCACCATTTTATATTTATTTATGAATGTTTTGTATTGAAATAGCTTTGTAAGTCATGTTTACACGGGAATGGAAGCCTCCTGGCAACTACTATGTCTAACAAATGTTTTCAATATTTAAGTTCACTCAAGCTAATGATACATTTACGCATTAAGAGATACACTTACAAAGATACCACAGTACATATTCAAATCACATACTACACTTAAAATGGTTGTCCACAAAACCGTAATAAAAAGGTTGTCAGAGAAATCAGGTTTCAAAACAAGGTGTAACTCACAAAGTCGTCTCCGGAGTCTGCTCCCACAGACGTGATCGATTCCTTACTGACAGACCTGGGGATGCGAGCGGCTCCTCCGGGCCTGGGAGCAACCGCTGCCTCCTCTGCGATCTTCTTCTTCAATTTGGCAAACATTTTACTGCTCTACAGCCCTGAAATATCCAGATCCTTTGGAAAGCCACGACCTCCAACGTTTAATACGCTGACACTCTGTCTAAAGCTTCCAAATGCTGAGACTTAATTCTGAGTCTTATCCACTGGTTTATTGCATTTCTAGCGCCGTTAAAGCCCTCAAGGCCTGGCAGTACCTGCAAATCAAACAGAAATGGGTTCCACACTAAAAAATCCCACCCGCACGAATCCTTTAAAGGTAACAGAAATCCTTTTAACATCGCATCTGTTACAACACGTTAAAAAATCGGGTTTCCCGGAGCAGAATCCGTTCAAGTCCCAAACCAACGGCCCCAAACGTCGGCGGGGCCCGGGCCGGGAGAGCGGGCTGTTCCCCTCAGCCCGGCCCGGCCCCGGCGGCTGCTCTGCCCCGAGGCACCGAGGGCCCGTCACCGCTGCTCCCCCGCGGCCCCGGCCCGGCCGCCCCCTGATCTCCCGGTCCTCCGACCCCTCACTCCTCACCGCCCATGCCCGGCCCGGCCTCGCCGGTCCCGCGGCCGCCGCCGCTTCCCCGGGCACCGCCGACCCGGAAGCACCGCGCGGGGCGGAAGCGGCGCCGGCCCCGCTCCTCCCCCGGGCCCGCTCCGCCCTCAGCCCCGCTCCTCCCCCGGGCCCGCTCCGCCCTCAGCCCCGCTCTTGGCACTCCTCCCTCAGCCCCGCTCCTGGCACTCCTCCCTCAGCCCCGCTCCTCCCAACTCCTCCCCGGTCCCGCCCCTCCCGCTGTCCCACCCCGGAGCGGACCAGGCGCTTCGCTACGAGCGTTTTCCACAGTTTATTGACAGCACAGTCCGCCGGCGGGGCCGGGGCTGCGGCCGGGACAGGGACAGCGAACGGCTCGGACACGGCACAACCGAGAACACCGGGCGGGAGCGGCCCCGGCGGGCGGGGACAAAAGCGAACGGAAATCTGCTCCAAAGTCTCTGGAAAGGCTGGAAAGGCGGTGACGAGCAGGACGCGGGGCTGGCGCTCGGTCTGTGAAGCCGCCCGGACCGGGTGTGTCCGCCACGGCGGGGACAAACGGCAGGGCCCAGTTCCATCACGGCCTTTGCTCCTCGCCGCAGTGTCCAGCAGTAACACGAACACGCTTCTTCCCTCCCCGAACAACGGCAGAGTCGCTTCTGGCATCACACTGCTTTGGCGATTACAGATCCCTTGCAAAAAAGTCCATTTGCTCCAAAAAAAGTTTATTTATATATCTCTATATATTTTAAGGAAAATATCCGTTTTTACCAAAATACGATATACAGGCACACAGCTGTAAAATAACTTTAAACCAATTCACTATAAAATTACTTTTGGTAATAAATAATTTGATTCTCAGAGAGGCAAAACGCTCCCTGTACCTCTGCAGCTGGGCTGCCCGAGGCACGGTCCCTCTGCATTCCCAGAACGCTCCCAAACACTCCCACCTGCACTCCCCTCGTCCTTCTCTCTGGGCCTTGCCCAGGGCAGAAGCAACTTGTGCTTTTCAGCCTGCATGAGGCAGAATCCTGCTCCCAACAAACCAGTTCAATGGCAGAACGGTAACAAACACGTGCCAAAAGCAATCTGTGAAGCCAAGGGGACAGATCATCCCAGCAGGGTTTATTCTGGAAGGAGCGGCTGCTGGGATGGGGCTGGTGACATCTGCTCTGCTCTGGGGCTCCTGCAGACCAGCGAGCTGTGCTGGGGTCTGCTCCCAACCAGAATGAAACCTGGAATAAAACATCTATGCATCTAGGCACAGAGACAGTCCTTAACGCCAAAAAAGATATGTCAGATTAAAAATCCCGAACTAACTCTCCTCAACCATGGCACAGTAATGGTTTAGATGGGAAAACAAAAAGTGTCTGACTGTCACTCCTAAATCTAAAGCAGTTACGTGTGTCCTCTGCTCTGTTAGTGGACACCCACATCTTCAAAGCACCTGAATACATTTGGTCACAGAACAGTATTGCTCTACAAGTTCGATGTTAAAATTGTAGGAGAGCCCCTTCGGGAGTGTGTAATCTGCTCTGGAGAGCTCTGCCCTGGCCAGTCTGACCTTATGAGGTGCACAGAGCAATTTTAGCTCTCTGTATTAGATTTCTTCCCTTGTTCATACAACTGTTCCTGCCTGCAGAGCTCCCTCAGCCCCAGGAGCAGCCACAGCCACCACGGACCAGCCACCAACACCACCAGGACTAAGTGAGGCTTGGCCACTGCTGCACCACTGAGCTGCACTCAGACAGTTACTGAGCAACTGAACACAGGTAAAGCTTTTACAAAAGAAACCTCAAGACAAAACAGTTGTTCAGACAGATTCCAAGATTTTTAGCTTTCGGGAAGGAGCAGACTTGCAGCACAGCATGGTTACAGGACACAGGAGGTGGTGAGGCAGGGGAGGTGCTTCCTAACTCATGCCAGGGATGGGCTATGGAACAGCACTTCCATCCCATCCTTAGGGGAGAAGCCTGACCAGAGCTACTCAAATTGTAGTTTTTGAAGATAATTAATTGAAGCCAAATTTCCTGTTGCCCCCATCTATTTCCTATGATCCTTTAAATACAGCTCTGCATACCTCCCTGGGGAACAGTCTTGAGGGGTTTAGTCAGTCATGACTTGACAGACATTATTTTTATGAACTACTTAAAGAAACATCCTGAAACTTCTCAAGAAAGTACTCCAGGGAGCAGGTCCTGTTTGCACCACAAATGGAAGTTAGTGCTCTATTTAGCTTGTGCACAAAGCAAAATGACACATCACATCCCAAGAGGAATTAAAACCCAGAGCTTTAAAGACTGCATTGCCCTATCACTGTTATTTTGAGAAGTCAAAGGGGAAAAAAAGGCAACAGCAGTAACTTTGGCAAGATGTTCCAAAGCTAGTTCGAGCAGGAGCACAAACCTATTGTGGGAGCAGGATTCATCTGAGCACACCACATGCAGGGAGTAGGGAGCCAGGCAGGAGCAGTCCTGTAAGGACACAGCTGGTCCAGTTCACTTTGTCCTCTCAATGTATTACATGCAGAATTTACCCCTTTAATTTGGCATTGCCTGGTGCTGGCAAGTCTTCTCCGCTAATACAAGCAATAAAGATACATGGAGAAAGGGAGAGCGAGACAAGAGGGAAGGCATCAGGCCTGAGAAGAAAAGGATTTGTTCTCTTCTCACTTAAAAATGGTTCAGTCTTTGCTTCGCTTCCACACTGAGGACTGCGAGATACAGAAACCAGATTTTCTTCAGTACACACAAGCATACACCGAGAGGTACCTACGACCATAGCACAGAGCACACAGTAGCACAAGTTTAGAATGACTTAGTTCAAACAAGACAACCTTTTACTTGGAGGGGAAAACATCAACATTTTCATCTTGAATGCAGTTCTTTGGGTGGGAAGGGAGGGGCTGGCTCAAAATCCACGACCAGACACTCATCCTAGCTATAGCTAGAGCAGACAGAGGATATGAGCCTCTGCTTCCACAGTACAATTCCATACTCCTCCCAACACAACAGGAGTGAAGTCCTTATCTTTGAACATCCCAGTACTGGACCTTCTAACAAAGATCAGCAGGTAAGAGGAGAATTAGGAACCTCAAGAATTAATTTTTGACTTGGACAGTCATTGTTCCTAAGTTCAACTTCTGAACTAATTTTCAAGGCCTATATTCTCCTCCTACATTCCAGCTTCTTCAGGGCGTTTTGTATTTTTAAAAGTGCATTCTTCTCTGACGAGATCTACCTTGGCAAAAAGCAAACAGAACTTCCTTGAAGGGCTGCAAATGGTAGAAGCCTCTCAGGTCACAAGCAAGGACTCCCCACTTCAGCCTGGCTAAACAAAGGTAAGGATCACCAAGGCTTTCCCAGTCAGTTCACAAGCAGTGTCCCAGAGGTTCACCAGCCCACGAGTGGAGTCATCATCACTCCTATGCTTGGAAACAGCAATACTCTTTTCTTTTCCACAGAGATGGAACCAAAATGAGAATAGCTTAATCAAAGCAAAAGCTAAAGCAAAGCAAAAGCATTTGGTTGGAAGGCAGTGAGCTGGGGAAAACTCAATTCCATTTTTCCATGCAAGCTGAATGCTGCTAGTAGAGGAACAGCAGGCAGGGCAACAGATAACCTGCCTCTCACTTGCTGCTGCATTAAAAGCTTCCTGCATCTTTAGCCTCCACATACAATCCCACATTTTAGCAACTGGGGACCTCCTACCAGGCAGAAAGGTAGGGATCAGCTTCACAGTAAATACATGGATCGTATCACTGTAATACATACAGGGGTACCCATTCCCTTGGCTAAGGGCTCCTGTACCTGGAATCAGTTATGAATTACTTCGAGGCCCAAGGGTAAGTCCCTGGAAACAAATTCCAGTAGCAGAAGAGCCATAACCTTTACTACAACCACAAATGATCTGCAGCACCTTGTGGAATCCACCCAACATGGCGTATGTGTGTATATATAAATTTTGTATATAGACATTGAAGTGGTTCATTCTTTTAATACATATACAAGTACCTATACATATATACATATTTACAATTTACACCAGCCAGTAGATGCATGTGTACTGTACATACACACACAAACGCCGAGCACACACATGCACACACACAAACACACACTCGTTAGAACAGACTCCACAGCCTGGGAAATGAAGTCCTGCCAGAGTCCAAAGAGCAGCACCAAGGGTGGGGGTGTCTCAATGTACCAGCTTCAAGACTGCTTAGGACAAACACACGCATTCACAGGATTTTGTACACTTGGGAAATAAAGAATGGATGGTGCAAGCTTCAGCCCAGCTACAAAGAACCTTCATGCAAACTCCCCAGCTACACTGCAGCCGTTCCTGCTGTTCCACACTGTGCTCCCTCAGCAGAATGGATCCACCAGTGCTGTTCTGGCTGACCAGATCACAACCCTGGGTGATGCTCTTGCACCCAGGGCTGCCGTGACACTACGGCAGTCACCAACTTCTGCACTGTTTCCACCTAAGCACAGAGGCATGGCTGGGGTTCAACAAAAAGCACTGCTCAGACTTGTCCTCTCACTTCTTTTCTAGCAGCCTATGGAACACTGACAATTGACTTTTTCATTTAATGAAGTATCTCCATTCTCTCGGCATTGCTCACCCTGCATTGCCAGGAGCTGCCAGTGCTCCTCGAGCTCTGCAGGGCAGGCAGTGCAGTCTCAAATGAGCCAGCACTCTACCCAGCAGCCACAAGAGCCTTCTCCAGCCAGCCCCTTCCCAAAGGCCACTGTCCTCCTGCAGACACCCACACTGAGCTCATGGGCTGGGGAGCCAACGGTGCTGACACAGTTACAGCCCCTCAGTGCTCCTGGTTCCAGGGCAGGACTGAGCCATGGGGGGGACATGCAAAACATCCAGGGGGTTATGGCAGCTCCCGCTTGGTTTCACCTGCAAGGGGAACATCAGCACCTCTCCCAGGGCACAGGGCTGTGGCACAGCGGAGTCAGACACACAGTGACAGGAGGGGCTCGGACAGCACTGTACAGGACATCCTCTCAGCTCCTGCCAGGGAGTGGTCATGCTGTGGGAGACACACATTCCATCCACACACAGAAAGGAGGGGTAACACCTGCTGGAAATGCTGGAATTTCTAAGTAGTACCTCAAACTGAAGAATGGCCCCTCCTCCTGTGGCAGCAGCACAAATGGCAGGATGCCCCACAGGACAGTGAGAGGTGGGGGCTGACTTTCAGGGTTTGCAGTTTGTTCACCCATTGACCACCTGCCCAACCAGGTCCTTGGCCAGCAGTACACAGTTCATACAGAAAACTGCTGTGTCAAACTTATAGGGAGCATTAAGTATCTTTACAAATTCACTTCAAAGCACTGCTCCAAATGCAACTTAATTGTCCACAGTTTTGTCTCCTCACTTGCCTAAGACTGAAAAAATATATTTGTTATGAAGGAATCTGTGTTATTGCTATTGTTGGTTTTCACTGTGTGGTTCCATCTTTACCATTTCAAATCCAAACTCTTTGGGGATAAAATATTGGTTTTTCTGTTGATTTTTTTCTTTCCAATTTCTTAAAATTGTATAAAAATAAAGGATTTCCACAAATGTGGGCTAAAGGTAACCAATAATACTTCTATGCTTAGGATCAGCTGTTGGAAATGTGGTTGACAGCCACAAGACCAGAAATAAACCTCTAGTGATTCTTTAGTTTAACATTTAAAAGACATGAAAACTTCTGCTTATAAAATTGACCCCATACAGAATGGAACAGCTCAACTAGCAGCTGTTTATTATTACTTTTTAAAATAATGGTCCTAAATTTAAAAATAAAATCAAGTACTTCCTTTTACGATTTTCACATTATAAAACTGCACCATTCAAAATCTGTGGCCAGGGAATCCCCTTTGCAGTAAGACAGTTTCTTTTAATAGTCATCGAGTGTGTTTTCCAGGAAAACATTCCTAACATCCAGTATGGAAGCCAGCTCCAAAATGTGCTTTTGGAGGTGAGGGTTCTCCACCGTTTCATCTCTTGGCAGCTGAGGATAAGATTCAGGATAATTTCGAGTCTCCTGCTAGATGACAGTGAAAACAAAGAGAATCAGACACTCATTTCTTTCACACCCTCTAGGAAGAAGACTGCAAAATGCCAATTTCACCCTAATCTGTTCAATAAGGCACAAAGAGAGAAAATATTCTAGAATTTTCAGTTTTCTCTTTCCATTAACTCCGAGATGGTCACAGTGGCAAAACAAGTGCCTGTTTATCTGAGATAGCTATTGGTATGTTCACTGAGGCTTTGCAGAAAAAAAAAAGGAAACCACTGAAAAAGACAAAAAAGTATTCACCTGTACTTACCTACTAGGCTGGAGTTCATTTCTTGAAATTACAGACATGTAAGCATCTCCAGTGGGAGATTCATCTCATCCTAAAACAAATACCTAAGACACTGGGGGCAAATCTCTCCACACTAACACAGACCTACTTCTTCCCTGATATCAGAGCAGCCCAGGTAGCTGACTTAGGCTTGGAGAGCTGCTAGATGTCTCTGGTTCCACAGCTGAACACTGCACCTTTCAGTGCTCCACTCCCATTTTTCCCTGCAGTGTTTAAAATGGAGCAGGCAATTTATATGCCAACACTCACATAAAATGGTGTAGATCCAGAAGCAGACTTCTCTGTTGGCACAGCTTTAACCAACAGGGAGGCAAAATACCATCTTCCTGTTCAGTGTATTCATTTACACTTTGAAGACCTTTCAAAACCCATTCACATGAACACATTCCAGAAATAATGACCCACTCCTCCCCATTTCCTCTTATATTCTTGCTCTATACCTTTTTGCTTGTGTAGAAACAATAATCTTAAATTATTAAGAGGAATTTTTCTAGCAGACAGGGCAGTCCAGAGTGACACAACTGAACTGGAGTGCACCTGCTGCGTTGTGTCCAGGATGGAGGCTCCTGCAAGTCAAAGGCTTTGTGTCTTTGGAGAGAGACACAAAGGCACAGCCTCGGTGCAAGCTGCAGGAACAGCATGTGAGCATCAGTCACCTTTCTGAGGTCACAAGGACCTGCTCAGCCCTTGGACCCTCCCACCTGAGCCAGGACAGTTCTGGAGGCCCTGGCCTGGAGCTCCCACAAAGGCACACACACCCCTGCATACCCGGAAGATTTTGTGCATCCTCATAGTAGCCGAACAGAAGATAAATCTTGTGAGAAGCAAGCGAAGAAATTCATCCCCAAAAAACTGAAGAAAGGACTGATCTGTACACAAGGCAAAGAAAGCTCAGCTTAGAAAGGCTCCAAACTCCCCGAAAGGCTCAGCTGTGCCTGGCCAGGCCGTACCTATGGATCGGGAGTGGGTCAGCAGCTGGGCAATGTCCCGGTTGATTTTTCTGAGGTAATCCTGACACTTCTCCCACAATCCTCGGCGCATGCTTGATAATCCAGAGACAAACAGGAATGCCATTAACGGATTGTTCAGAAAGAGTGTGAAGAGGCTACCCCGCTGAGACTGATCTAAAAGGAAAAATAAATCAATAGACAAAGGAATACATTTGGCACATGAAGCAGAAACACTGTCCCTGCCACAGAATGAAGTCGCTCACCTGCTAAATTCCGTCACAGAGGAGCTACTCCTGCGTGTTAGTTACACCTTCTCTCGTGCAGACCTGATCAGTGACTGGCAATAAAGCTTGCTGGAGACGTGCATTAACACCAAGACACCTTAACTGACTCTGCTCCCTTTCTGGGAGCAATAAAGCTGCCCAGAGTTGTAATAACCACCCTCACCCCACACTGGGCTGGCCACTCCCTCAGTCTCCGTGTAGGAGAGCCTTTGCTCCTAGCACTTGTTGGAGCCATCTGTAGAAATATCATCAGTGCTGGAATGAATTATTTACCACACACAGTAACTAAACTTTATAATACTATTTCAGGGACTGTTAACTGATTTAGGTGTTACACAGCAGTGAAAAGCTGTCTTTTCCTGAGGAATTTAAGTTCTGCTGGGGATAGATACATGATACAACCACAGCTTGTTGGGAAATGCAATACTGCACATACCTTGTAATGCTTTTGGATATGCTGTTGGAGAAAGCAAGCACACCAATGGTTGTCCAAATAAGTTTGTGAAATTCTGTAACAGATAAGAATTTTGAAGTATGGATGGTCACTTTGCTTGCCTTGAATATTCAGCAAGTCAAGGGTACAAATCATATTAATGACAGAGGACACTAATGCCCCTCACACAGCTCAGCATTGGCAATGAGCCTGACCACTTACTCAGAGATCACAGCACAGAAGGAATATAACCAACTACATTTTAAAGGAATTACAATTCTCTCATTTCATTGCTACTGATGGCAGACACTAATTTCATGGAAATATGCCCTTCAGTAGTAACATATTACTTGAAAAAAAAATCATGTTCTGCAGTAAAAGTGAAAGCAATTGGGTTTAGCATCTTCCCTCAATACCAGCTGAACTGCCCAGTCAAAACCATTTATTTTCTTTTTTCTTTCTAGCAGGAGGAGCTATTTCTGATGAAACAGGAGGGCCCAGATGAGAGAAGTTTCAAAGTAAATTTCCTTTAAAGCAAGTATGTCACAACCTTAACATCTGCTGTACTGAAGCCTCATTTTACAACACTCATTCCATGCCCCTTTCACCAGCACCTTAAATATTGCCAAAGCATCCAAGTGCACAAGAATTTGTCCAGAACCTGAAACACCACCATTGTCCAATTTCACCAATATTTACCTGATAACAGTCCTACTGTGTGTCTGCTTGGTGGTAAACAACTATCACAAAGGGAAAAAATCATGCACACAACCTCATCAGCTGTCACCAGAACAGCTTTCTTAAAACTGAAGGCATGCAAAGCCATAGAAAATCTAAGTGATTATGTTTGTATCCGCTCAGAGCTCAGACTCAAACCCTACCTCCAGAGCACACAAGTGCCACACACACATCTGCAGATTACATTCTTAAAACTGCAGTTTACAAGTATAAGACATGCAACACCAGAAGTATTTCCTTGTGTAGAATCCTCAAAAAGTTAATTTTTTAACTCCTTTTTTACTTCTGCATAATTCAAATGAACTTTGCCTTCCAGGCAGTATATTTCAGTTATATTAGTTTTACAGAATTAATTGATCTAACTCTGCTAAATACTAGAGACAGAAATCTAGTCTAATCAAAATAAAACATTTCCCATTTCTGACAGAGTGCTGAGTAGTGCTAAAACCCCTCCTATCTCATTAGGAGCCCAGGGAAGACTGATAATGCTGGATACAAAGGTTTGGTCTCTAAGGAGGAAACAAAGACAATTCCCTTGCAGACAGTAACTATAGGCCAGCCCAGGAACTGGTGAAAGAAACATTTCAAACTGCAGGAGTCACCCCAGACACTGCTGGTTTGATTTGTACACACACTGGCAAGGTTCTACCTTCTGCAGTAACTCGTATGCTCAGTACCACGAGCAGACTGACATGTTTCATTCATTCCATCCTGTGTCACTCCGTTACAGACGAAAGCAGACACACCACCAGTGAGAACAACCCTGCAGTCCAACAGCCAAGAGCACCCCTGGGTCACTCATAGGTCTCAGGTACTGTCTGAGAGCACTCTGGACTCTGTCCCAGCAGAGGTTAAGCCAGCAAAACCTGCCCTGCAGTTCAGATGTTGACAACAGGTCTGGATAAGGAACGCCCTGCCCTTCAGTGCATGGACAACTCCAAAAAGGATAATCTCCATTTTGTTTCCAAATTGACTAGTTTTTTACTTGAGTGTTCAAGTTTTCCAACAGAACTGTTCCTGAGTTTTACAATGCATGTCATGTACATCTCCTTCCAAGAAAGAACTGCCCATCATCTCCATAAGAAATCACTTCACATTTAAGCTTTGCTAAGCTAAGTATTCACACCACATCACTGACAAAGGCCTTGCATTTTCACTGGCTGGAGGTTTTGGTTTGGTTTGGTTTGAAGACTTTGCATTTGACCATGATCCTAGACAATCACAGCTACAGGAAGATATTGATTTAAAAACATTATTTCATCCACATATGCAGCAGTAACCTTCAAGAACACACAGCCATCTATATTTAAATGGAAGTGTTAAAAAAAAAATTCACAGCTTCCAGTAGATATGCTCGATTTGCAGTTATCTTCCACTTTCAGCTAAATATACAGGGGAGGAAGCTGCTCAAGTGCCGCTGATTTGACAAACTGGCAAGTCACTTCCTGGCAGGACTTACTTTCAGTCATCACCATTTAAGTCCTCCAGAGAGAGGGAGAGGACGGGGATGCGTGCAGGAGAGCAGGAACGGGCTGCAGAAAAAGATGTGTGAGCAGTTGCTGTTCCTGCCGGTACTGCTGGCACTGACATTTAAATGTCAGGATAGCTCCTGTCCTATCAGGAAAGATCAGAGCAGCCATGTGGAAAAAAGTCAGTATTGACTTCAATTCCTCACAGGTCGCACAGAACCTCTTTGTTCGTGCCAGCACTTGAGCCTCCAGACGCCTCCCAGCCCACCTGGGGACAGTCACAGGACAGCCCTGCCAGGGCACTCTGGGGACAAGGACCTCAGCACAGCGACAGGCAGGAGTGTACAAGGGCTAGAAAACTTTGAGAGCTCTGCCACATACTTTCAGTGGAAAACAAAACAAACACACCTCAACCAGTCCCCTCACATGTCTGCCTACGTTCAGTGGCAAGAGATGGGGAAGGTGAATGTCACTTCTGAAATGCTGGACATGTTTCTTTTTAGGTTCCTTGTAATTATGCCCACACTGTTGTGCTCTAGGTCAGTGCTCCTAGCAGCCAATTCTATAATCCTGTCCTGAAATACTTCCAAAACTCACATTTCTGTGCTCCATCCACACAGGCAGAGCTGGACGCTCTCCACCAGCTGTGCTGAACACACTGGTGGGTTTTATACCCCTGTCAGCTCACTGCAGAACAAGGGAAAGAAACTCAGTAGAGGTTACAGAGTTGCTTGCTGTCAAACAAAATCTAAAGAAAGTTTAATTATCAAATTTAAATGTAATATAAAAAGCAAATTCTACTGTAAACACTTGATATTATTCTCACAAGACCTACAAACCTACATGTGGAAATCCATTGCCCCAAACAGGTCCTTTGCTCTAAGCTTTGCAAAGACCCCCAGTCTGTCCAGAGGTGGAATCCCTTGCTTTCTTACAGTGCTGATCCACTTGACATCTTTTAACAATTCTATTAAAGAGGAAGGGAGTAAAGAAAACAAAATCAAACCAAAACCTGAACACAAGCCATACTTTTTTCATACTTTGACTTGAAATGAAACCAATCCCCCTGCTGCTATACTGGAATGCATGTCAGGAAAGAGCAGAGGGAAATAGATCCCTTCAAAATGCTCACTTTCTCAGAAAAACAAGTGAATCATTTCATTTGTGTTTTCCTCCATTGAAATGGAGAATTAATGAAAAAACAGATTTGCTCAGAAACCCAGCATGGTTAACTTAAATAAAGTGGTGCTTAAAAAGCCCTCTGAGGAACATTACACTACAACAAACCAAAGACCCAACAGCGAGGCCAGATCATTATCTGGCTGTCAGGCAGAAGTTCCCTGGCTTGATACAGAGCTATCCTGAATCACACTGACCACTGATTTAGTACCTCTCCTTGGCCAACACATGCCTTCAAAACAAACAGCACAGCCTGTGGACACTGAACAAGGCCCAAGTTCCTCTGGCCACTAGACGTCCCTGTTCCTCCTCCAAAACACAGCTGTGGATGTTCCTTTCCCTCACTGCACACAATGGAGCTATAAAAAGGAACAGAAGAAGTGGCACTTTCTGCACATATAGCACATTCTTATTATCCCATTCATGAACAAAATAAATGTGTAATGCTCTCCAGATTCAATTGGCCACCACGAGTGCAATGCCTGCTTCTGCATTACCCAAACTGCAGATTCCCAGAGATGATTTGGCAAGGAGCAATTCTACTCTAAGTCCAGAGCACCCTAGGAAGGAGGCTCAGTGTCCAAGCAAACACCACTCTACAGTAACACTGCATGCTAATTTGAGGCTTGTTACTTCCTTGGTTCAGACACTTCTCAGACACAGACAGCCTGTGTTTTTTAAGATCAGGCTCAATGCTTTGACTCCTTTCTGTTGCTTAAAAGCAACTGAATGTTGGATGACTGGAAAAAAGAAAAGCACATTAGTTATCTCCCTCCCCCATGCACACACACCGAGATTTGTCTTTGGTATAAAACAAAAATAAACCTCCCACCAGAGACCTTGGAAATCTTGAACCTTTTTTCCCTCCAGGAGGATTTATTACTTTCCAATGAGCGGCTGTTCATGTGCTTCTCCTTCTTGTTCCTATTCATAGGGTCAGATCCTGACTAGCATGCACAACCTCAAAAGAAAAGAAAGACTGAATACAAACTGTTTAAAAAAATAGCCTGTTAAAAGAGTAAGCTAACTAGGGGTTGGCACTGTATCCTACCACACAAGGAGCTGCCTCCAGGGGCCTTACCTTGTAGGCAACGCTGTTGGAAGAGTCCACGATGATGAACAGGGGCTTTCTGGTGAAAGGGTAGAGATCTCCAGGGTGAAGGCTACAAAAAGAAAGGGACAGCTCAGAGCACCACAACTGCTGCACAGCTCTGACACTTCAAGTGTCTCAGACACACAGCTGCCCACAGCCAGATAAAAAGCAGACAGCTTCCCCATGCCCCAGTCCCCAGATTCATCCTCAGAGCGCAACAGCACAACTATTGTCTATATTTGTCTATAATACAGCCTGTGGGACTTCTCAGTTCAGGAGATGTTTAACTTCTTGAGAAGTCATCCATCACTGATCTGAAGTTTGCCAGCAATTAAGAGCTTATGTCACATAAGTAAAGCTGAAGTGTTTAAACAATCATTTAAAGGTGAGTAAGTTGCACATTAATTTCTAAATGTTCACGCCAATCTCCATTATGATGTCCTGCACTCAGGAGTTCGAATCCAGAGGCGTGGATGCATTTTTCTCTATTAAAGACAAACTCTTGTAAATTTGCAGGTGGGCACCACGACACTCACCAGTGCATCTCCTTGTAGGACTGGTTGCGCTTGTGGATCGCGTCCCCATTGATAATGTCCCGGTTACTGTTGGTCAGCACACCCCCAAAATCGTACGGGCCTTCACGTGGAAAAAGGAAGCTAAAATCAGCAGGGGCAACTCACCTCTGCCAGACACTGAGTGATTACATGGAAGGGAGGGAGCAACAACAAATCCCAGAAAACTAAGGGAATCTGAACTACTGCAGTCGTAAGGAGGGAAGAGAGGAATGTGGAGACCTCACTAACTATACATTCCTTTTTATGCTTTTTTAGCAATTTCACTATCTATGAAATAGAAGCAAGGAATGCAACTTCATAACTTTTAATTTAATTATTCGCTATTTATCCACAAACATAATGCAAAAGATACAAATACTGGCTCTTGCTACACTACAGAGAACAAAGATTAAAACCCATTACACATCTGATACAGGAAAATCAATACCTTTGTAAAATTATTGTATGAGTTTGCATATCCCAGATTCAAAATTTGGCAAAAAAGTAAGGCTAAATGAATCAAAAAGACTAGAAATACTACTGTCACTTGCAGTTCTAACACTGCAAAGGAGAGAAGAGAGAATTGAGAGAATGACAAAAGGACAAAACAGCTTAAACCAGATTTAAAATCTGTAGCAAAGGCTTGTATTTCAAGATTTCAAAGTCAGAATTCACAATTTTCACATGCATACGCCCTGGACATGTGCTCCCACACGTAAGCTGAATGTTCTGCTGAATTTGCAAAACTGAGCTACCCCCTGAATGTCTGATGGAGAGCAAAGTTGAAAGCAATGGCTATAAAATATATCAAGTCCTACAAGATATTAAGAAACATTTCTGGCATTGGTATGGGTATGAAATGCCACTAACATTAGTAAAATAAAGTATTAGGGTTTCCTCATTCTGTCATACATTTGCAGTGTTGGCTGACCCAAATTTGGCCACCAAATGCAATTTTTTCAGGTTTGGATACAAGACGCCTTTCCATTTAAGGGAAGCTTTGGGGATACAAAATCAGGAACAGAACAAACATTAATTTAGCACTGTTACAAACACCTCACGTGGTCTGCCAAACACACGGCTTGCAGGCGATGCACAGTGCAACTTGCAGCTGCTCTCCCTTTTAATAAGGCAGAACTGGGTGCAGACCACACCACCTTATTAAAAGAATGCAGTTGTGATGCATTCATTGAGTGAAAGCTGCACTCTGGCTGTGCAGCTCTTCAGGTGACCAAGCCTGGATGCCTCTGCCACAAGGTCTTAAGCTGAAACAAGACATGCAGAGAGGGGGACATACCACAGGCTTTAGAGAACACACTTCAGTTAGGACCTATCACCAAGCTGCAGCAAGAAGTAAAATGTTAAAAGCCTTTAAAAAAAATCACTGCCACCATCCAGAGGTGACAGGGATTTTTTTCCTTTTAACATTTTGAGAGCTCTATAAATCATGCACTGGGGAGGACAAAGCATGCATCTTATAAAGGAATGCAAGTCTCAAACAGATGAGGTTTTTACAATATTTAGGTTGTTAAAAAGTTATTTTGATTTTTTTCTTGAATTACAGAAACAGATCTTTGGACTGTGTTTACTTCAGCCAACCAGTTTTCAGCTTTTACAATGCAGGTGCATCCAAATATTCTGCTAGATTGCAAAGAACAGGAGGGTGAGGTGAGGGGAATTGTCAAAAATCATGAGAAGGGCTTGAATTGTCAGGTTAATGAGCGTGCAAATAGACCAGTCCCTGCAGCTGCTCGAATCCTTTCACCACCCATCTCCTGGCCACACGATCTCCTGGTGCTGGGGATTGGAAAGAACCACAGAGTGCCACTGAGCCATTTTATGAACTTTGTGCTGATGCATCAACTGAGCCATGTGGTCTTCAAAATTGGGAGGCTTTTAATACTTCAGATGCATCAAAAACTAGGTGTGTCCTTTGAAAAGTTCTCAGGTTAACGCACATTAATTAAAACACGAAGATTTAATTACTGTTTGTGGAAAATAAAGGCTATCTTACTAAGCAGACAGGAGAATCGAATTGACTTGTCTTTTAAAAGGAGCTTTGTGACATCTTTCTTGGTCACTTGTCCTGGAACATAAAGAGAATTCAAGCCCTGTTCATGACAGGGAGCATTCCTTTATTGTACCTTCACTATCCGAACGACCTGATGGGAACACGCCCGTGGCAGACAGGTAAATCAGCAGCACACTGTTTGCAGGCAGCTCCTGGAATGCAAACAAGGGCACGAGTGGCAAGGGAAGAGAGGTAAAAGTTTATTTTAGTACTGAATCATCACCTTCATAATATACACTGTCATTATAATTGTGCTACTTCTGCTCCTGGCTCCCCTCCACTCTGCTCCTGGTACATGGATTTGCCCTGCCCCACCACACACAACCCTTCCAACAGATCAAAAGTGTCACCTGATGAAACGTCTGTAACTGTTCTCCACATAAACCTCTAGGCTGATATCAGAGCTCCAAGCAGCACTGAGAAAGCATCAGCTTACACACAGACTCTTTTATTATCTATCCAGATCTGAAGCTTTCCAAGATATGGAACCCAAAAGCTGCCAAGATCCATGCACAACCCAAATCCCAAACAATTCACAAAGGAAGCTTTGTTTACTGTTCAAATGGGATACAGGACTGGAGATTCAGCAGCTACAAAGTGTTCCAGAGCAACAATTTCCTGATGTACTTCCCTGATTTTGTATTTTTCTATTCTCCAGATCAGTGGAGATCCACATTTCATTCAGTCTCATATACAGTCCTGGATACCTTTTTATTACAAATAAATTTACCAATTTCACAAACCTTAAATGATGCTGCTAAAAATGTATATAGCTGGCTGAAAGTTGGTTTATAAAGTAGGTATTTATGGGGGTTTTCCCTCCTGGCTGGTTTCTCTGTTGACTCCTGTTAAAAGAAAGAAACAAAATATTACTGAAAAAACCCCAACAACCAGATATTATCAAAGCAGTTTCATAACCCTCTAAATTTCTGTTTATTAGAATGTTCATTTCCAACACACTTCCCACACAAATGGTCTGCCCATTCTACATTTCCTACAACACAGTAAAGCAAGATACACAGAATTCAAACCAGAACTTTGTATTATCCCTCACTGAAACTTGTTATCTAAATCTTCCTTCCTCTTTAAAGTATCACCCAGGAGCTGAGTGACAAAATTCACACTTCATCTCAATCAAATAAATTTTAAATCTTCATATTTTCTTTTGGCTCCAGATAAACACTTTATGCTTTTGCTGAAGGGGACATTAACTTTCAGATGACTGAGTAATCTGATGAGTCCATGGGTTTGAGCTACTCTTCAGTAATTTCTAGTAAAAGTTACACCACCTTTACTAACCTGCTCTGCACAGTGACTATACTGAAGGAGTAGACTACTTAAAACCAATCAATTGAACAAAGAACCCAGTTAAGAGGTGTTGCCAGGTTTGCTACTGAAGTGGAACTCACCTGCATTCCAGGTTTGTTCATTTGTGATGCCAAGTTCATCGGTTCCCTCTCCAGGGCTTGCAGCATTCGGAACATGTCGATTGTTAATTCACTGAACTTGACCTGCAAGAGAGTCAAACAGTTTATTCTGCCAGATACACATCAAGCAGAATTTCTCTGGAATTATCCAGCTAAGAGACTCCACTGCACACCTGAGAGACCATTCTCTTTCAGGCATCTATCAGTGTCATCTTTGAATCTCTGAAGAACTGTGAATGACTTCTAGAAGAGCTCACAGAGGACAAAGTCTATTTGTTACTGATCTACCAGGCCAAGTCACTGCACTGCAGACTCCTGCTTCCAAATGACAGGCTTCTCTGGCATGTGTACAAATCAGGTGCTGAAAGGGCTATGTAACATGAATTCAGACAAAATCTGACAAAGACACACTAAGTGTAGTTTAAATACAACTCCCTTGCTTACCTGAAAAGAGCTCAGAGAGAAGTCATGAAATTTGTACAACTTCACTATCATTATCATCTAAAAAACAGGACCCAGAATGTCTTTTGAAAACCTCTTCCTGTTGCTACTGAAGTTGCAACAAGCTGGAGTGAGTCATATGAAAGCTTAAGTCAAGCTTTTTCTAGATATATCTTAGAGGCCTCCCATGCCTGAATACTGTTACAAACAATCCAGTTTATGAAAATCAATTGTATCTACTTAACTAACATGTTGAATATAAGCAATAAAAAAGGTCAGTACCACAGGTCTAATACCTAACATTATTCATTTTTAGCTCTTTTTTCTAAGAACCCTCTTCCTCTTGCTGCCACTGCAACCATCACAATAAAAATATTTCAATGTTCTCCTTTGTTGGAATCTCTGTTGGATAATCAGAAGGGATGTCATGGAGGGGATTCCAAAGATGCAAACCCAGGTGCCCAGAATTTCCTTTACCTGGTTGTTGCAGTTCCCAATAATGAGCGCATCTGCAAGAGCAAGCTGTCCCACTATCATCCCCTGCTCCAGCAACGGAGCTCCCGTCTCAGAAAGCCTGTTAGAGGTGATTACAATGGTGTTGTCATCATTTAAAACCATGACAGGGTCTGCCTAAAAAAAGCAACCAGAATAAATCAAGAATTCAGGAAAGCGTACAGATTTGCAGTCAGAGAGAAGTCCACAGGTCTCAGCACCTATACAACAAACATTTCACAACTGAGGCAGATTTTTTAAATTACTTTGCCATATAGATATTAATATATCTGTATGCAGACTACAGGGTAATGCCTTCCCACCTGGAAAAGCAAAATACTTAGGGACTGCAAGAAATACATGGTACAAGCACATGAAGGTATAGCAAAGACAGAAGCATACTGCCTCCAATGACATGGACTCTGCTTCAGCTTCTCTATACCTGAGGAGTCAAATGTCATCAACAACCTTACGAATTCATGCCATAAAAACTAAATATTCCTACTTTCATAATAATTATAGTTTGTCTATCTTAGTTTGCCTTCCTTGTAGGAATGAATAGCAAAGGAGGTGAGTGAATGATAATGCTGCCACCCATCTGGCAATATTTAAATGCTCCTGTGAACACGAGTCAGCGATTAATGGGACAGGCATATTGTCCCTGCACTGGCACACCTGCTTCCCTCACAGATGTGGTGATACAGGAACACTTCCATCAACAAGACAGAAAACTCTGAAAACAACTACAGGGAATGGTATTCTCACCTCAATAAATGCTGCCACTTCCTGAAGAACCAGGTTCCACTCCACCTGATCTTCAGTATTGAAACGATGAGTGTAGTCTTCAATTTCATCTGACAGCTCCTGATGTAAACAGTTCAGAGACAGACACAGTCACTCCCAAAAGCAGACTTTAACAGGCAGTCAGTAATCTTACATTTGGTTAGCTGTGCTGGCCTTTAAGAATAATAAATAAATAAATAAATAAATCACTTCCTTGAGAACACATGCAGCACACTCCTGACTAACACGCCAGCCAAAACGCGCTCTTTCAGCAGACAGAATGCCAAGGTTACACCGAGTTCTGGCAATGCAAATTGTCTTTTACGTAGGTCCAAATGCAAAGAATATCTGGAGTTAAGTATAATTATCCCACTCACAGCTATGTCACTGGTTATTACCATAAGCTATGGATACCAAGGACCCAAATTTCAGCTTGCAAGTAACTTTAAATACATTGAGAAAGGGGATGGTGTGGCTGGTATAGCTGTGCTAAGCTGAGCCTGCAGTTCAAAGGAGCTGTGACACAGACAGCAATGCAACCTACACAAAGCTGTCAAGCCCAGGAGCTGCTTGAAGCAAGGCTGTCAGAGGGGCTGGGAAGCATATGCTGTGGGGAGCAGCTTGCTGTTCCTTTGCTGCACTTCCAGGGCACCTCCTTGTCTGGGCTGCACCTATTGGAATATTTTTACTTGCTGTTCAAACAATGCTACCAAATCATTTGATCTTAAAGTGTCATTATTAAATGTCTGAGTCACAGAAGGTATTCCTTGTGTTGGATGTCCAGACCAGAAAAGCAAGGATCAGCAACCTCCTACCCCTCAGTACCTTTATCCTGATTTTAACACACCTTTACAAGGTCCTTCACGACATCCATTTTGTTGAGCAGGAGACAAACCACGATAAACCTTGCATAGTAACGCAGCTTCTTAACCACTAATTCGGGCCTAGACACAACAACAAAAACACCACAACCAAATTTGAGATTAGAATAGAAGAGAGGTAGGTAGCAGGGGTAAGGAAGAGAAGGAGCTTAAGACCAGAGCAGGACTGAACACTTGCAGATTAAGAGTTCTGACTGAACTCATGTGGTGATAATAGCTACCTGGCTGCTTGGAGGTTTAGTTAAAATTGAGTACAGGGACATAAAAAATAATTTAAGAAAGTCACAGCCTCCTTACTTCAGGGGCATGGGAGTCAGATACCATGTCTGGCTCTTCAAACCTTGTTGTACTGCAGCACGAGCTGATGTTCCCCAGCAAGGCCTAATCAGAATCAAACAGATTCCTCTGCTTCAGTCCAACTGACCCATCTTCCACTCACAGCATTCTGGGTCCCAGCACTGATACTGCACAGGACTCAAACTGACAAAACTTTGGGGCTAATGGCTTTCTATCCAGGACCAGGTAACAGAATATTCTTCCAGTCATACAGCAGAGCTCTTATTTATCCTGAATTTTCAACCATAGCAGAAGGATTAAAAGAAACTTCTGTCAACAACACAGATTTTATCCTAGTTATGCTCCTACAGTTTACAGCTCTTTGCTGCCTCCATACACCTTCCTAGTCTTGAAAAAACAAAAGCCTCCATTCAGACATACCTGTCTTCTTTGTTGACTTGGGAGTAGTAGGACCTCTGCCTAATTGCTGAGTAGAAGGAGAAAGCCTCATTGAGATAGCTGGTTTCGGAGGTGCGCAAGCTGCAGGGAACAAGGGGATCAGCTCACTGCCTCAGAGGGAAAGCCATGCCAAACCCTCCCTTCCTGCCCCCTCAACTATCCTGTGCATCCATGGCAGAACTCCCTCCTCAAGTACCATCGTATGAAAGCCAGACTCATTCTGGGAAGGCAGATGTCAGAGCTTGGATCCCATTTCAGATAACAATCCAAAGCTGCCCGTCTTGCACCCACACGTACAGGTGATGGGTCCACTGAACAGTTTAAAGGGACATTAAGCTCCCACACTTGTAAATCACACTTTTGCACAATATTCCAATGCAGCACACATGGAAGATACTTTGGAGGCAGGAGCAAAGTCCTTGGGCAGTACCAGTGTGACCAGCAATGTGGCACGAGCCTCACAGGGGCCTTTCCCTGCAGCACCCCATACAGTCCCCAGGGCCCTCATTCAGAAACCGGCTTTGTGACTCAGCCCAATCACTGACTCCTCCTGACTGAGCATCCAGACATTTGGCATGCAGCTGCCACTAACCCTGCATTGCCCACTGCATCCTCTTCTGTGCTTACTTACTAATAATGGTAATAGAGCTGCCCAATCTTGGAAGCAATTTCCCCAATTTGCCACCTCTTCAACCCATACCGATTGTCCAATACTTGTCTATGTCGCAAGAGAGAAAAGAAAGATTAAAAGGATTCCCAAATGTCCCAGAACATCCCACCAGACAAGACAAAGAGCCACTGCAGGGCCAAATTCAGCTGGTGCAGCATTGCCAGCAGCAGCCCCTCACAGAGCCAACAGCACACACACCCCACAACAAGGGCCATTTATCTTGCATAAACTCGTAAGAACCAGACATAAGTGTGTTGCACAAAATACACACAACAAAAGGTCACAACTTCCCAGGAGAACACTCAGACTATGCAGCCAGAGGAAGGTGTGAAGGATCAGAGCCCACGCAGCAGCAAGAGACTTCACACCATTCCAGATTCTGCTCTGCAGAATCCATCACCTCCTCGGTGAGAAATTAAAGCAGCACACACTCAGGTAGAGCAAAAGGGTTCATTAAAAAAGTCACACTGAAAACTCTGCAACATTTTAATTCAATAGACTGTGAGCACTGCAGGAAGCTGTTGTTCCCTCCTTTCATGCTTGAACAACACAGTGAAATCTCAATCTTAGCTGGGGCCCTGGGCATACCAGAGATTAAAGCTGCACTTAAACCCACACAGTGCATCTGCCTACAACATTCCCTTACCGGTGCTGCTGTTGGAACTTCCAGAGCTTGGTGTAAACATCAAATGTTCGCCCAAAATAGGATTGCCACTGCTTCTGCCCATACTGAGGTAAATCCCTGCAAGGGACAGTGACAAAAGCAGAATTAGGAAGCAGAATCCAGTCAGCCCAGCATGACAGAAGCACGTCTGTGTCAAAGTCAGAACAGCTTTGTTCAGGATTCCCTTGGCATACTTTAGAATTCTGCCTGTACCCAGAACTACAAGAACCATGATTCCCAGAGTTTCTCAAAATCTGTTGTTATTGGAGCTCTTCAAATAGGAAATGACCATGTTCCTACGTGCAACAGGCATATGAAAACATCTTAGAATCTTGCTAAAAGAGAAGTAATTTTATGGTTATATGCACAGAAAGACAAACCAGACTCTTGAAATCATCATAATAAAGAAAAACCCTACCCAAGAGCAAGCAGAATAATCCAATGGAAATCAGTTAATTTAGACTGACAATATTTATTGTTACTCATTAAGGAAATAATCTTTTTCAAACAGATAAGGCTGTTTCAGAGACAGAACCTATGATATCACAAACAAAACTGCTGCCTCAGTGTCACCAGGTCAGGCCAGCATATGGATGCTCACAGTTAACATTCACTGGATTCTGTTACACCACATTTGTCACCCTCTATCTCACAGTTAGTGACATGACACAACCTGAGAACTTCTGGTTTTTCTCCTGTCAGCTTCCAGTGCTACAAGGTGAGTCAGTCAACCCACTTCAGTTCTGCTCTCCTATCTCCCCTCGATTTCCATGCTATGGTATATTTCCACCCCGCAACTATGAGGTATTCCCAAGGATTTTGGCATTAAAGGTTTGTGCTCTCAACCCTCCCTCCTCCCATCTCCAGGAAGTGACCTGAATCTTGAAACAAATGCAACAGAGGGGACCAAACCCCTGAGTCCCAATGAGCACATGTTCCCTACACATCTACACCAAGGCTCATTCAAAGGTTTGTTCACAACTACACAAGTGGAAGTAGAATGGCTTTTCCAAGACAGCATCCTCTTCCATTTGATTCAAGATTGATTTCTGCAGGGAATGCTCTCTCAAATCACTGTGCTGGCTCATGTACCACCCTCAGCAGACAGAAGAGCAGCACATTCCACTTCCAAGCCTGGAGGGTAGAGACCAAGGGAAGCAACCCCTTTAGGAAACCCTGCCATGTCCTCTGAAAAAGTCAGAGAAGCAGAGCAGTACACATCATTTCAGAGCAGCAGTCTGGCCTGTTTCTGCTCACTGTAATTGCTTTAACAGCACCCGAGGTAGGAAAGGAAATTAATATTCCTCTGCTTGTCAGCCAACTGTACTTCCCACACAGCTTGAAGGGACCTAGCTCAGCTACTACAAGTAAAATGAATCCTTTACCAGCTACAGCTCTTACCAGCCTGGAAAAGTGTTTCAGTACTTGGTGCTGATATTCCATGAAGATACCAAGGAATCTGGGCAGGATTTTACCAAATTAAAGAACAAAAGAATCCCTTCAAACTTGCAATTGGCTGCTCAAAATCTTGCAACATATGTTGGTGTAGCAAGGGGTAAACAGGAATATAAATACGTGCTTCAGGGTACCAACATCTTCATTCAAATATAAGCATATGCAGGTTTAAAGCATTTTCTTCAAGGAACAATTCACCACCTTCTCTTGTTGTAATAGGTGTAAACATTTTAGCTAAACAAAAGAAGCTACGGCACTGTCCAAACCCATACCCAAGAGACAGCACAGACTTCTACATAGCAAGAAGTAGCTTTAATTTAATTAGCACATCCACAAGATTCGATGTTTAATTGTATTTTTTTAAAAGTGAATACAAATACAAAACAATACTAAAATGGATAATTTTTAAAAAATGATACAAATCAAAGTTCCCTGGCAGTAACTCAGAATGACTGGATTAACAAATTGACTTGAAGAATCCTACCCATAGTAAAATGGCTTTCTAGGCCAAGTTGCTCAGGACATTTAAGCAAAGGTCTAACATAGGAAAAAGAAAACACCCTTCTCTCAAACATTGAGAAGCAGGTATGTGCACAAACTCAGCAGGTAACTATGGTTTGATGCATGTATCCCTCATCAGTGAGCTAATTAATACGCTCTCTAAACCTCACCTGTCACCTCCCCATTCCACACCTTCCTCTGCACAAGCCTAAACATTCTAACATAACCTAAACATAAAGCCCATCTCAACTCACTGCACTGCATCAGATTTGAGTACTTGAAAATTAGTGGCATTAGTACAGTGTCCATGTGTTTGGCCACTGCTGTCCGCAGCCGCTGCTGGGTGTCCACACGGATATCCCTCAAGCAGCGTGCTCGCCTAATTGCAGCTGGCATAGCTGCACAATGCCATGGATTCCTCAGCTCCCCAGGGAACGGGAAAGATCTCCATGGAAACAGACAGTAGCACTTGTTCTTTTGATAGTATTCTGACATGGCTGTAATAAAACTTCATTTATGACAATACATTACTGAGGTTTCACTACAGCTTTTCACAGACAAGAGCTGCCCTTGCTGCCATCCCTTTACTGCTCTGTGCTGAACATCACTCATGTTGCTCCCATGTACCAAGAAATTTTGCCATGAGAAAACGGATGCATAAGCAAAAGAGGACATTAAGTGCAGTTTTTTTAATAGGACATGGGGACGTGCTTTATTTGGTGAGATAAAGCCTGAAAGAATCACAGTGCCTCGGCTGATAGCAGAGTGGGCTTTTAACACAGCTCCTCCCACCAAAGGAGACAGGGAATACATGATCCAGAGGCAATTATACACCCAACTTGAGAACTAAAGACAACCTGTCATAGCAAGACATTTTGCTACTTCCAGATCTACACAAGGACACAGAGCAGTGAGGAGAGACAAATGGCAGCAGGTTTTCCTGTGGGGTGTGCCCAGCCCAGAACCAGGGGGGGTGGCACCTGCTCTGACTGGACACCACTACAGGAGGGATAAAGGGGCAACCAAATGAATCCAAATGCAGAGGAGGGACTGGAGATTCGGTTTAGGACAGTACAATAGCCTGCAACAAGTGGAAATTTCTTGGCTTTTAAAAGATTCCAAATAGGACATGAAGACACAAACTCTGATGTTCTAGAACAAGGAGTTTCTCACATAGGGTGCAGAAGACTGGTTCTTTTACTGCAGTAGAGTGGCTGGTAGATAGATTTCACAGTCCAGAACTTTATCCAATTCTTGCTGTACTCTTTGACGCCACAAAGACCAGCACTACTTACGTGTTCACAATTAATTCTCTGTCAGGAGTTCATTTCTGCTGTGCTGCCAGATAATACTGGCTGAAACCCAGTTAAAGGTGCTGAGGTGTGCTTGGCCAGTGCCACATGGAAGTGGTCATACAGGGACATTAAGCATGTTGAGAGAGTCCTGGAGACTCAGCAGTACACTTCAAAGAGGAAGGCTACAATAACTGTAAGTTTAATATTCAAAGCTTTAAACACATTCACAGTTTTGACCGGTGATAAAAAGGGACATTTTCCTTTTATGTTCATGGGCTTGTAGTAGTTACAGACTCCTGTTTCCCACAACCTGAGCAGCAGTGGGGTAACAGTGCTGTGGTGCACAGCCAGATGCCCCCCAAGCCTCCTCTCGTCCAGGCTGAGCCACCCCCAGCTCCCTCTGCTGCTCCTGGTGTTGCAGACCTTTCCCCAGCTTTGTTCTCATCCCTGGATACACTCCAGCCCCTCAGTGTCTCTCTTGCCATGAGGGGCCCAGAACAGGACCAGCGCCCAGTACAAAGGGCCAATCACTTCCCTAAAATATGGTTGCAGAAGTCTTAATTCCTTGAAGTTTCAGGCTTCTTTGTGATACTGAACACATTTAAGAACTTTTTAACATTTAAAAGAAAATAATACCAGTGACAGTACGCCATGACAAACTGCTTCCTTTCACCCTCCCTCTTCCCAGCCTTTTTCAAAAAAAAAAGCAAGTGGGAGTGGGGAAAGGGGAGAAAAGAGCCATTGGAACATACTTCATTAACAGTTTATTCTAACTTATGGCCCAGGGCACAGACACCAGAAAGACAACCCCCCCCTGTGTTATCCTAGCAGGCATGGCCACAGGAGATGCTATCACTGGGAGCACGAGCACAAAGTACACTTTCGAGCAGCAACCTTGGCAGACCATCATATGTTTTCCTCAAATGCTGTATTTGGCATCTGTATTGGGAAGAGAGGAAGGAAATGCTACTGAAACAAAGACGTGGCAGGCTGAGCCCTTGCAATTTTTGGCAGCAGCAACAGCTAAGCAGCTGCCAACACAGCTATAGGCTCAGCTCCCTGTAGCTGAAGTGCCCAGAGGAGGTTTTGGGAAGGAAATCATTGCTCTCCTCTCCCTCCTCCATCACTTCTTTTCCTAAAAATATGGTAGGGGCAAGAGAATGGCATAAAACACAGCACTGAAGGCCGCCATCATCTTCAAAACAGAAGGTGTGAGGCGTGCATCAGATGCATTTATTATGCTGGAGGGAAAAGCAAGCAACTGGACTAAGAATTGGGATGTTTGCCAAGACATTTCCAGGTGAACTCCCCAGCGAAGAAGCACTAACAGAGGAGATACCTGAGAAATATAATGTTCCTTTATCTTGTCATTATGCCCATGGAAATCACAGGTCTTAGAGGTGAAATGGTGGTCAAGTGTAAGAAGCAACTGTGTCAGGTTACAGGAAGGACAGAGGCAGGTTCTGGAATGTTCTGGAATGTTCCGATTCTCACACAGCAGAACTGGCTGCTTAAGCCCATCTCTCTATTTTTATGTGCCATACTTCATCCAAATATATTTTCCATCTTCTTTTCATTTAGCTGGATAAGAAGGTTTCTTTCTGGAAAAGCACGATGGATATACTGAGAAACTCCATCTCTCATCTCAAAATCTGATACGAGCACTACCTCCCTCCCTGGCCAAAGGAGGGACAGAATGGCTGGAGGTTCTCTCCCACCTCTCTGATCTGGAGCAGCATGCAGCCACACATCAACGGTGTTCATTTGTACTCTTCAGTGACTCAGGCCAAAATTTCAAACAAAATCTGCCCAAAAGCCAGTGCAATGTCATATACAGTCCTGGAAATCTTGGTCTCAAGATCTCAGTCCTTTTGTTTTAGACTTTCATGGGGGTTCAAATGCAATCACCAAGAACTCCTTGTCTCTACTGCCCATTTGCCATTCAGATTTTGGAGCACAAACTGTTTGTTTTGGATTTGGTAATCAACTTCTAAAGCACATGAAAGGATTATCAATAGCAGGGGGTGGAGGAATTAAAAGCATCTTTGCTAACCATCTGTGTTTGACTAACAGCAAGCTATAAGGGCCCAAACATACAGCATTACTCAGAGACCAGTAAGAGGCTGAACTGCCAACCAGATATGGGCTCAAACCCCTGTTACTTAAGAGACTCTACAGCAAAGCTTAGAAATAAAGCAGCTTTGGATACATGCTGTTTAACTCAGCATATATTGACATAAACAGGATATCCATATCACTGTCCAAACGTGGATTCTCCAGCAGACAAACCAGCCAGACTTTCTAGCTGTTGTTGCATCTTCTTTGTAGATAAATGTAATTTTACTTTTTTCCACAGTTGAGATTAAGCACTTGTTTCCCAGAAACATACACGGTATGGTTTGGATGTTTCTGTTGATCGCTTCCTAAATTTCTTCCCCAAAAATATTCCCTCTCCTCCTTTCCTCCTACCTAGACCAATCCTTCTCGTTCCTTTCTTTTTCCACAGAGACTGTAGTGTTTTGGATTTGCATGCTGTTGACTGTACACAGTTACATCTAATTCATAATTGTACCCTTCAAACACACCATTTCAGCAATAATCACATCTATTTCATGGAATTTCCGACTTCTGGTTTACTGTTAACTGGAACCTCTGCTCCTACAGACACTCTTACATATTTGGTCCAGAAGTACCCATACAGAGGTGCATTGTTCTCTTCTAAAAAAACTTACTGGGTTTGGGTTTGAAATGTTCACTGTACCACTGACTTCAGCATCACATACTGCAGTGTGTATTCCAAGGCTTTTCTGAAGGAATACTGTCAAAAATCCACTAACCTTAAGCCATTGAAGAGCTGCTTAGATTTATCCAATAAGTAGCAAAAGTCTGTCACCGTTTTTCTCTCTGCTTGAGGAATATCATCTTCAGCTCCCCCTGATGACATGATTTCTTTTAGGGCAAGCTCAGTCCTATGAAGAAGAAAATAGCCATATTACTCAAAAATCAAGGTCTGCTATGAAGTCATCCAGACTGAGATGCATGTTTAGTTCCATGGGGATGTAACACAAAGCATGCAGTTCTCCATAGGTTACTCTTCTCAAGACTCATTAAAAAAAAACAGCCGAGAATTAAGGCATGGGACCAATTAGTGCACAATGCACTAGTTAACAGAGCAAAATTAAAAGTAACAGTGGTACAATAGTCACAAAATAAAGTAACTCTGAGGACTGCCTTCACAAACACAAAACTGGCAATGAAAGGACTGTAGCACAAACAGCACTTGGGTTTCACACTTGGACAGAGAAATCCTCTCCAAATTTGCCTTCTGCAGAGGTGTTTATCCTGCAGCTGTACTTAGAGAGACCAGCCTCAGTTCTCTTTACATTTCATTTTCTCCTGCAACTGCTGAAAACTGTTGCTCAATAGTTCCTATTGCTGAAACAAGACAAATTTAGCCAAAATGCTAAAAAGTACCCTACCATCCCTCCTCTCTTCATCCTCATGACTGTTTAATTCCATGGCTTACATTGCCCACAATCATACCTGCAGATCCATTTTCATTCTTCCTATGAGTAAAATATTATATTGTACAATAATCACCTGAACAAAAAACTAAGATATAATGTAGATAATTACAGTATTGAGTAAGTAAGGGAATACGAAAGCTTACAGAGACAGAGTAGCTTTTTAAAATATTACTCCAAAGATACACAGATCTCAAATTATCCTTTTGAACATACAAAGATGAGCTACAGATTTTGCAACAGCAGCAACAACCAAACATCTCCTCTGGAAATGGCTGCTAGGTCTTCAGCTCTGCCATGCTCAGGATTTTTGTGCAAGATAAACACTCTTCTAAGTGGGCAAATGCAGAGCTTTCACTTCCAGCAGCTTCTCTACCAGCTTTGGTTTAAGTGTTTCTGCTAAGCAACAAGTTTCCATTTGTGCAGCAGCTCTGTTTGGATGCTATTTGCACAAATAATTACCTACATGTCCCAGTCCAAGCCAGGAAATAGCAAAGCTAACTCTTTCCAGCCATCGGGAAGCACCCAGAAGTATCTTTCAGCAACTGTCACAAAAAAATCCCTCACAGTAACTAAAGAGGCTTCAGAAATGCTTCCCTGAACAAATACTTCATGCCTAACAAATGCAGGAGAAATTGGCAGTTTCCACCCAGCTTTTGGGGTAAGTTAGAGGGCCATCCTGCCAACCAGGCAGTCTCATGATTTCCCACTTTAGAGAAGATGCAGCCCACAGAGACTTGTTTTCACACATGCATGTGAAAGCACACCAGAGCACCAGTGCAAGGCCATGGGGGCATTGCACAAACCACTTGTTGAAGAGCTCCAGGAAAAGGTAAAAAGTGTCTCTGTATTGTCAGGGAACTGCCAGAGTCCAAATGCCAGATGTCACAAGCTTTGGCATGAGGACGCGAACAAAGCACCAGGCTGTGTCTGAAACCTCTGAACACTCACATTTACACAGCACAGAACAAACAACACTGAGTATTTAAAGCACCAACATATGAGACTGAAGCGAACAGTGAGACCTAAAAGACAGATGTCAGAAGTAGCCAGGAGGGGTGATTCAGGAATTTCAGGAAGAGGGACAATACCCCAGGTCCTGTGTGCTCCGCAGCAAGGGTGACCTAAATCCTGCAGCGAGGCCGTGGGTTCTGCGCTCCACCGTGGTAGTCCAGGCACTCCAGAGCAGCTTCAGACACATTTGCAAAAAACTGAGGAGCTTGCTTAAATTGCAAAGTATGTTTCATACAGTCTAGATATCAGTTTTTTAATTTCATGGCAGTAAATTTTATTTTACGCTGTCCTTAAGTTACACAACCCCAACCACTGCCAGCATAACCTGTGTTAGCCCTGGCACATGCATGCAAAACCAACTAGGCTTTGCATCGTGTTTCTAAAACCAAGCAGTTCTCATG
Source organism: Lanius collurio (assembly GCA_020086605.1). Lineage (NCBI taxonomy): Eukaryota > Metazoa > Chordata > Aves > Passeriformes > Laniidae > Lanius > Lanius collurio. The sequence continues at coordinate 7,725,193 of JACBWW010000035.1, read as the reverse complement.
TGGAAGGAGTTCACCAGACCCACTGTGAAGAGATCATTTATACAATCAATAAAAGATACACTAGAAAATCCGTAGCCTGCCAATGTGAAAGGTATCAGAAGGCAGGAAAAACACATGAAGCTGGCTTTTCCAGGTGACAGGGAAGGAAAATAAAATTAGTTATCTCATGCACTGGGGTTTTGGCTTATCATGCTCTGGAGGGGATGGTATTTGATGCTGTACAAAGGAAGAGCTACTATCAGGAGCAGCTCGGGAGAGGAGGAGGTGCTCCTGCACTAAGGACTGTGTTGTAATGCAGCAGCAGTACAGACAGGAGGGAGAATTATTATTAGAACAGCAAGTGGGCACAATAAAGGGAGGAATACAGCTCCTGACATCGCCCTTTCCTAAGGGACTGCTCAGCTCCAAATTAACAATATAAATGAAATGCAACCAGGAGCACATCCACAACAGGGACCTCTCTTTCCCTTTGATACTAGAAGTTATCACATGATCTGTGCTCATCTGCAGACAGACAGTTCCCCCAGTTTTGACAGCCCAGAAATATCAGGAATATCACCTCCTTAATTTTTTGGTTTTTGTTTCATGTTTTTTGCTTTCTTTCATGCAAAAGAAACTGTTGGGGTGTTTTGCATGACATTTTTTCTTAGGTAACACATGTTTAAGAAATGCTCTCCAGAGTCTGCAAAAGGAGACATTGAAACATTGGTTTGAAAGACTGTTAGAACAAGTCAGAAAATGGTGGCTTGCAGCAGAACCTATTATTCTCTCAAAGATTTTGCCAATTCCTTAGGCCATACAAGGCAGAAAACCTGTGCTAGCCAAGCCCCACACTTGGTGTGCCAGGTTCTTCCCTACACGCTCTTGTAACACACAATTCCAGGTTTGCTTAGTGCAATACGTTAATGGATTTTACAAATTCATCCCATTGCAGCACCCAGGGTAGCAGAGCTTTACAGACATCCCAGAGGATGGCAATTAAACCTTGGAGCTGAAGGGCAGCGGGAGGAGGGATATGGGACAGGGATGGAGGGTTCATGGTGCTGGCCAGTATTTTTAAAGTCAGATGTCACTTACATCACACACGTCTCCACTTCCCTGTGGTTTGCTGTCTTTTGGCTAAGGTTTACCAGGCTTAGCTGGAAGGGAAAAAGAGTGCTGAAGTTAATGGTATGCACTCCCCACTAGCCCTACCCTGAGACTCAGGCCTGCAAAGCAAGGCAGGCTTTGTGAGTGGTGAGGGAACGCTCTGGGTCAGGGAAATCAAGCTGACAATGCAAGTGCAGCATGGGTATGTTCAATAAGTGCATTACATCCTCTTAGATTTGCTACGTAGCCAGGATCACTGTAAGCTGCCATTCAGCTGCCTGCTGGAGGGGGAGGTCACACCTTCTCGCCCGACGTGTACGAGCAAATAAAACCTCACACCCCGAAGATGCAGCAATGGTGTAACCAGAGGGCACAGTGGACAGCAGGATGTCAGGGGTCTATCAAACTCACCTATCAGTGAGGACAGGTAGAATCAGGAGCAGTTTCCTGGAGCTGCACAGCAGAGCAGGCTGGACATTGATAACTGGTCAGCTGTCACCTTGAACCCCTGATAGAGCACTGGTACAACCCATCTGCCTTTTTTCAAGCCATCACTTCCCCTCCGTTATGGAATCTTGACCGGTTTCCAAATGCTTCCCACTCTCCATTTAGAGGCACAAGTGGTAACCAAAAACCAAAAGCAAACACACTTTGTTCTTCTATCCAGTTGATACAGGATTTTCCCCAAACTAAAATGTTCCTAGAACTGCTCTCTCCAGAAACCAATGGTGGGAAACACATTCCAGTCTATCAAGATTTTAAAGCTGTCAAACCTTGAGTCAGAGACCAGCTCTCTTTCTGCTTTCCATCCTGACACATCTCCCACAGCATCACTGCCAAAAGGGGATGTGACACAAAGCCAGATGCCCAGCTGGTATCTGTTTCTTATCTGCAAATTAACCACACAGATAAAACTAAGATCTTGATCATTGATACACAAAGCCTGGAACCATCGTGTCTCAAATCGCTACCAAAAACCAGTCGATCTTACCTTCAGCAAGCAGGATGCCTACCTTGGCTCTCTATTTGCCTCTCCTTTTCTTCTGCAGACTGGCACACTCATGTCTCATGTTTTCTTTCAACGCTATACTGCACGTTTTGGGAAAACCATCTGTGTGTTTCCATGTGATCTGCTCAGTGCTAGTCCTGACAGAGCTTCAGACAACACAAAATGCAGTAGAACCCAAATTCATTCCCCTCTCCAGAATACCTAACTCTCCATCAAGAGCCACTGCCCTGAAGTTCCCAAGGCACCACTTGGTTCTGCCCAAGAAACACTGAAATAAATAAATAGCAATTCCCCCAGACAGGCACTGAAAACCTCACAGCCTGCTGGAGTCAGGAATTCAGAGGGAATGGCAATGAGCAGTTATATATCAAACCATTTCTTTATAAAATGTAGGCGGGGGGGGGAAGAAGATTTCTTTATTATTCCAAGGTTTTTAGTAAAATTTGGAACCAACCACAGACATTCCTCACCCCAACCACTGTTCACCTCAGGGCATGTCTGCACTGCAGTGGCTGCAGCTCTTCCAGATATATCCAGCTCCTTTTCCAGCAGCTCGTTGGATGCTGCAGGAGGCATCTGGGAGCAGGCTGAGCCCACACCTGAGCTCCTGGCAAGGCTCAGTCCTGGAGGACAGCAGTGCCCAGGGCGAGCTCAGAGAGCAAGCAGACCATTTGTGTCCCAGCTCTGCTCAGTGCCCTGTGGACACGCACATGGACTGCACAAGGAAAAGGACACAGCCTGGGCTTTGGGGACACTTCGGTCTGAACACCACAATGATAAGCAACTTTAACTTAAGAAACAGAAACAAGCTGTTTTATTTAACTGATAATGCTGGTCAAATCATGTTCTCTCTGCCTGGATGTCTGCTTACTTCAAAGGGCAATAAGAAGAAATGAATTATGAGGGTGAAAGCCTGATTTCATATACAAATTAAAGCGTGGCTGACAAAATTACACGTAAATGCAACTAGTTCTAGCAACTATCTCCTACTGGGAATTCTCCAAGAAACTGGTTTTCCTACTAAAGTGCACCATTTGTACAGCTAACTTGCAAAAGTACTGCTACCTCTAAAGATTAAGCAAGAGAGAAGTCATTTTTAAAAATAATAAAAACAAACAAACCCAGTGAGCTTGTGCATGAACACACCCACACTCCTGTGCACCAGCAGTCAGGGCCAGCAGTTGCTCCTACAGGGACAGGGAGCCTGGTCCCACATCAGCCTGGATCCTTCCCTTCACATCCCAATAAACCCAGCTCTCCCCAGCACAGGGAAAGCTTCCTAGGGCTCCACACGTTCTGAGGGGCTGGCCAGATGCTTCCTACAACATAACCACTTTCTTCTGTCCTTCCCTTTAATAGATACACTAAACATCACTCTACTTCAGCCTCCTCTGAATTTTGTGAAAATCACACACCAGATAATCTTCAGGACTTCTCTCCCTAGAGCAACAACAGTTACATCAGACAAGGAATTTAAAGCTGCTTGGAGAAGAAGAAAGAAGAGGAAGCCTGAACATGCAATTGCATTCCTTAGAAAGGGAAAAGAGAGGGCAGGGGATAAATAAGAAAATAAGATAAACCCACGCACACACATTCCCCAGCTGCACACTGCTATGGCCAGTGGAAGTGGCAGAGAGCAGGCACTCACACAAGAACTGTTATTCAAGTTGCACAAATTTCAGTACTGCAAACTGAAAGTTTACTACTCTCACATGAATGCATAATCCATTCCTCAGCGTATCAGAAGATGAGAAGATCTGCAAACAGCCTTGCAATAAGACCTCAGAGCTAAGGGGAGCTGCCACCTCTGCATTACCTGTGACACCTCAGCAGAACAGTCTCATGATTTCCTGTAGGAAAATAGGCAACACCACCACATCAACTTCATTCTAAGTCAAATGAAAAATACAACATGCAGCGTCAATCCCATTATTTTAACTTCAAGTGCTTTGTCTGTAGATTCAGGCTTTTCATATGTTCAGACGTCTTTAAAAATCATTTTATCGCTTAAAAGCACACCTGTCTGTATCCAGAACTGCAGCTTTGGCATCTTTTCTCTCAGAAAAATGCGGAGGTGCTCATTAACATCATGCCATGGAAACCGTGTAGTCCCTTCCTGCCTCCTACACTGAGATCATGGAAGCCACACCTCACCAGCAGACTCCTCTGAATTCCCTCTGGGCGGACTCCCTTTGAACACGAGAGACATGATCTCACCATGGGATGCACGTGGCCTTCAATCGCCTTCAGAACACAAAACTTTCGCTTCTCTTCTTTATGTTTCTGCCACTGACAATTTGTTCCACCTTTGTCTGTTCTGCACCCTCCATGATCCCTCTTTCACTGCAGTTCATGACCTTTCGTGTATAGAATGAACAAAGGGCACAGGCTAAAAATGTCATCACAGTTGGGCCTCTGCTCTTCTACTGACTTCACCAGTTTGCTATTAAAAATAGGCTCAAGCTCAAAGTCAGACCAAAGAAGAATTTCTGGGTCATCAGAGTCCAGGAATCTCCAGAAGATGGTGCAGAAGCAATGTGGAAGAGGACACAAGTGTTTCTTTTCATCCAAATTCAAATCATGAATCTGTCGTGGTGCTTGCATACCACCTACATGGTACTTAGCAGTCATTTGCTTTGTATGGAAGAGCAAGAAAAAAAAGAACATCAGGCTAGCCCACTCTTGGCAGGGGTGGGAGGGTAGAAGGGAGACAGAAAAACACCATCAGCTGTGGCAGTGAGCTGTGTGTATTTACATTTCACAGGCTGAACTATTTAGTGGTTTATTTACACACAATGTTCTTGGAGCAGCTAAAATGCCACTTGTGTTTTATCTTGATATTGTGGCAATGTGCATAAGCCACAGAATCGTAGGAAGAGTCTGCAAATGAGAGATGAACCTCCTACATCTGGAAAAGCACGTAAGCCACTGTGAGAAAGGAGAGAGATCTCGGGAGCACAGGCACAACAAGGGCTGAAATGCATTAGTTATGACAAGACACCAAAATACAACCCAAGGACTCGAAAGCAACGACCCAGTCACAATGCAACAGCTTGTGCTGCAGGGATTGCACATCCCAGGGTAACCCTCACAGCCAAGCCAACCTACGGCACGGCACAGCAGCCTCGGGTCCCTCCAGCTGCCCCTCCATGTTAGAGTGAGGAGGGAATTGCAGTCAGCTCCATTTTATGCACATTTGATGGCAAGACGCCAACACAACTGTTGACTGAGCCAAATCTGGGCCCCCTTGAACTAAGCCATCACCTAAAGCAGGGTGGAAAAGCACATGCCTCTCGCCTTCCCAGCAGCCAAGTTCCTGAAAAGCATCCCTGTTACAAGAACGATTTTTCTTTCTTTCCTCTGACAACAACTGATGTTTTAACTCTTTTATGTACACTCATTATTTTGTAATGGAACAGCTAACATCAAGCAGCATTGTAGAGCAATGGGATGGAGAGGCTTCTTTCTAGCAAGCCAAATGATTTACTGGCTGGCCCAAATGGCAGCTGAGGCCAGTGCCCAATCTGGAGGGCAGCTATCGTCACACTCTGCAGCCTGTTCCCATCCTCAGCCAAGGTGCCAATGGCTGCCTTCCAACTGGAACTGTACTCCGACAAAAGGGAATGCAGGACAAGCTTGGGAAAGCTTTCTGATCCCTTCGGTTCACTTCTTCCCTCCAAACTGGCATTTGGTGGGAGCTGCCAGCAAGCTTGGGAATTGCATGGAGAGCATCACCACTCTGGGAATTCACCTTCCTGAGCAGGTACTGCTTCTGAACCATTCCTCTGCGGACTTCTGCTTTAATTATATTTTAAAAACTCAGCTTCTAGGCTGTGTTCCATTATATTAATAGCAATAATTAAAAATACTCCAAACAACAAGTCCTCTAAACGTGCAGTTCCATCCAGGCTTACTTGCATCGCACACTTCCTTTCCTGACTGACATCCTCAGGGAACCAGACTGATGGTTACTCTGTTCCATCCCCGCTGCAGGGCTGTGCTGCGTTCTCTCAGCACATGTAAGCTGCAAGGTAATATTTGTATTGGCAACTTCCTTACATACTTTACAGAACCAGACCTCCATTTGACCCTCAGTGCAGCTCCCACACACAACTTGGTCCACTCCTTTGAACTGTCTCCTCCTGCTGCAACACATACTCTGCACCATACCTCTGTTTCCAGCCTGTTCAAAAACTACACGTCTTGAACAGAGCTTCTTGTGCTTCAACAGTGCAACTTAGCCACAAAAGCCAAGTCTGCAGAATGTTCTTATGCAAGAATACCAAACAAAATTATTATAAAATCTGCATGAACAAGTCCTGGTTGTCCTTCTACAAAAACTGCTCCAATTAAAGCAATCATTTTTATGAAAAGAAAAGAGAGCTGTGTGAAATTATGTGTAAAAAGACATCAACATCCAGGTTTTTATGGTCAGAATCCAATAGCTGTAACGTGCTTTAGGGGGCTATGGGGGGTGTTGGGGGGGTTTGTTTAATATTAGTTCCATTTCAGCTCTTTAGGCAGTAACACCATCTCAGAACAGACTTTCACACCAGAGATCTTCCTTCCTTACCCAAAGCACACCAAGCAGAATAAGAGATAAACCAACAAAGTAACGCATCCAGATGATCCAACAAATTCCCATTATCCATCTGTGCCGCAGCAGATCATCAACAACTCCATTTAACGCCAACAGAGCTAAACCAGAATAAAACTGATGCAAGAAGAGGGGAGATGTGAGTGGCACACGGAAGCGAGGCAGCTGCAGTGTGAGCAGGGGACTGTGCAGAGCATCATGTGACAGGAGCAGCAGCCACAGGAGAGCTGCAGCCCCCGGCTCCCACCTCCCCAAATCTTGCCCTCTTGTGCAAGGCCACGGACACCACCATCTGATTTCAGTGCAGAAGGGTTAGAAGCTTCTCGATGTTTTGAATCATTACACTCAATTTTTATTACTTGCGTCCACAAAATAAAACAGGGACACAGAAATGATTAACAATGAGCTTCATGTTCCTGCCGCTGGAATGCACTTTCAGCATCTTTATCACTTGTAGATCGAGTTTCTCAAAAGAGCACAATGAGCACAGAACCCAGTATCATTCTTACACATAGAGCAAAGCCCAACTAGACATCGTTGTGATAAAATCTTCCCATGTTTGTAAGGGACATGGATTGCCATTGAATTTTGATACTGTATTGTAGCTACATTTCAAGACAAAACAATGATCACATTCTCCTTTGTAGCACAACGAAACACGTCCTCTCTCCATATAGTTTCTGTGAATGGTTTTTCTATTTCCTGCAGTAAAGGACCTGGCCATCACATTCATGACTGTCTGTATTGCTTTGGCAGCCCAGAATGACTGGAGAATAATGCTCTCTGCTCCTAGTGAAGTGACTCACTCTTTCTTTCACTTAACAAAAATAGTTGTCCAATTTATCCAAAGATCTTAAAAGAGACTGTATTACTCTGATTTAAAAATGAAGCCTCTTTTTTCTACACACACAATCCCCAGTAGGGCATCAGGCTCCCAAAGTGCTCCCTCCACTGTGCCAGGGACAGCACACCCACCACACCACAGGTTCAGGTGGGGTGAGGAGACCCCAGGCAGCAAATCCCACAGCAAGACCCATACCAGGATGATTTTCCACGATTTGCAAAGACTGCCACCACCACAGCATTCCCGCTGCCTGCAGGAACAGTGGGAAGCACACGCGTGCTGGGAGAATCACTCACATTTTAGTCTTCATATGGTCCCACAGCGCTGCTTTGCATTAGCTTGGACAAGATGCCCTGAATTACAGGGTGCATTTGGATAGCTCATGCAAAATCTAGGTATTTTTTATATTAAGGGGTCCATTTTGCAGGCTGGAGGACTAGAAATGCTCGGACCAGACAGAGCTAAAGCATGGCAGCCTGGAGTCTGGTCATTAAATGACAGACATGCAACTCAGACCTTGATTGAAAACAGGTCTTATTCTGTGCTGAGAAATAAGATCTAGAGTGAAAAACCTGTAGTCTTGATCCTGGATGTTTTACCAGGTTATGGGCATTTTTATAGGGCAAGAAATCCGAGGAGATGACACAACACAACAACCACCCAGCTACTGTCCCCAAGGGCATCTCATGTCACCTATTGTCCAAGATACTTCTCTGTACTAAAAAAATAAAATCTGGTGACAAGAGAACCACTGCGATAGAAGTTGAAAATCGGAACAAATCCGTGATGATTCCGTCAAACCTGCAGTTTGCATATCCTGCACTGCACAGACTGCTTCCATAAAATCCTGCAACATTCCATCCCAGCGGGTTCATCTGCCCATGCCGGATGCCGCTACCTGTCACCGGCGTGCTCGACACCCACAGCCTCGCCCGCCGCGAGCGGGAAGGGAGCGCAGAGGAGAAGTTAATAAAGAGGGGGTCGTTTGGGTAATTATTTCAGCTACGCTGCTAACCCAGGCCTAAGCGTTAGACGTGTCACATCGCGTTCCTCCTCTCCCTTAGCAGCACAGACGGCGGCGAGCACGGCCCCGTGCAGCCGCCGGGCCTCGGCAGCTCCCGCCCCCGCCGCCCCTCGCCGCGGCACCGGGCACGGACCCGACGCGCCGCCGGGGGATGCTCCGCACAGACCC